>CAJNDT010005880.1:792500-1125000 GCA_905221615.1 Symbiodinium sp. CCMP2592 | reverse complement strand
AGTAGAGGTAGTAGTAGTAGTAGTAGTAGTAGTAGCAGTAGCAGTAGCAGTAGCAGTAGCAGTAGCAGTAGCAGTAGCAGTAGCAGTAGCAGTAGCAGTAGCAGTAGCAGTAGCAGTAGTAGCAGTAGCAGTAGCAGTAGCAGTAGCAGTAGCAGTAGTAGTAGGAGTAGTAGTAGTAGTAGTAGTAGTAGTAGTAGTAGTAGTAGTAGTAGTAGTAGTAGTATTAGTAGTACTATAGTACTAGTACTAGTATTAGTAGTAGTAGTAGTAGTACTAGTACTAGTACTACTAGTAGTACTAGTAGTACTAGTAGTACTAGTAGTACTAGTAGTACTAGTAGTACTAGTAGTACTAGTAGTACTAGTAGTACTAGTAGTACTAGTAGTACTAGTAGTACTAGTAGTACTAGTAGTACTAGTAGTACTAGTACTAGTATTAGTAAATTAGGTGTAAGAGCAGAAGTAGGAGCAGGCGTAGGAGAAGGCGGAGTTGTAGCAGTAGCAGTAGCATCGTAGTCAACGCAATTTCGTGCTCTGCCTCAGCCGGAAGTTGTAGCGGAGGAACTTTTCGCTCTCCCACTTGAGGACACCACGAAGATGGGCTTTCATCGCCTTTTGCCGATTTGGGAGTCGAGGGTTTTCGCATTTTGTACTATAGGTTAGTGGGTCTCCCGGGATAGTGGACAGCTCTGGCGACATTGCAAAGTTGGTCGTGTGTTGGGGACGTCGTAGGTTGGGCCTAAAACCCGTCTCGCTGACAGTTGGTTTGTATTAACCTTTGACAACTTTTTCGTTGCCATGCCCTTCAGGCAACTGCACAGGGTGCCAGACTACATGCAGCTAGACGGCTTTGAAACCAAAAAGGCCCAATCCCAAACACGAAAGCCCTGACAGCCCTTACATCCCTAAAACCCTAAGCCCTGGAATCCCTAAACTTGCAGTTTGGGCTGTAAGGCTGTGTGCGTAGACCCCAAGGTCAGAGTTCAAGCACTTGCGGAGTCAGCTGCATTTTAGAGGATGAGGTTTAGGTTGTTGAGTTTAGGATTTCGTGATTGTAGGGTTTTGGGATGTCAAGGTTCATTTTAAGCTTGAAGCCCTGGGCTTCTAGTAAGGGCCCTTAATCCCTAAACCCTAAACCCTAAACCCTAAACCCTAAACCCTAAACCCTAAACCCTATACCCTAAACCCTAAACCCTATACCCTAAACCCTAAACCCTAAACCCTAAACCCTAAACCCTAAACCCTAAACCCTATACCCTAAACCCTAAACCCTATACCCTAAACCCTAAACCCTAAACCCTAAACCCTAAACCCTAAACCCTATACCCTAAACCCTAAACCCTATACCCTAAACCCTAAACCCTAAACCCTAAACCCTATACCCTACCCCATGTGCACCCTTAAGGCTTCCTGGAATGCCCCTGGAAGGCCTTAGGGTGCCCATTAGAGGCCCTTAATGCTACTGCTGATGGACAAAATCCTGCATGACCTTAAGGACCCTAAACTATGGGAACTATGGTATATTCCTTCTAATGGGTAATTTTGTCCATCAACAGTAACTATAGAGGCCTTAATAATTAGACTATGGTTCTGGGGCCCACTATTATACTATACTTATAATCAGGAACCCCCCAAAAATAGCATTGGTAAGTATTTAAGCCCTTACAGTGTTACAGTATTTGTGATTGCCGGGGATTTAGTAAGTAGTTTTTGTACTTATAACTGCATCCGTTTCGATGAGTGTAACCTGGTATGTTGTATGAGCATGAATCATTGCCAGTGTGAGGCCGGTTAGGCGGCTTTTGAGCTGGCATGAGAGCACGCCTAGCCGCAAGGATACAAATTTTTTCAGGGGTGACACCACTCCTGTAGATGTTTGGGCTAGCAAGTCAAGCCATTACCGGTTTTCGGAGCGGTAGACGGCGAACTGCTCTCGGCTGGGCATGCCGCCCCGGAAACCTTTACGGCCACTGCCAAAAGGGGGTGCGGGGAATCATGAAATGACGCTGCTGAAAAATGCTGCAAGATTTAGTCCATCCACCGTATCATGGGGTTATGAGGATCATTGTAGGGTTTGTTCTAAGTCTACTTATGACCTACTTACTAAATCCCATGACCGCCCAAGTATTGCAGGCTCATACTTCTACCCTCAGATGTCGGTTGTTTTGGGTTTTACGGCCTATCTTTTCAATGAGCGGTTAAGAAGGGCTTAGGATCTAGGTTGGTTCTGGAGGGTTTACCTGAACCCTCAAAATCCTACCCGTGAATGGACCCATATAAGTACGAGAAGTTTATGTCCTAAAATCGAGGAACAGTATATAGTTTATAGTGTATATAGCAAACAGTGTACACCAAAGCCCTACAGTCAACATTTGGGGGCTGAAAATGGGTTTCTTGGACATCTGAGTCTGTGGAGCACTCGGGCTGGGCGGCCGTGGAAGGATCACAGAAAGGCCTTGATTTATAACTAGACCAAAAAGTAACCTAGGAATTAAACGGGCGCCCTTTTTGGGTTAAAGGGGGTTATAAGAGAACCTAAACTCTGAAAAAGGGAATAAGGGCCTACTCAGGTCCTAGATAGGTTGATTGAGATTTGGTGCACTGCGCTGTTTGTTCAGACCTCGCTGCTAAGCTGTATCACGAGCAGTGAATTTGTTGGTCGATTCTATTCAGAAAGCCACTTTTGCCCTGGCATTAGATGCGAGGAACGCTGATCGCGTGAGCCCCTGGCACACACACACACACACAAACGCACAAACGCCAAACAGACGGACAGACAGACAGACAGACAGACAGACAGACAGATCGACAGACAGAAACACACACACACACACTCACTCACACACTCACTCACACACTCACTCACAGACACAACACACGCACACACAGAGACTAGGACTATCTGAACTCTAGCCTACATACACCTACACCGTACATCCGGATAAATCCAGTACCTTTTTCTACAAAGCTCGATGCAGCCCGCCTGTAAGGAATGCAGACAGCTGACAGCTCTAACCCGCTCACCTAGAGGAACAGAACAAACCCGAAAATCTCAATGCCAACTACTGTTGCGCTGTCTGTTTCTGCAAACCTTGACCCCAAACCCATAACCCTAAACCCATAACCCTAAAACCGTATGAGCCCATAACCCTCCCTAACTCAACCCTGAACCCTTGTTGCATCGGGGCTGGGAAGCTCCGACCGGAAAGGTGTAGCGACCCCTCGAACCTCACCCTAAACCCTAAACCCTAAACCCTAATCCCTAAGTCCTAACCCCGAAACCCTAAACCCAAACCCAAACCCCTAAACCCCTAACCCCTAAACCCCCTAAACCCTAACCCCTAAACCCCGAAAGCCTAAACCCCTAAATCCTAAACCCCTAAACCCTAAACCATAAAACCCTCAAACCCTAAGCCCGCGCCTTGAAGACCGAAGACATCTTCTGGCGCCGGTAACCTTTGAATTGGAAACTGCGGGCTTTTCAGCACTAAAGATCCCTTAAAGGAACCTGTAAAAAAAAACTTAAAGGGTCCTTCGGCGTTTTCTTAGGGATCATAGCACCCCAAATAGGATGCCCAGTAACCTAGGAATAAAAAGGGCTCCCGTTTTGGTATTGGGTAACTTTATAAGGAACCTAGGACTACAAAAAGGGAATAAGGGTACTACTGGGAATCCTAGAGTAATCAGGGAGAAACAAGTGTAAACGTGTATTTCATACTGGTTCCTTCAAGAAAAAGAAATATTAAAGTATGGTACTCCAAAGCCCAGAATTAGGGGTTTGGAGTTTAGGAGGTCAAGGGTAGGAGGTGGGCCGAAGAAACGGAATGGAGGGGAGGGGGACAGAGCTGCTGCTACCACATAGGAGCTATGCAGCGAGAATAGTTTTCCGATGCTCGGGCTACTCGACTGAAGCACCTTCTGCAATCCATTCTTTAAACCTGTACTGAACTTAGAACCCTAGCAAAAATTATAATTTTAGCTGTTTCTTAGGGATTATAGTGAACCAAAAATTAAAAAACTATTTCTCTAAGTACCCCTAGGTTTAAATAGCCACATGAGCAGGTTTGCTTGTCCATAGGCCACTGGGCTCGACCCCAAAAACGCTGATGCAGCTTAGGGTTAAGGGTTTAGGGTTAAGGGTTAAGGGTTTAGGGTTTACTAAACCCTAAACCCTTAACCCTATACCCCTAAACCCTAAACCCCTAAACTAAACCCTAAATTAGGGTTTAGGATCCCGATGAACAAATCCACGGTTGGACTACTTAAGGGCTCATGGGACTTAGTAGCCTAGACCCAGGAGTAACCTAGGAATAAAAAGGGTGCCCTTTTTGGTTTAAAGGGGCTTATAAGGGAACCTGAAACCTGGAAAAGGGAATAAGGGCCTACTCTAGGTCCTAGTAGCTAAGGCTATAAGTAGGTTGAATTTGGGATAACCACACTTAGGGGACTTATAACCCCAACTGTAATCTACATACTAAGTCCCATGATCCTCAAAGTAGGAGGCCAGAGTTCAGCTCCGAGATTGTTGAGGGTTTAGGGCTTAGGGTTTAGGACAAGCCTATACTGAACTTAGAACCCTAGGAAAAATCAGAATTTTAGCTGTTTCTTAGGGATTATAATAACCAAAGATTAAAAAATATATTTCTAAGTACCCCTAAGAAGCCTGAAGCCCGATTGAACCGTACGGACAACCCTGACAACCAGCCCGTTGCTGCAAGGAGCGGTGGAAGAGCAAATGTGCTGCGACGCCTCCAGTCGGACACAAGGCCTTGCTGGAGTTTGCCGCAAAACGGCTTAGAACCGTTTAGGGTTTAGATTTTAGGGTTTAGGGATTGGGGCAGTGTTTAAGGCGTAAGGCTTCCGGTTTGGTAAGGTTTTGGGTGCGGGATTTGGGGCTTAAGAAATTAGCTGGGTCGGTCAGGGGGTTTCACAACGACTTCATCCGCTCCTGGTATGCTCCTGGTGGTCTGGACAAGGCTTAACGGGCTTCCAAGGCTTGGAAGGTTGCATAGCGTGACCAAAATTCGGGGTGTAAATCGGTCTTATATTACAGCTCGGAGATATGCGTAAACTAGTATGGTTGCGAAGCCCACGTACCAAGCTCACGCTGAGCCCCTTGATCCTGCAAAGAACCCCTTGTAGAACATTTCCTACTTGTCGGGTATCATGGGGTTATAAAGGTTAACCTTTTTGGTTATATAGGGATTATATCGGGGCTATACTACCCAAAAAAGGCTACAGCTTGCCGACTCTACTACTGTAGGCTTTTACACCGCCCCTTGACGACGCAGGGTTGAGGGAGATGGTGATCTAGGAGTTCAGAGTTCGACCCCTCACTAATCATGTTTAGGGTTTAGGGTTTTGGGGTTCGGGGGTTCACGGGTTTAGGGTTCAGGGTCCATGAAGTCCCTCCTCCAAACGCCCAGGTTCGGGGCGGCGAACCCGAGCTCAGGGACGCCCGAGATGCGGCGCGCCCGCATACCAGCGAAGGCCCTGGGACGGGCGGGCGACGGCCACGCCTTGCGCCCCTGCCCCCAATCAGCGCCGGAGATGTCGCCCTCAAATGCGGAGGCGCACGACGGCGCAGCCATGGCGAGGACGACCTCCGCCAGGGTTTCCGTGAAATCGCCGCACCGACCATCGGCCGTCAGCACACGGAAAATATGCTCTGGGGCGATCGCATCGGTCAGGATCGTTCGTTCGCTCCCTGATAGAGCCGGACATTTCTGCGCTCCAGCACGGTGATGTCGCACTGCACCAGGGCAGTGCCCTCAACCCTGAACCCCTACACCCTAAACCCTTAAAGCCCTTAAACTCTTAGACTTCGAAACCCAAAAAAACTAAACCCAACAAACCCTAACACCCAAACCCCAAGACCCCAAACCCTCAAAGCCCTAGACCCTAAGACCCTAACACCTCAAAACCCTTAAAGCACTAAACCCCGAAACCGCAAGACCCTAAAACTCTAAGACCCTAAAATCCCTAACTTCCTAAACCCTAAGACCCTAAAGCCCTGAGACCCAAAGACCCCAAACTTCCTAAACCCTAAGACCCTACAGACCCTAAGACCCTCAAACCCTAAACTTCCCAGAGACTCCAATATCCCTTAATTAAGGAATATTCCTTCAATTATGGCAGGATCCCTAATATGATTTAAGGTATATTCCTTAATTAAGGGATATTGGATTCTCTAGGTTCCTAAACCCCAAAACCCTAAAGCCCTGAGACCCTAAAAAACCCGAAACACCCCAAGACCCTACAGCTCTAAAACCCTAAAACCCCAAACTTCCTAAATCCTAAAATCCTAAAAATCCCAATTTCCTAAACCCTAAGGCCCTAAAAACCTTAAACTTCCTAAACCCTAAAGCCCTAAACTTCCCAAACCCCAAGACCCTACAGCTCTAAGACCCTAAAGAACCCCTAAACTTCCTAAACCCCAAACTTCCTAAATCCTAAGACCCTAAATCCCAATTCTCCTAAACCCTAAACCCTATAGATCCCTTAAAGGAACCCCAAGACCCTAAACCCTAAACTTCCTAAACCCTAAACCCTATAGATCCCTTAAAGGAACCCTAGCTAACCCTAAACCCTATAGATCCCTTGAAGGAACCCTAGCTAACCCTAAACCCTGAGCCCAGCTGCGGGGAGCATGAAGCCCACGAGGTCTCCCGAGTCTTCCTCGAGGCAAGGGTTTAGGGGTTCAGGGTTTTAGGTCTTAGGGCCTTAGGGCTTTAGGTTTTAGGTTTTGGGGGTTTAGGGTTAGGGGTTTAGGGTTTACGGGTTCAGGGTTTTAGGTTTTAGGGCTTTAGGGTTAGGGGTTAGGGGTTTAGGGTTTAGGGGTTTAGGGTTTAGGGGTTAGGGTTTAGGGGTTTAGGGTTTTAGGGGTTAGGGGCTTTAGGGTTTGGGGTTAGGGGTTAGGGGTTCAGGGTTTGGGGTTAGGGGTTCAGGGTTTTAGGGTTTAGGGCTGTAGGGTTAGGGGTTAGGGGTTTAGGGTTTAGGGTTTGGGGTTTAGGGTTTAGGGTTTATAGGGTTCGGGATTAGGGGTTTAGGGTTTGGGGTTTAGGGTTTTAGGGGTTAGGGGCTTTAGGGTTTGGGGTTGGGGGTTAGGGGTTCAGGGTTTGGGGTTAGGGGTTTGGGGTTTTAGGGTTTATATAGGGCTTTAGGGTTAGGGGTTAGGGGCTTTAGGGTTTAGGGGTTTAGGGTTTGGGATTTGGGGTTAGGGTTTAGGGTTTAGGGGTTTAGGGTTTAGGGGTTTAGGGTTTGGGGTTTAGGTTTTTAGGGGTTAGGGGCTTTAGGGTTTAGGGGTTTAGGGTTTGGGGTTAGGGGTTCAGGGTTGTAGGTCTTGGGGTCTTAGGGTTTAGGGGTTCAGGGTTTAGGGGTTTAGGGTTTGGGGTTTTAGGGTCTGGGGTTAGGGGTTCAGGGTTTTAGGGTTTAGGGCTTTAGGGTTTAGGGCTTTAGGGGTTGAGGGATTTAGGGGTTTAGGGTTCTAGGGCTTAGGGTGAAGGTTTTAGGGTTTAGGTTTCTATTGTTTAAGGCTTAGTGTTTCGGGTGGGTTTAGGCTGAATGATGTAGGGGCCTTAATAGGTCGAATAGGGCTCTTCTAAAGGGTTCCTTAAGGGGGGCTCTACCGCTTTAGGGGATGTAGGGTTTACGGTTAAGAATATAGGGGCCTGGCTCCTTTAACGGGTTCCTTACTAGGGCTCTAGAAGGGATCTATAGTAGAGTTCTTTTCATCTAGGGGCCTTAGCAGTTAGAATTGGGCTTTGGGGCCCATTATACTATAATTAATTAAATGAAAAACCACCAAAACAGTATAGGCACTTGCGAAGGCCCCCATATTCTGAGTTTAGGGCTTAGGACTGTTGCCACCCTGTAACAGTCTATATTAGGGGTCATACTACGTGCTATATATAATGATCAATGTAGATAACTAGTGGCGGCAGTACTCCAAATACAGGGGCCGTAATGCTTGTTTTTAAAGGGTTACTTCCAAGGTTCCTTTGAAGGTTTCTGGGTTCCTTTGAAGGTTTCTGTAAGGTTTCTGATTGCAGGTGCCTTAGGTTTCTGTAAGGTTTCTGGTTATCCAAGGGTTAAAGGAGGGACCCTTAATAAGGACCCCTAGGTATGTACCCTGCATATAGCTATGAAAAATCCATTATATAGCCCATTAGAGGGTAGGGGTCCCAATTAAGGTTCCCTCCTTTTCCCCTTCGAGATTATGGGGGCCTTACTTTCTGATTGTGGGGCGCCTGGGAACTTCACTGGCAACCCTAGTTGTCCAGTATCCTGGGTAGCTCAAACAGGTTAAAGGTTAACTACTCTACTTCTAGGCTTATTGAAAGGGTTACTAGAAGCGAGGGTTGCTATAGGGCTCCTCTAAGCTGCTATAGGGGCCATAACGGTTACTATGAGGCCCCTTCGGGCTAAGTTTTTGAGGCTTGGAGGGACTGTAAGCCCTACAACCCAGACTCTAAACCCCACTTGGAGGGGTTGGGGTTTGAGGCTCAGGGTTTCGAGAGTGCAACCACATCTCCAGAGAAATTGATTGACTGGTGGTTCCGAACTACAAACGACTGTGGCTATGGTCATTGCTCCTCTTTCCCTTAACCCTAAACCATAAACGCTGAACCCTAAACCCTTTCTTGTTGCCAAACGTCGCTCCCCCGCAGCACCACAAGCGGCCGGAAGGTTAACACCAAACCCCGCACACCAAAACTTTAACCCTGAACCCAACCGAGGCCCAAATCCTAAAGCCCTCCGTCCCTAAACGGATGAAACTTCAAAACCCCTCTACTTGGAGGATCATGGGACTTAGTAAGTAGGTTATAATTGGGGTTATAAGTCCCCTAAGTGCGGTTATCCCTATTATAACCTACTTATAACCTTACTTGCTAAGTCCCATGAGCCTTCAAGTAGTAAACCCCCCTAGCATTTCTGGACAAGAGCCATGTTCTGACTAAAATCCCAGGCCATGATCCTTTCTGAAAGCCGACACACCTGGCAGCCAAGATGCATAAACGTGAACCAGGAGCAGCACCAAACAGCCGACCAAGGAAAGCCTGGCTTCAGGCTACAGCTATTTCAAGACTTTAGGATCCTAGACCTTAAACTAAACCCTACACCCTAACCTTAAACCCTAAACCCTAAACCCTAAACCCCCTAACCTTAAACCCTAAACCCTAAGACCCTGAACCCTAAACGCGGAGGGGAGGGAAGTCAGGCCGGGAGTTTGGGGTTTACTTTAGGATATGGGGATTTTCCGAAAATAGGGGACCCTAATATAGTGCCCAAAATAGTAGGATCCTTATTCTAAGGACTCCAAAATAAGGTATCCCTAATTTTCGGAAATTCCTATATGGGGTGGAGGCTGGAGGCTGTCGAGTTTTAGGGTTTGAGCTTTAGAACCCAGGCTAAGATTAATTGGGACAATTACCGTCGGGAACCCAACAAAAACATTACAGCGGACTAGTGAGACTCGGATGCCCAGTAACCTAGGAATAAAACGCTCCCTTTTTGGTATAGGGTAACTTTATAAGGAACCTAGGACTACAAAAAGGGAATAAGGGTAGTACTGGGCATCCTAGTTAAAAGAGGGTTCGGTAGTTAGCCTACTTAAAGGATCAAGGGACTTAGTAAGTAGGTTATAACTGGGGTTATAAGTCCCCTAAGTGGGGTTATCCTAATTATACAACCTACTTATAACCTTACTTACTAAGTCCCATGAGCCTTTAAGTAGACCCTAAACCCTAAACCCTTAAAGGGAAGCCTACTTTAGAACCCCATAATACCCTTTAAAGGAACCCTAAGCCCCTGACTTACTAAGCCCCATGAGCCTTCAAGTATGGTTTAAAGACTCCGGCACTCGACTCAAGAACCAGGAGCAGGCCGGGCCCTTACAGAGACAACTTAAAGGCTCGTGGGACTTAGTAAGTCAGGGGCTTAGGGTTCCTTTAAAGGGTATTATGGGGTTCTATAGTAGGCTTCCCTTTAAGGGTTTAGGGTTTAGGGTCTACTTAAAGGCTCATGGGACTTAGTAAGTAAGGTTATAGGTAAGTTATAATTTGGATAACCCCCACTTGAGGGACTAGGCGAATCCGACAAACTGTAAACACAAACCTGAAACAAAGCCCCTAATTATTGCACTTAAACCGTAAACGTCAAGCACAACCCTAGCCTAAACCCGAAACCCATACACCATATAAACTCTAAACCCCTAAACCCTAAACCCTCAAAAACGTGCCCAGGGAACAGGAGGACTGCGCCGCTGCACCAGCTAAGCACTCGGAGCCTGTAAGCTATCACCTCGCAGAAATGGGAGTTTCCGAAAATAAGGTGGTGCCTTATTTTGGGAGCCTTTACACGGTTACTTGACGGGTGCTATACGGGTTACCTTAAAGGGCTCTATAAGGGTTTAGGGTTTCCGAAAATTAGGGGTACCTACCTTATCTTGGGGTCCTGACAATAAGGATCCAATTATTTAGGGGACTATATTGGGGTCCCCTATTTTCGGAAACTCCCAAATCTTGAAAGTACTTCTTACGGCTTTGAAGGGGCTTCGGGTAGGTTAGCACGGGCCTCCACCCTAGACCCTGAAACCGCAAGCCCCAAAGAAGTTACAAGTTTTGAGTATGCAGTGGAGGTTGGGTTTTTCCCGACTGTGCAGCATAGTGTTTAATTTAAAGGTGTGAGGTTCTGGGGGTCAGGGACCTTACACGAAATGGCTGCGCAGCATTTGCAAAAGCGCACGCCGAGAAGAAGTGACAAGAACAAAAGCCTTCACGGTCGAAGCCGATACAACCCTAAACCCTAAACCCTAAGCCCAACCTATACCGTATACCTCGAAGATATGACCCCCACCTTCTGTTCCACGATGGTGCCTGTCACATAATGTCGGGGCCTTAACGCTTAGAATAGGGTATGGGGATACATTCTACTTCAATAATTATAACGAGCCCCATAAGTTAAAGTATATTCCTTAATTAAAGGGTATTGGGATCTCTGGCAGAGATCGGGGTGTGGCGGCTTCGGGAGTGCACAGCATTCAAGGCCGCCCTGATGTCGGCCACCAAGCTCACCACGTGTTCTGTGGTCATGGATGGAACGTGGGCGTGGTAGAGGCGGGGGAGCAGCAAGGTGGGACCTTGTTGCCAAAATGCTTCTATGACCGAGTTTATCGGTGGTAAGCGAGAGAGTCTGCTAAACTCTCTTCTGGCCATGTACTCTTCTTCCTGACGGGTGACCTTCTTGAGGACAAAATCGCCGGTGTCACAGGCAAAGATTGCGCTGGCGTAACCCGCGGCTAAGCATTTGCCTTGAGGCGCTCAGGATCGCAGGTCTCGAATTTGGGTTTGCTGATGTTGGCATCAGTGGACAGGACTTTTGGTTGGCTTAAGGTGGTTCAGGATTTAGGGTTTGAGGGCTGAGGGTTTAGGGGTTTAAGGGTCTAGGGTTTATAAGGGTGAAGGGTTTAAGGGTTAAGGGTCAGTGTGTCAGAGAAAGCTAAGTTGAAGTTTTAAGTTTTAAGCATCGCAGTGTTAAGGATCTAGGGCCTCAGGAGGGGATTGAGGATTGACGCTACTGGTGGTCTGTAAACTCTTGCCTAGCTGTCAATTATTCTGACTGCCACTTCAACCCTCCAGTATTCGCTGGTAGTGTTTTCAATCAGAGGACACCGGCCACAGATTCAGGGGGGCGTGAATAATAAATATTCCAAAGGTAAAAGGAGGGACCCTTAATAAGGACCCCTAGGTATATACCCTTAATATAGCTACTATATACCCATTATATAGCCCATTATAGGGTAGGGGTCCCCATTAAGGGTCCGTCCTTTTCCCCTTTGAATCATAATGAGGCTTCGTGCAACGACTATAGCCGGATATTGTACATTAATTGCCTCCGGTGAGATGAGTTCAGCCGTATGTTCTAGAGTAGGGAAACGGGAGCCAAGCTGCGAAAACAGGGAGCAAAGCGTTGTCCACCTTCTGCTTCAGAGCATGATACCTGGGCAGCGAACTGACTCTGCAGCCCCAAAACCACTAAAACCCAGGCCCAAACCCAAAGCCACTGAAGCCCTATGCAACCTTAAACCGGAAACATAGGTCAACCTGCAAGTCTTGGGGGCTAAAGCATTGGAATAAATAGTGCCCTACAAAACGAATCTTTAACCTATGTTATCCTGCTTGTTCCAGTGACTGGGTGACTGGGGACTGAAGAATAGCCTTTGGGAGTAGATTACTGTATATTGGGATTCTAGAGGGGGTATAGTACCTCAAAAGTTTAGAGGTTACCTTCAGGAGTTGACGGTTTGAGGCTAGGGCTTTAGGGTATCTGGCTCCATTTCTCAAGGTCAAAGATTTCTTGTCCTTCATTACGTGGCTCTAGGTGTAGAATATTCAGAAGTTTAGAATCCAGCTGAGTTGAAATTGACCAGCTAAGGCGTGGCGTGGGACTGTTTCTCGAGGCCATCCAAGCGAAGCACCATTCCCCCCTCTAGCGGCCTAAACATCAAACTACAAGCTTCAGGTGGGGGTTTAGGAAAGACGCCACAGCCGCAAACCCAAAAATGTCTTGCTTGTGGCAGGAGACTTATGCGCCAAAAAATCGAAAGAATCCTGGACCCTACACAACAACAACAACAACACGTGCTCCTCAACATTAAACCCTGTAAAGCCTAACCGTTATAAATCAAACACCGCAAACACTAAATCCTCCACCACAGCCCTTAATCCCAAACTCTGAACAGCCCTTCACCCTTACCCTTACTCCTAAGCCCCGAACTTGGAGTCTTCCAGTTCAGTCTTTGGGGAAACCCGGCGAGCCGCAAGACACTGTAGGGTTTGGGTTTATGGTGGTTTAGGGTTTAGGGTTCCCAGAGACTCCAATCTTCCTTTATTTGAGGAACATCCCTTAAAGTATAGTAGGATCTCGGATATGATTTAAGGAATATTGCTTAACTAAGGGGATATTGGAGTCTTTGCATTCATAAGTGTAGGTTAAGGCACACACCTTTCATGCTCTTTGGTTCCCTGATAGTCCAGAGTCTGTTCGTTATTGTAGACCGCCTAAAGCCCCCTGTGAAATCTAACCAACTATATTCAGACCCTACGATCCCTAAAGCCTAAACCCTAAACCTTAGAAGCTGCCCCCCACCCTGTAATAGTGACTATAAGGATTATATATATCAGGGCCCTATTATATTCCTATTATACCACTATTACAAGGTGGGGGCCCCTTCTAACCTAAACCCTACGATCCACTCCCTAAGTTTCTTAAGTAGGACGTTGGGCTCCCTGGGGAAGCTTTCTAGTCCGACTTGCACAGTATCCTAAGGGAACGAAGGGTCGACCTTTGGCGTTTTGTTAGGGGTCATTTCACCCCAAAACTAGGATGTTTAGGGTCTTAGGGTTTAGGGGTTTAGGGTTTCTAGACCTAAGAGTAACCTAGGGATAAAAAGGATGCCCTTTTTGGGTTAAAGGGGGTTATAAGGGAACCTAAACCCTAAAAAAGGGAATAAGGGCCTACTCTGGGTCCTAGGTTTAGGGTTCCACTCTAGGATGCCCAGAAAGGCTCCTAGTTTAGGGTTTAGGGCCATGTTGGGGCCTTCATCACGAAATTGGGGTTCCTTGAAAGGGTTCTTACTACTGGGCATCCTAGCAAAAACGTTAAAGCTAAAGGTTACCTACTCTACTACCCTTATAGTTCTTCCGGGCGGCCGCTCCGCCGGCATTTGCTTCCGCATGCGCCGGGGCATGTCCTTCATAGGATTTAAGGTGTAGGGTTTCGGGCTTCAGGAACGTGCCCTAAATTAGACGGGCATGCCGGATACGGTTTTATGCATATTCGCTGAGTTTCTGGCTTCACTTGTTTCTTTTCAGGAGTTCAGGGGTTTAGGGCATAGGGTTCAGGGCTTTCAGGGTGCAGTGCGAGGCTTCGGTTTTAGGGCTTGGCGAATGCAAGGCTTCCGAATGGTTCGTTGTCGAGCTTGGCACAGATATGAGGATTTGGGATCCGGGCTGCGGACTCACAAGGATGCAGTCTCATCCAACAGCGGAGATCCTATTCTACGCCCAACCAAGCATCCAAACCTAAGGGTCATCGTCACAGCTCCCATTCCGAATAACTAACTCCAATATCCGGGAACGCCGGTGTAGTTTCAGGAAATGTTTCAGGATTTGTCTGCGTCTGAAAATGTGTGAACGAGGCCGGTTTGGAGTCGCTGGGTGAGTCACATGACGTTTGTTTAGCTGAAGATTCCTGAGTCCAGGGGTCGATATTACCGCGGTTTCGCAAGAGCCGGACGAAGGTTCAAGGGAGGTCTGTCATGCTCAAATTGCGTAGAGCTATATATATATATATACACATATATAATATAGATATATAACATATATATATATAGGAACCCTTACTAAAGGAACCAAAACCTTACTCGCACCCTATGACCCTATTATTCTCAAGACCCAAGACACTACTTGGAGGATCATAGGACTTAGTTTAGTAGGTTATAAGTGGGGTTATAAGTCCCCTAAGTGGGGCTATCCTAACTATAACCTACTTATGACCCTACTTACTAAGTCCCATGAGCCTTTAAGTCGGAACCCCAAGGCCTAAAAGCGCCAGGAACCCAAAAGCACTAAACCCTAGGCCCTAAACCCTAGAGAACTAAACCCTAAATCCTAAACAACCCTAAACCCTTAAAGAACTAAACCCTAAACCCCAAACAACCCTAAACCCTAAAGAACTAAGCCCTAAACCCCAAAGAACTAAGCCCTAAGCCCTAAAGAACTAAACCCTCAAGCACTAAAGAACTAAACCCTAAAGAACTAAACCCTAAACCCTAAAGAACTAAACCCCCAAACCCTAAAGAACTAAACCCTCAAGCACTAAAGTACTAAACTATAGAGAACTAAACCCTCAGGCACTAACGAACTAAACCCTAAAGAACTAAACCCTCAAGCGCTAAAGAACTAAACCCTAAAGAACTACACCCTCAAGCACATAAAGTACCCAAAAAGCATCGCAACCAAACCCTCCAGGCCGCCTGGAGGACCATCGGAGAGTGCCCGAGGTTCCTGGGTTCAAGCGTCCGCTCCGGCTCCAGGCTTCTGGGTTTAGGGTTCCTTTAAAGGGATCTCTAGGGTTCGTTTAAAGGGATCTAAGGGTTTAGGGTTTAGGGTTCTAGGGTTTAGGGTTAAGGCTTTAGGGTTCTCGGGTTTAGGGTTAAGGCTTTAGGGTTCGAGGGTTCTAGGGTTTAGGGTTAAGGCTTCAGGGTTCTAGGGTTTAGGGTTAAGGCTTGGGGTTCTAGGGTTTAGGGTTAAGGCTTTAGGGTTCTAGGGTTCTAGAGTTTAGGGTTAAGGCTTTAGGGTTCTAGGGTTTAGGGTTAAGGCTTAGGGTTCTAGGGTTTAGGGTTAAGGCTTTAGGGTTCTAGGGTTCTCGGGTTTAGGGTTAAGGTTTTCGGGTCTAGGGTTCTGGGGTTGAGGGTTAAGGTTTGAGGGTCTGGGGTTCTAGGGTTTAGGGTGTGTGTTTTTCGGGTGGGGTTAGGTTGAATAATGTAGGGGCCTTAACAATTGGAACAAGGTTCCTTTAAAGGGTTCCTTAAAGGGGTCTACAAGGGATCTACAGTAAGGTTCTAAAATGTAGTGGCATTGATGATTAGAACAGGGTTTTGGGGGCCATTATACTATCATTATAACAAGGAACCTCCAACGTAGTATTGGTAATTATTGAGGCCCCTATATTAGGGCTACATGGTGTATGAAGGCCTTGCGGCGGGTTTGTAAAGGGTTCGTCACGGCTTTACCCAGTTTGTTCTAGCTGAAACCCTTGACGCTAAGGATACAACGACGCTCTGTGGCGTTCGGGTTTGGGGAATTTGCAGCAGAGCCTCCGAAAAAAAAAAAAAACGAACCCCTCAACGCCAAACCTTAAACCCAAAAAACCTTCTCGAAGATCTTTCTTTGTTCTTCCGGTCATTTTGCCGCTTTGTTGGACAACCGGCCAAAAGAAACGGCCGGGTCTTTTCGTCCGCAAAGTCCGGCTGGGCATTCAGAAACCAAAACCCTAAACCCTAAACCCTAAAGCCCTAAACCCTAAACCCTGAAACCCTAAACCCTAAACCCTAAACCGCTTGGGGGAGACCCAGAGACTCCAATACCCTGGCTCACAAGGAGCCTGCTTGCTGAGATTACTGAAAGCCTACGGGTTAGGGTTTAGGGTAACCCCACTTCGGCGGCTTATAACCCCAATTATGACCCTACTTGCTACGTCTCTTGCCCGTGGCTGCTCCATGTTACGCACTCCGAAGGTGCTCAATACCCCAAACTAAAGCTCTGCTGCCACAGCTCTTTGACCCCAAACTCCCTGGCATTCAAGAGCGCCCGATAGTAAATCCTAACTCCGGAGCCCTAAATCCTGAATCATCGCAGGGTGATCTCTTCAAAAAACCGCCCCCCAAAGTTTTTTTTATCCGGAAAGATATCCCTAAACCCTAAACTCCCACCCTAAATCCTGTCTGGCCAAGTGTCTCGTAGTTGAGGATGCTTAGCAGGATCGGCTGCTGGCCTTCAACGTGGCCGGGATTTCCTATATTAAGGTCTACAGTAACTTAGAAAGATTCTACGAAAATGTGTTATTAACCTACTTTTTTGTCGGTTCGTTGAAGCGCTACACGCATGGGCGGCAACCCTAACATCGAACACTTACCAACTCTAATTTCCCGAGCATCACGTTCGGGGAGGAGAAGGAGGAGGCCGCGACAGTAGCAGTGATGATTCTGGTGATGTTGGTCTTGGTGTTGGTGTCGCTGATGATGGCGAAGGTGGCAACAGCGATGATGCTGGAGGGCAATGTTGTTTGTGAGGGTGATGGTGATCTTGACAGTGATGATGAGGATAAGTTGCGACGTTGACGGCGCTGAAGATGATGATGGTGAAGTGTTGTAGTAACGAGGACGATGTTAACGGTGATTGTGCCAGTGATGCATGTGATAGCAGTAGTGACCATGGTGTCATCTTGTTCATCATCACCAGCATCATCCTCGCCAGTACTGCTGCAGCCGCCGCCACCACCACTCACCTCAGACACCACCAACCATAACGAAACAACCAACACCCACCAACACGATCATTCTAATGGTACTAACCTCATCCATCGCGGTGAGCTATCGCCACCGCCATCCCTATCAATGTTCAGCATGTTCGCACTGCTTCTTATGATGTAACGAATCTTGCAACCAGTTGTCAGCCGTGCTGTCCTCTCTGGCCCCAATTAAACTGCAACCCCTGTAGCTCACTGGCCCAAAACCCAAGGGAATAAAAGTTAAAACTTTCAGAATCGACTGCCTTATAAGAACCCCAAAAAATGAAAAGTTTAAACTCAGCCAATAAGGTAGAGAAACTCTCAAAGGAACTCTAAACCCTACGCCCTCAAACCCTAAACGCCTAAAGAAACTGGGGAATCTAGACCCAAAGCTCGTTCGCTTTGGTGTCCAGGACACGAATAGGACCGAAAATACCCCCCCCCCTTTAATAACGAAGCCCAATAAGGTAGGGATATCCCTCAAAATTGCTTGTGATTTTGTGCTAAGCCCTCAACCCTAAACCCAAGCCCCTAAACCACTTTCGTGCTTTTGGGTCTCTAAAAGAAGGCCTTCCATCGGCCCCAATGCTGGACATGAAAGGTTGGTCCTGCGCTGAAGGGGGGGGGAAAGAGCCGGGGGGGCTTCGTTTTTTGCTTGCAGGTTAGGGTTTAGGGTTTAGAGTTCAGGCTTGAGGGTTTAGGGCAACTTACTAGTATGGATGTATTTGGGATAGCGGGGACTTATAACCCAAAATAATAATAAGAAGAAGAAGAATCCTACTTACAAAATCCCCTGAGCCCTGAAACCCTAAGCCCCATACCCTTAACTCTACCAACCAAGTAGAGTTATAAGTACTTTACATGGAGATACCCCAATCATAACCCTTCTTATAACCGACGTACTGTCGTACTAAGTCCCCCGGGCCTCCAAGTAAGGAATACTGAGGGAAATGCAGAGTCGCAAAGTTTACGTGGGAGTTTCCGAAAACCTTATTTTGGGGTCCTTGTACTAGGGATCCTACTATTTGGGGTACTATATAGGGTCCCCTATTTATTTTCGGAAGCTGCCATGTTTTGGCTAACAGGAAGAGCCTCAAACTGCCTCGCATCAACGAAAGCCTTCAGCATCCGATATGCAAAGGGTTATACCGTGTTGAGTTGCAGTGTCAGGCGCTTTGACGCACTCTCCACTTTAGCCACGAGAGCACATACATCTACACTCTTGAGCCTAAAAACCTCTTGAACTCGCGGAACGCACATTTTTACTTCAGGGTTACTAACCCCTAAATAAACGGCCCTGGCTGTTCACAATGGAAGGAAGGATCCATGATTGATGTATTCTGGAGCTTCTGGGTAGCAGGGGGTTGCAACCCGACGGAACGTTCGCTTAGGGCGAAAGGGTTCAGGGGACCTAGCAAGTAGGATTCTAATGAGGGTCGTTTCTGAGTGCCCTACGTAAGGTTATCCTAAGTATAACTTTACTTATGACTTATGAGCTTACTCAGCCTTACTTGCGACGCCCCGTGAGCCTCTAAGTAGCACCCTCCAGAACCCTTTAATTAAGGGATATTCCAGCAGGCTTCCTAATCTGATTTCAGGAATATTCCTTCATTCAGGGACTTTTTGGAAGCTCTGGGCATGAGCCTTTAAGTAAGAACCCCCCAAAATATATTCCTTATAGGGATAATATAGGGATTATTATTTTTTATTTTTTGGGGGTTCTTAAGCAAATAGTAGTAAGTAGCAGCGATGAACATTCGTGATATTGCGATTTACAGCCTTGGGAATCGCGACTGTCGGATCGAAGCTTTGGATTTCTCATGTTATGGGGGTTAAGGGTTTAGGGTTTAGGGTTTAGGGGTTTAGGGTTTAGGGTTAGTGGTTAAGGGTTTAGGGTTTAGGGGTTTAGGGGTTTAGGGTTTAATTAGGGTTTTGGGCCAAGGTTTTAGGGCCTGCGTTTTAGGCTTTAGGAGTTAGGTCTTTACGGGTTTGGGGCTTAGGTTGTTCGAGTTTAGGGTCTGACGTCTCGGGTTTCGGCGGGAGGATCAATGGACTTAGTAAGTAGGTTATAATTGGGGTTATAAGTCCCCTAAGTGGGGTTATCCTAACTATAACCTACTTATAACCCTACTTAGTAAGTCCCATGAGCCTTCAAGTCTTACGGGGAACCCTAAGCCCTTACTTACTAAGTCCCATGAGCCTGTAAGAAGGCATTACTCTCACCTAATCCCCAAACCCACTCACGACCCAAAATCCGACGCCTGAATAAGGCAACAAAAACTCCGTGGGAGGATTAACATAAAAGGCACTATAAGGGGTATGACAAGGGTTATAAACGAACTAATACATATGTATAGTAATATTTACATGTGTATATATATATATATGTATAAACAAATTCAGGATATATGTATATACATATGTACTTTTTGCTTCTGACCTGACCGCTCCGACGAGCATATAGTCTTGACCTGAGAATGGAATACTCCTGCTGTAACAGAGAAAAATCTTAGCAACAGATTTTGGATGTGTTTTCCATTTCTCTTTAAGGGTTGAAACTGAAACTACAAACTCAATAGAAAAGTGTCAAGGCAGAGGTGACGGTGACAGTTTTCTCTCGCTTACAGCTGGCCTCTCTGACAAAACAACTACTGCGGCTTACCTCATCGTTGATATGATTCCCATTGCCTGCCTTACGGCAGCACTCACAAGCCTCATGGCAAACTGAAGTAGTGGAAGCTACAGTAGCAAGATGTAGCAAATAGTAAACAGGAATATCAACATGAAGAACAGCAGGCATACGAAGAGATGGAATACTTGATACAAGAAGAAGGTAGAATGCTGATGCAAAGAAGACAGAAGCATGCAAGTCTCCTAAGCAAGGGGCACGACCAGCATGGCGCATCGCATCGGTGTGGGCCAGGACAACGCGGTCACGGACACAGGGTTATTAGGGCTGCGGGAGTGCGAATACCATTACTATGGCGACTCTTACTTCAGCTTTACTAGGAGTATCATTCTTGTTCTTAGTCTTCTGCCTCTTGTTATGAGCACATGTTGCATCTTATTTCCAATGGCTTGAGATTTGGTTGACTGGGGCTCCAGATCGCTTTGAGTTTAGGGATTCCGGTTCAGGGTCGATTTATTGCTACGGGTGCGCCTCAGCTAAAGGCAGCAATTGCCATTCCCTTGTTCGAGCCGCAAGGCGCGCAGGCATCGCTGCTCGCTGAGCCCAAACCTTGAACCTTAAGCCCGATAGCCCCAAACCGTAAACGGTTTAGGGTTTAGGGGTTTAGGGTTTAAGTAAACTGCAGGGCTGACGGGATTTCGGGATACGGGTGCTGTTGAGTTCAGGTTCTGCAAAGGTTTGAGGGCAGCTTTAGATAGGAAGGTTTTGATGGGTTTCGGCGAAGCTTTGTACCTGCACATTCAGCAGAACAGAAACAGAAAACTAAAACCAAAACCCCGCGCTTCCGGGCTCGAGCTGGTTTTTCCTGAAACCCCAGACCTTGCAGCAGAGATCGAAGGGTTTAGGGGTTTAGGGTTTAGGGTTTAGGGGTTTAGGGTTTAGGGTTTAGGGTTTTTGAAGCTTGGGGTTCTCCAGGATTCTCCAGCTGCCTCGAAGGGTCCAAAGACCCTTTCATCAGGAAGCTGCAATTAAAATACGAGATGGTACTAGTGATGTAGGTTCGCATGTTGGGGAGTATATATTAAAAAAAGAGATGGTACTAGTGATGTAGGTTCGCATGTTGGGGAGTATATTATAGGACGATTTGGTACTTGGACCCCGAAAAGGCTCTGTAATCATGGTGTTAGCCTGCTAAGGTTGGGTGTCCAAGGCCCAGCTCTACCCACAGGTCTACTGTTCTGGGCTGAGGGTTGAAGATCAGCGACCCTAAACCCTAAACTCACAGCATACCGGGCCACAGGTGGGTCAGTTTCTCGGTTGAGCCTAGGATGCATTGGCTACATCGCTACACAGTTGCCTGGAATGACCATGGCTCGCGAGCAGTCGAGCTAGTACTGCTCGCCTCCAGCCTCACGCACAGGTCCGCACCATAAACAACAGTATTCTTAAAGTCCTAACATGATTATAGTATGATTTACAGTATAACATAGCTTTCTCCAACTCTCGAGGTCCCTATGCTACCGCGTATATGCCCCGACCGCCACAACGTTATAAAATCAAAACAACTATGTAGACCCCTGAAACCTCTCTTGGCACTAGGACGCCGATGACTATGGTCATTAAAGCAAGTTTCCGATTGAATCAAGCGCTCTCAGGGGAACTTTGGGACCTAAGCCCCGACTTCTCGAACTCTGCTTGACTCTGCCTTTTTCCTGTAGCATGCCGGGTGGCTCGTATAGCTGTACACTGCAGGTCGCGCTCATGTGGGAGGTACCCTGAATATCTGTAATATTGGTAGAAGCCCCCTGGAAAACGATTAGATTAGACAAACCTCGAAATAGACTCGGCATTCGAAAACGGGAGCGCGCCGATTACAACGGACCAAAGCTTGTGAAGAAAGGGAGCACACAGCTCGAATGGCCTCCCAATCGAGTCGTAAAGTCGGCGCCTTCTGCAACTTTCGTCAGAGAAACCCGCAGAAGCTCCCGATGAATCTGTAGCGTTCTGGTCTTCGTATTTGAGGCTTTTGGGCTGCATCTTTCAAAAGGGAAAAGGAGGGACCCTTAATGGGGACCCCTACCCTATAATGGGCTATATAATGGGTACATAAGAGCCATATGAGGGGTATATACCTAGGGGTCCTTATTAAGGGTCCCTCCTTTTACCCTTGGAATCTTGCGGTGAAGCTCCAGTGCCTGCATCCTGGCCCGTGAAGAAACATCAGGCACTCATCTGATTACCTCCTGCGCTGGTGGCAGCGTTGAGGAACCGGACTTCGAACAAATCCATCGAAGCAGATTTTGTACTAAGCGGCGGGACTCCGCCCGACATGTACATAGGACCTTAGCACACCACCTCACATATTCGCAACTGTGCTTCCTGAGCCTTCTTCCAACGGATGCAACGAAGACCCAAATGTGCTTCTTTTAACGCTGGGAATGTGATGGTTACTAGTTTCAGAACGGCTACTGATTACCTCCTCCTACTGCACCTGGTACTGAGTCGCATTCCCACGCCATTCTTCCCTCACTCGGCTCACTAAGGCCTCTTGAGCTTGCCCGGACTGCTGACTTGCCTCAGACTGTTCAGGAGGATGGCTTAAAGTTAAGGTCGGTTTAAGCTTTAGCGAGGCGGGAGGGCAATTGGGGTCTTGGGAGGACGGAGGAGCCATCAAGCGCTTCGGGGGAGTGCAAATGGGTCTCTTGTCCTGCGCAAAGTCTCGAGCCAGTGCTTAAGATGCCACCCGACAGCCTGTTAGACGAAAAACCTACTGCATCCATGCTGCTTGGCCGGTATCTTCCTGATGTCATACGGACGGACTCCTTCGACTGAGACAGTCGGGCTGTCGTCGTGATGATTCACGAGGAAGACACTGACCTGTGGCTGGGCAGTTGTACGTTTGGGTTCAGTGTGGCCTGGGGCAATTTGTTATATAGGGTCCAGGGCTCGAAAATCGTTCCATAAAGGATGCCCAAGGACCAAAACCCGTTCGGCTGCGTCTGTTGCGCTCCACATGTAGCCTTGGTCCTCGTCCCACTCGAGAGCTACATACGCGTCCGAGTTGCCCACAACCGGGTCTACGTTCTCGGCAAACCAATCGAAAAAGGGATCTCTCTCATTCACGATCGCATACTTCACCTCGGATTTCATGAAAACAGATTAGAGTTTTCCGATACAAGTCACACTCCAAAGCACCCATGAACACTGGACTAGGGGCCTGGAGGTATCCCCGAGGTTGCTCGCTGATTTTGAAAAGGTGATAGTACTCAGCCTCGCCGAGCAAGAACGAGACCGGGAAAGCCAATGCCTTCGCTGTGGGATGGTTCACCTTCTCAGGGTAAGGAGTCATCGTAATGGTGCCTCCACGATAGTTGTTGGCATTAAACCATGTTCCACGAGGGGCCCCATCTCTGCAAAGCGCGCCGTCGAAGAATTCGTCTTCACAGTGATTACCTTTGAGGTGGCCATCTGCCCGAATTTGGGTGAAGTTCTCGTGGCTGGTCGCATGGACCCACTCATCTACAGGCGGCATGTTGAGGTGTGCCGGGTGAGTACAAACTCGAGCCCAAGAGCTTCTGAAATCGCTGAAACATGATCTCGCAACATAGTAGTTGTAGGCTTCTTGCGATGACACAAAGCTCAACTTCCAACCACCCAGGTGTTCACTTGTCCCGTATCCTGCGGATCTGAAGGCTAACCTTAGAAAGTACATTGGGATTATATAGGGAGTAGAGTAATTACCCCAATCACGTTAGAGGTTAGCTACTCTACTACTAGGAAGGTATATTCAATATACATATATATATATACACAGAAATTTATCCATTTATTCCTTGATTAACGGGGTTTGAGGTGCAAGGCCTAGGGCAAGATGCGCAGCGGCTTGAAGCCGCAACTATTTGCGCAACAATGGTCGGCTTTACGGGTGCTTGATTTCCCCAGAACGCAGAGTTTGTGAGATGGGAGTTTCCGACAATTATGGGTACCATATTTGGGTATTTATAATAAGGATCCTTCTATTTAGGGTACTATATTAGGGTCCCCCAGTTTCGGAAACTCCCAGATAGGAACTGGATAGCTGTGCGTTTTTGAGCACGCGGCCCAAGTGGTGGTGGTGGTTTCTTTTTTTGCAAATCCTCGAAAATAGTAGCCCTTATAGTATCCGCAGCCCTTGAAAGTCATCCTGTTTCGAAGGCTCCTACATTACCTATATTTTAGACTATTTAGAAGGGGCCCCCACCCTGTAATAGTGGTATAATAGGAATATTCTAGGGCCCTAATATGATCCTTATAGTCACTATTACAGGGTGGGGGCAGCTTCTAGCCTATATTACACTAAAACTCGGTCGGGCCTGGAGCTCTCAGCTCCTGCCTTCGGAAGTTAGACAAACGATTTGGATCGACCTGACTACAACTGCTGATGGACAAAATCCTGCATTACCGATTATAAGGAATATACCATAGTTCCCATAGTTTAGAGTCCTTGGGGTCATGCAGGAGTTTGTCCATCAGCAGAGGGAGTTTGGGGTTTACGGGTTTAGGACTTGGGGTTTAGGGTTTACGGTTTAAGGGGCTACCTGATTTAAAGCCCTAAACCCTAAACCGTAGACTTTCTAACAACAGCAAACCTCACTGGCCCAAAACCCAAGGAAATAAAAGTTGAAACTTTCAGAATTGACTACCTTATAAGAACCCCAACAGTTGAAAAGTTGAGTTTAGAGCCAATAAGAAAATGGATCCTCTTGTAAGTCCCATGAACGCAGGCCCAGGAGAAGGCTCGACTTTTCCGTCCCGCCATGTGCAGCAGAGTTTTGTCACACACAGTGTTTGGGGAGACACGGGTGACTAATATAGGGGCCTTTATAATTACCTTTATAATAACCAATACTATTTTGGGGATCCTTTAGTATAGATATAGTATAATGAGCCCCAAAACCCCATTCCAATTATGAAGGGCCCCATAGTAGGGCTGGGGCTTAGCACTCAGACTTCCGGGCCTTGTATATAATAAGTTATAAGATTAGTATAGAGCCCTATTAACTAACAATACTCACTCCCTAAAGCTTAGCCCCTAGTTATGATTTTAATCCTGGTCAAACTGCCTTGGGTCCTAAGCGCCTTGTACTTAGGGTTCTTAGAGCTAAAGGGTCGCATCCGCGAAATGCGCACGAGATTGTTCAAAATTCACGCCGAGCTACCATCGAGGAAGCCTTTTGCACTGCCTCCTAAGCCTTACAGTACTTAGCTACTATTTGCTTAAGAAACCCCCAAAAATAAAACATAATAATCCCTATAATACCCCCCATAAGGAATATATTTTTTATTTTTTTCGGTGTTCTTAAGCAAATAGTAGTGAGGGTCTAGGGATAGAAGCAGGAAGAGGTCGCAGGGTTTATAAGCATAGGGCTTTTGGGCTGTTGTGCTTAAGCCGGGTTCTGAACACTTGGTTGAGGATGCAGGAAACCAACAGTCATCAACATCGCTCAGACCTAAGATTTAGGGCGCTTCACACTGTGTAGCGCCCCTACGCAGTTTTGGGGTTAGAACTCACCCTTTCTAGCAGCGCTTCCCACGGATGAGATGACAGCATTGTTCACCTGAGTCGTAGCGGTCTATCTGAGCTTTAATTGAGTCCGGACAACCTTAAAGTACTTAAACCGATGTAGAACCCTAAGGAGCACTTAAAGGAATCCTTGAAGGAGCCTGTAAAGGAACCCTTGAAGCAGCCTTTAAAGGAACTCTTGGAGGAGCCCCAAACCCAAAACCCAAAGACAGCTTCAGACTTTCACCATCGACGGGTTTAAGACCTAGGACCCTAAACCCTAAACCCGGGTTTAGGGTTAGGGCCCCGAAAAAGCACATAAGCAAAAATTAGGATAGGGATCTCCCATACAAACCCCCTTATAATGAAGCCCATTATGGTATGGATATCCCCATAAAATGCTTATGCTTATGTGCTTTTTTGGGTCCCTAAGGGTAAGACCTAGGGCCGCCGACTCGGTGTTTACAGACAACCTTCCTAGGATACCCAGTAACCTAAGAATAAAAAGGCCTCTCTTTTTGGTATTGGGTAACCTTATAAGGAACCTAGGACTACAAAAAGGGAATAAGGGTAGTACTGGGCATCCTAGCTTCGCAAGAAGACGCTGCAATGCCTGTCACGAGAGCCGTTTTGAACACTCCAAAACAGTATGTATGTATGTACGTACGTATGTATGCCTGTATGCATGCATGCATGCATACCCGAAATGTGTGTGTGTGTGTGTGTGTGTGTGTATATATATATATGTATATATACATACACAGATAGATACGGACAGATGTAGATAGATAGATAGGTCGATAGATCATTAGATAGCTAGAATCCAGAAGCCCTGTAACTGAACCAAAACCTTTAGAATCAAGCGAGATTCTTCACCCTCGCCCTAAACCCTAAACCCTAAACCCTAAACCCCTAAACCCTAAACCCTAAACTCGGCCTCCTCCGACGTCCACATCGGCCTTCGCCCGCTGAGCCCCCGCAAGGCCCAGACTTATGGGCCGCCCACGCGGTCGGGGAAACCCCCGCGGGAGACCGACTGTGTTGTTAAAAGGGACTTTGTATGGGCTCTCGGGTTTAGGGTTTAAGGTGCAGGATTTAGGGTTTAAGGTTTAGGGGCTTTTTAAGGGTTTTGGGTAGGATCATAAAGTGTCTCACAGGGTTGCGTAAGGCTTCGGTAAGGGCTTGTTGTTTCACCAGACAACTTTTGAATGGTCATTCGGGGGTTTCCGCGCGTCTGCTGGGTCTCTCCGAGACCAAACGGAAGGGGACGTCAATAACTTAAAGTTCGTGGTTTAGGGTTTGATTAGGTTTTAGGTTGCATGGAATTTGGCTTCTCATCATGAAGATACCTCGGGCTCTGTCTCGAGTCTAAGTATGTCGGAGCGGAGTAAAGTGCCCAAAGTTCAATATTCCCGAATACCGCTCAACTAGGCAATAAAGCTTAAATCAGAAATTAAGCCTCTTGTTATTCAAGGTTTCTTCCTTAATTTTGGGCTACGTGGTATATTGACCTACTTGTTCAGTACCCTGGAAAACTAAAAGGTTAACCGGCTATCCTTGGTTCTAGTCCCGCAAAGAGGTTTAAGCTTACCTACTCTACTAGGTGACGGGTCCAGGGTTCAGGGCGGCAGGTTTGTCCTGGTGTCTAGTGTGAAATACAAAGCACAAACGAATCTACATACACACTATGGGGGCCTTAATAAGTGGAATAGGGTTTTGGGGCCCATTACACTATAGGTTTAACAAGGAACCCCCAAAATAGTATAGGTAATTATTAAGGCCCCCAAAAGCAAGCAGAGGCGCGGCTTGAGTCGTAGAAGTTTCAAGTAATTTTGCACTAAGAAACCATGTGCCTGAGACGCCCCCTCATCTCTAAGCTACCTGTGCACTGTTTGCAACACGGCAAGGATATGGAGGTTTCCGAAATCAGGATGGCTCTTGCAGTTCACCGTTTCTGGCTTAGGGTTTGCTGTTGCTGTGGTTGTCGGAGGTGGTGCTGGCGGCGGCGGCGGCGGCGGGGGTGGTGGTGGCAGCGGTGGTGGTGGTGGTGGTGGTGGTGGTGGTGGTGGTGGTGGTGGTGGTGGTGGTGGTGGTGCTGGTGCTGGTGCTGGTGCTGGCGGTGGTGTTGTTGGTGGTGTTGGTGGTGGTGGTGGTGGTGGAGGTCGTCGTGGCGGCGGCGGTCGCGGCGGTGGTGGTGTTGCTGCTGCTGCTGCTGATGCTGCCAATAAAATCAATCATAATACTGACAGCATCAGCTGGCAAACATGTCAACCATGCCGGTGATAGGCAAATGGATCGTTCTGCAATTGCCCTTACTTCTGCTGATGCTGCTACGACTACGACTGCGTCTCCGCGACTGCGGCTGCGACTGCTACTGCTACTAGTACTGCTCTTGCTGCTGCTGCTACTGCTACCGCTGCGATTGCTGCGGCTGCGACTGCCATTGGGACTGCGACTGCCACTGCCAAAACTGCTTCTCTTCATCAATGGCATTGCTACCTCTGGGCCTCTGGTGCTAGCTTTCTATACTGAACTTAGAACCCTAGCAAAAATTATAATCTTAGCTGTTTCTTAGGGATTATGATAACCAAAAATTAAAAAATATTTCTAAGTACCCCTAAGCTTTCACTTGCTTCTGGCATCCTGAGTTTCGGAATCCTGCATATCGGACATGGACCTCACACCGGGCCTACAGAAAGCTACCTAGGGAGCTCCTAAAGGGTTTAGGGCTTAGGGATTGGGGTTTAGGGCTTAGGGTTTATAGGGTTTAGGGTTTAGGGCGTGAATGCCAAGCACAACTTAGGTTCTTCAGTCTTCTCACCATCTTCGCATGTGATCCTGCAAGCCCCAATCTCGAAACCATAATTTGCAATCTGGGTTAGGCATGGTTAGGGCACTAAACTTCTGCAAACCCGACGTCTTGATCTTATCAAAACCCCGCGGAGTTCTCTTCCGCCTAAAGCTGTGTGAAACATCACCTCATGTCGGTTCTGGCCAAGTGATCCTTCAGAGGCAGATTTGCAGTGCTGTGAAAGAGTCAGGGTTTAAAGTAAAAGCCAGAAAGTTGGAATATGGTTATCCTAAACCCTTTATGGTAAATTATAGGGTATCCCACCATGCAACCATATTCCAACTTTCTGGAGTTCCCTTTAAGGGCTGAGTTTTCTTTCAGGGTTCTCGTGCGAGCATGGTTAAGGTTCTACTTATATTACCCCAAGGGTCCAAAGGACCCAATAAAAAGGTACTCGGTTTTAGGATAGTAGTTCGATGTAGGCTAGGATTTCGGAGAGTATATGATTCTTGGGTACTTGGACCCTTGGGGATATAAGGATGCAATAAGAAGCCTGGGTCGGCTTTGTGCTTGCCGAAACCCTACCTTAGACTACCAAGCCCTACTTTTTCGTAAGTTCTTATTATGAACCCCAATAAGGAATATATAGGGACCCTACAAAAAAGACCCTAAACCCTAAAACGGTTTGGGCCTCTGGGCTTTACGGTTTAAAACGCCACATGGGGGCTTTGACACTGTCACCAGGGATCCAGAGACTCCAACATACCTTCATTACGGAATATACCTTGCATCCCTAATACTGCTGATGGACAAACTCCTGCATTACCCGTTATAAGGAATATACCATAGTTCCCATAGTTTCGGGTCCTGAAGGTCATGCAGGATTTTGTCCATCAACAGTATGATTCGAGGTATCTTCCTAAGGAATATACATACCTTGAATCATAATAGGACCCCGGGACATTGGAGACTCTCGGGATGCTCGGAAGCTCTGATGGCTGTCTTTCGCTTGACAAAGCAATGTCGGGATTGTTGTCGGATCTGATTCCAGGTTTAGGGTTTATGGTGAGGTGGTTAGGGATTAGGGTTTTTTGTTTTTGAACGCCTTTTTCCCACTGCGTGAGTTGAATCCAGGGTTTTAGGTTTTAGGTTTCATTCGCAATCAAGGTTGCGCTGCAGGCCTACTCAGCGCTGCTGTCTGTATATCCTAGGGTATTTCTCGACACTTGCGACGGCTGGTGTCGAGTATTGACAGGTTTTCCGTGGCTATAGGAAACCAACCCAAAGCCCCAAACCCTAAACCCCAAATACGGTTAAGTTGTCGTGTAGAGAATTCAAGTCAGGAGGAGCAACTCAGATCTGGGCTTCTTAGCTGATCTTCAGTCCGCTGTAGTAATACGGGTGATGATATAAATCCTGCATTACCCATAATAAGGAATATACCAAAATTCCCATAGTTTAGGACCCATAATAAGTAATATACCATAATTCCCATAGTTTAGGGCCCTTAAGGTAATGCAGGATTTATATCATCAACAATAGCCCAGACAGTGAAAGACCAGCGCACCAAATCGAACAAATGTAGGTATTCTGGTGCTGGAAGTGATACTGCTGTTGGACAAAATCCTGCATTACCCGTTATAAGGAATATACCATAGTTCCCATAGTTTAGAGTCCTTAAGGTCATGCAGGATTTTGTCCATCAACAGTACCAGGTCATGTTGAGTTTTGTTGAGACCCTAACCCTAAAGCACTAAACCCTACAGCCTTAGCTTCAACCTCCCCATGTAAAAAGCTCGTAAGCCATTCTCAGAGTTTCGAGAGAAAAGCCGGCCTTCGACGCTTTGCCAGATGAAACAGGAAGAAACGGCAACCTGCCCATGGAGGTTCATAGATGTTGGGTTCGGACTCCGGACGTTGTTAGTACTTGAGGGTCTGAAGTTCGTGAAACAGGCTTTGTAGTTGGGGTGCAAAGCTCAGAAATCCTGAACCCAAAACAATCCTGAGCCCTGAACTTGAGCAACCCGAAGCTGCGTAGGATACGTAGCAGAGGATACAAAAGTAACAGTAGCTTCTGGTGTTCTGTCGTAGAAGGGGCCCCCACCCTGTAATAGTGTCATAATAGGAATATAAAAGGGCCCTAATATAATCCTTATAGTCACTATTACAGGGTGGGGGCAGCTTCTAAGTTATGTCATTGTAGAGCGACAAACACAAAATCACAAAAATATTGCCTCGGACTGTGCACGACGGTGTAGACGTGCTCGTGCTGACGAAATTGCATAACCCTTGACTGTCAAGGCCTGTTGATAGGGGTCACGAACCCCGATGCTCAACATCCCCGGCTTTGAAACCCTTAAACGAAGCCACAAGTACGCCCTCAACGCTATAAGCTTACAACAGCTGCTAGAATTTATATGAAGCTTACACCCTAAACAGTATTCCCTAAACCCTAAATCCTAAACCCTACCTCAGTCTTCATCTTGCACCGAAAGTGATCTAGGCCTAGAGAGGACCCTGGACACTGGAGACACGAAAAGAGTAAAAACATAGCGGAGCCAACCGAGCAGTGGGCACCAAAAAAGAACGAGCTGATCGCCATACCAGTATTCAACAACGAGACCAGACCCATAGAAAACGAGCGAGGACACCTGACCTGCGTTCTTCTGAATGAACTTCACATGAGCTAACAGAACTAGGTTCCAGTGTAGCCCGTTTATAATAAGGATACCCTTTTCCCTACTATTCGGTTTGGAGAAGGGAACCCAAAAAGAAAAAAGGCAAAAGGGTACTACTCAGGAACCTAGACAAAATTCATAGTTTAGGGTTTAGGGTTTCGGGCTTTGGGTTTCAGGTTTAGGGTTTAAGGCTTCGGGCCGTTGGCTTCGAGAATGTGACTCTGCTTTCCTGACTTGTTTAGTATCCTCGGGGAACTAAAGGTTAACCTTTAAGCGTGCATAAGGATAAATATACCTCAAACGTCTTAAACCCTAAACCCTTAAACCCCAAAAAACCACCCAAAAACACAAAATACACAAAAAACCCTAAACCCCTAAACCCAAAAACAACCCAAAACCCTAAACCGAAGGTAAGTTTCAAGCCGATTGAAATTCAACATGCGGCCTCCGTGGACTTCGCCTTAGTCGTCGTCGTCGGGGAGGTACTGTAGCCTCGGTGGGTCCGTCTATCCCAAAACTCTAAACCCTAAGGGGAACAGGAGAGACCCTTAATGGGGACCCCCTACCCTTTAATGGGCTATATAATGGGTATATAATAGCTATATTAAGGGTATATACCGAGTTTAGGGTACTTAGAGGATCATGGGACTTAGTAAGTAGGTTATAATTGCGGTTGTAAGTCCCCTAAGTGGGGTTATCCTAATTGTAAGCTACTTATAACCTTACTTACTAAGTCCCATGCCTTTAAGTAAGCCCTAAACCCTAAGTTCCAATCCCTAACCCTTAAACCCGTACATAAAACCCCAAATTGAGGCGCACTTAGGGTTTGGGGTGAACGGTTGACCAAACTACTATTCTCCTCGCAGCTAGGAGTAACCGTTGGTTGTTTGGCTGAGCATTACTGCACATTGCTCTCTGTACTTGATTGCAGCATGCACATTCTCGTGGTCGGATGCCTCTATGTGAACTCAACCCTAAACCCTAGACCCTAGGCTTCGTGAACCATGGGGTGCTAGGTGAACTCGAGTCGACATAGAAGGAGGATCTCGACACCTGGATAATTCGTCATTATAACAACCCCTTAATGTCAACTACAGCAGAAGATAGCCCAAGATCCTATTCAAATTGTTGAGGCAAATGCAAGCCCTAAACTCTAAACCCCTAAACACTAAACCCAGGGCCACTATACAGCCCTTGCAAAAACAAAACAAGAACGGCGCCTGCTAACATAGGACCTTTGTAATTAGAATAGGGTTCTGGGGCCATTATACTATAGTTATAACTAGGAACCACCAAAATATTATAGGAAATTATTAAGGCCCCTTCTTTACTCGGAAGAACAGCCAAGTGGCTTCTTGTCGTCCTCCTCTTCGTCGACTTGGGCCCACTGCAAGCACAGGGTGCATGAAGCAAACACTTCTGTGAGGCCCTTCTGTTTCTTGAAATGGCCACTTCAATCGGAAGGGCTGCACCTTGACTGGATGGCTAGAGTGCCGAGGCAGTTGAAGCGTTCACAGCTTGAGAATATGAGTGCGTGCCTTCAGGTGCACATCAAATCACAACGCTCTCAAAGCCTGCAGGCCTGTGGAAACTGCACGGTCAACCTTCCTGAACCCTGACCTCGTAAACGCTGCTAAGCTGCAAAACCCTTAACCCAACCCAAAACTGCAAACCGAACACCCTCCCCCAAAAACCGAAACTCCTCAAACTAAGCTGATTTCTTTTTCCCGGGTGGCCTTCTTCTTCTTGCCCGCGGGCTTCAGGGGCTTGTTCTCTTTCTCCTCCTCCAACTCCTGGAAGGAGGGGTCTTCTAATCCAAGGGCAAAAGGAGGGACCCTTAATAAGGACCCCTAGGTATATACCCTTAATATAGCTATTATATACCCACTATATAGCCCCATTCTAGGGTAGGGGTCCCCATTAAGGGTCCCTCCTTTTCCCCTTTGATCTGAGGTTTCGGAAAGTGTTCATAAAGCCGGGTTTCTAAGTTTCGGGGTTCAAACTTCAGGTAATATAGGAACTTGATTCAGCAACCCTGGCCCTAAAAAACAGTATATCAGGACCCATATTAAGAACCCTAATAAGGGCCCAAGGTTTCTTAATCACGTTCCTACATTAGCATGTGGTTTAGGGCTCAACGTCTTCGAGGGATCCTGGATCTCCTAGGCAAAGCCTAGAAACGGAATCCTAAACCCTTAAAGCCAAAAGGCCCTATGGTCTAGGGTGTCGGGTTCAGGGTTTGGGGTTTAGGCTTCGGAGTTTACGGTTTAGGGCTGAAAAGGTAAACCTGTCCCAAATCTCCAGGCAAGAACCTCCCAAAGCCTATACTCCAAGGGTAAAAGGAGGGACCCTTAATAAGGACCCCTAGGTATATACCCTTTATATAGCTATTATATACCCATTTTATAGCCCCATTATAGGGTAGGGGTCCCTATTACGGGTCCCTCCTTTTCCCCTTTGATATACCCTAAACCCTGACCACCCCAAATCCCAAACGCCCAAGGCAAAACACTAGCCCACAGATTCCAAGATCCCTTCATGAAGGTTTTAAACTTGAAACAGGGGGTTTAGGATTTTGATTGGTTTAGCTTTAGGGCTTAAAACTTGAACCAAGGGTTTAAGATCCAACGTATATGCTTTGTAGAAACTTCCTTACTTGAGGGCTACTATAGTGTCGTATCTATGTTGCAATCTTCAACGCGAACTCACCCCGAACCCTAAAACGCAAACCGGCAGCCGTCAAGCTTGTGCCCAACTATAGAATCATAAGCCTTGTAAAACCCCCCAACCCTATACACCCTATATTTCCTAAACCCCTGAACTTAAACTCGAAACCATCAGACCCTAAACACCAGAACCCTAACAAGCCTGAAACGGAACCCCAAACGCTACAACCGACAACCCTCGCCCTGAAGCTATGAACCCTGCAACATAAACCATGAAACCTACGTTCCCCAGCGTCCCCTTAACAATACGGGCATCCAGGTTCCTAGGGTTCCTTTATAAAGGGACTTATGAGGGTACTGTAGGGGTTTAGGGATTAGGGTTCCCCGGTGTCCCGTTAACAATCAAGGTACCCTGTTTCTGGTATTCAAGTTGATAAGGACTGGAGAAGGAAAGGGAAATAGGCTCCTGCGTAGAACCCTGAACACCCAAGCTGCAACCCTAACCTAACCCCTAATCCCCCTAAAAACCCTACACCCACAAACCCTAAACCCCTGACTCTAATAGCCCCGAAGCCCCTAAACCCCAAACCCCTAAAGCCCAAAAACACCAGCCGTCGCCTCTTGCGGGAGCGTTTTCTTCGGCAGCTTCTTCCTGCCGAGGTACTTGGCCTCCCAATGGCTTTAGGTTTCGTGTAAGGCCTCTTTCCAGGGTTTACGTGGGCTTTAGGGTTTCCTGGGTTTCGAGTTCTTATGAGGACTTGCTTAAGGGCTAGGGTTAGTTCCTTTAGGGGCTCTGGGTTTGGGGTTTAGGGCTTCGGGGTTTAGGAATCAGGGCTTCGGATGAAATTCCTTTTAAGGGTTCTAATGTAAAATGCGACTGAAGGGCTTCATGGCTATCTATACTTACATTCTATAAGGATCTTAATTACAGGTTCTATTTTAAGGGTTCTACTTACGGCTTCTACTTAGCAGTTCTGCTTGAGGGTTCGGGTTTGGGGGTTTTAGGCTTTAGGTCGAGGTTGCTTCCAGGCTTCCTTCAATAAAGGAACCCTTAGCAGTAAGTTATGGGTCTCCTTCAGGCTCTCTGCAAGGTCTTGCAAGCATTTGGGGTTTAAAGCATAGGAGTTTACGTGTTAAAGTTTAGGTCTTGCGGTGGTGGTTTAGGGCTTGGGGCTTGAGGCTGTACGCGTTTCCGGGTGTTAGATTGCAACACGGCTTTTACTAGACCCAAGAGTAACCGAGGAATAAAAAGGGTCCCCGTTTTGGTTTAAAGGGGCTCATAAGGGAACCTGAACCCTAAAACAAGGGAATAAGGGCTTACTTTGGGCCCCAGCGGTTTTTGAATGATTTTACAGACTTTTGGCGGGTTGCTTCAGCGGTACAATGCAAGGTTTTGTCTCGCAGGGTTCGGATCGGGATCGGGGCTAACATGACCGAATATAGGGGCCTCAATAGTTGGAATAGGGTTTAGGGTTTAGGGTTTAGGGTTTAGGGTTTGGGGGTATATTATACCATGATCATAGTAAGGAATCGCCACAATAGCATTGGTAATTATTTGGGCCCCTATATTATACCTTAAACTCTTTCCCCAAGCCCTAACCCGATCTAGGGCTACATGTTACACAAGAGCCTGTGAAAGCTTTGCTGGTAAACCAAGGGATTAAGGGGCAGCTGCTTGACACAGCTGAAGGCCGCAAACTCAATCCGGATACAGTGAAGGGAAAGTATTACGACCTACTTACAACGCTAAATATAAGGGAGTAGGTTGTAGGGTGCTTGCGCAATGACTGTGAGAACCCCTGAAAAACATAACGGCAGTCTTTGCGATTGCGATGAGTATCTTGCTGCGTATAGCGCATATTGGGTTTAGGGTTTAGGGTTTTACGGTTTGTGATGAGTATCTTGCTGTGTATAGTGCATACTGTGGTGATTATTCATTAAGGCGTGCATACAGGGTTCGGTTTCTATAAGGCAAGGATCCTACTATTTAGGATTCTTTCCCTGCAGGTAGTTTCTGAAGATCACATACAGAAACTACGCACGAAGCTTTTTCCAATCTGCAAGGACTGGACCCACAACCACAATCGACTGTCGCGTTTCCTTTTAGATTAAGGTTGAGGCTCGGCGGATTTAGGGATAGGGTGGCTGGAGCTTAAGTGTGAAGACTTTAGAGGTACAAGGGCAGGGACGTGCCCTAAACTCCCAACCCCTTTTGCTCCAGTCAGCTCGAGCCACTGTACATGCGCAGGCTGCAGAGCATTGCACAAAAATGGGTTCGAGGGTCGTGGCACGTGCCCACGAAGCTGGATCGGTTGACGCCCCTACAATACAACTACCATCATTGCAATGGCTGCTGTTACTACTTATATTCCAACTGCTACTGCCAGTGCCAGTGCTGTTCCTACGTGGTGCTAGTGCTAATGCTGCTGCTGCTGCTGCTGCTGCCGCTGCTGCTGCCGCTGCTGCTGCCTATGCTACTGCTGCTACTGCTGCCACTGCTGCTGCTGCTGCTGCTCCTGCTCCTGCTTGTGCTCCTGCTACTGCTCCTGCTCCTGCTGCTGCTCCTGCTCCTGCTCCTGCTCCTGCTCCTGCTACGGCTACTGCTGCGGCGACTGCTACTGCTCCTGCTACCACTACTACTACCACTACCACTACCACTACCACTACCACTACCACTACCACTACCACTACCACTACCACTACCCCTACCCCTACCCCTACCCCTACCCCTACCCCTACCCCTACCCCTACCCCTACCACTACCACTACCACTACCACTACCCTACCACTACCCCTACCCCTACCCCTACCACTACCACTGCCACTACCACTACCACTACCACTACCACTACCACTACCACTACCACTACCACTACTACTACTACTACTACTACTACTACTACTACTACTACTACTACTACTACTACTACTACTACTACTACTACTACTACTACTACTATACTACTGCTATACTACTACTACTACTACTACTACTACTACTACTACTACTACTACTACTACTACTACTACTACTACTACTACTACTACTATACTACTACTACTACTACTACTACTACTACTACTACTACTACTACTACTTCTACTACAACAACAACTACTACCACTACTACTACTACTACTACTACTACTACTACTACTACTACGACTACTACTACTACAACTACTACTACTTCTACTACAACAACAACCACTACCACTACCACTACCACTACCACTACCACTACCACTACTACTACTGCTGCTACTACTCCTACTACTACTACTGCTACTACTACTACTACTACTACTACTACTACTACTACTACTACTACTACTACTACTACTACTACTACTACTACTACTACTACTACTACTACTACTACTACTACTACTACTACTACTACTACTACTACTACTACTACTACTACTACTACTACTACTACTACTACTACTACTACTACTACTACTACTACTACTACTACTACTACTACTACTAGTACTACTAGTACTACTAGTACTACCAGTACTACTAGTACTACTAATACTACTAGTACTACTAGTACTACTAGTACTACTAGTACTACTAGTACTACTAGTACTACTACTACTACTACTACTACTACTACTACTACTACTACTACTACTACTACTACTACTACTACTACTACTACTACTACTAGCAGGTACTACTAGTTTTGCCTCTAGCGACACTGGTGGTACTGTCAAGCACATTCCCTCCGAAAATCATGAAAGGTATATCAGTATACCAGTAGTCTTACTACGAGTGTCACCAGTAGTACTCGTTTTAGCAAAGTAGCCCCTAAACCCTAAACCAAACCTCAACAAGAAGTTGATCCAAGCCCTGGGGGTCGGCTCTGACACTCGTGGCTCAGAGACGGTCCTAGAGACTCCAATATCCCTTAATTAAGGAATATACCTTAAATCATATTAGAGATCCTACCATAATTTACGGAATATTCCTTAAGGGAGTCTCTGGGGTCCTCCGGCCCTAGCGGGCTGGAGCACGTGGGACATGCATGGATCCACCGATGGCACTGGGGCTCAGAATCACTTGCCCTTGATATGGGAAAAGTAGGGGTACCTCATTTTGGGGTCCCTACAATAGGATCCTACTTGGAGGGGCAGGGGACTTAGTAAGTAGGTTATAAGTAGAGTTATAAGTACCCTAAATGGAGTTACCCCAATTATAGCCTTACTTATAACCTACTTACTAAGTCCCCTGCCCTTCCAAGTACTATTTAGGGTACGGTATTAGGATCCCCTATTGTCGGAAACTCCCATATCTATGCTGTGATGAGGGGTGATGATGAAGAGGGACACATGCGGCTGATGCTGCTGCTCCTCGAGAAGGTAGTGACAACGACGACGAAAAAACAACAACAAAAAAAACGAGAACGGCAAGACCACTATCATCATCACTGCCCATCATCGACACCGACACCGCCAGCCATCGCCAGTAGCACCATCCCCTTCCGCCACCGCAATCACCGAATGGGAAACTGAAATCAGATTTGAGTTCAGGGTTCAGGGTTTAGGGTTTAGGGTTTAGGGTTTAGTGCGGTGCAAGCGATTTAGGCCTTTACATGCCTTTACAACTACCCTTCAAGACGTCGATTGAAGCTTGCTGGTCAGTTGATCCACGCAGGCCACGGCAAGGTTGATTGAAAACTCACGCAATCAAGCTAAGTTCAGCCGGAAACAAGCGCTAGAATTGAAATCCAAAGCCCGAACCTCTCAATCCCAGGCTCAGAGGCGGATGCGGGTCACCGCCGCCCTGTCTCCCTCACGCTCGAAGGTGAGCATGTGAGATCCCTCGAGTACCTGCGGTTTGTTTGAAAATAGTTGAATCGCATGTTCTGACAATTTCTTACATGATTTTACCTTATTTGTAGGCACCCTCGGCCCTAAAAGCCCTGACGCTATATATGGTTTATAACATGTACTTCTGATGATCTATACAATAGTTTTCTGAGTTGGTAATGTAGACACCTGGTTACCAAAGCACTCTCTATTTACGGCTCTAGACCTATCAGGTTCTACGGGACTTAGCAAGTAGGCTTATAATCTTACTTGCTAAGTCCCATGAGCCCTTACAGAAGTAGACCCTAAACCCTGAATGGGCCCTAATTCCTTAAAGGGAACCTTGGTCCTGCCCACCTTCCGCCGCAGCACGGGGCCGGCTCGTAGCAGGACGAGCCCGAGACTGCAACACGGTTTTCTATGGGTTGAAGGCACTTGAAGATGGACAGTCCCACAGCTCAAAGCGGGCCTTCTCCTCGTCCTGCACCCTGGAAAGAAGTTTCGCCTTTGTGCCGGATTGAGCCAATCCAAGTGCCGAGCACTTCTGCCGCAAGAAGAAATCGATAGCGCCCTTACAAGGAACCAATGTAAGGGTTGGCCATCGTGATCGGAATCTCCGCTGTAATAGATTCGGAGGAAGCAGGTGAAGAAGGGCTCTCAGCCGTATTGACGAGGGGTCTATAGTCATGTAGGGGCCTTAAGAATTAGAAGAGGGTTTAAGAATTCAAAGTATAGTATAATAATGCATCCCCAAACCTATTCTATTTTCTCAGGCCCCTATATTAGTCTATAGTAGCACAACGTGCTAAGCTTTTTCGATTTGGGCCAGTCGCCCCAAGCCTCAACCCCGAGCCCACTCCCCCCGCACACCATGAACGCAACTGGGCGGTTAGGGCCCGCGGCTTAGAGTCAGGGTTTAGGGTTTAGGGGGCTTAGAGTCAAGGGATTCGCATGTAGACTTCAGGTACAAAGTCTGTGTTGGGTCAGAGCCTGAAGCCAGGAAGCATGAATTTGCACATGCCGTGCAAGCCCGCAACCCGTCGCCAATTCAGTGATGCAACCGCAGTATCTGCCCGCTGATCCCGTCCTTCATGCCTTTTTTGGAAACAGCATAAAGGCCTCAAAAGTAAGAGTAGGGTTTCGGGGATGTCTATTATAGCATAGTTTTATCAAGGAGACTAAGGAATGATGTTGGTAGCGATTCGGTTGCAAGCCACACACCTTCCTAAACCCTAGACCCTAAACCCTAAATCCTAAACCCTAAACCCTAAATCCTAACTCCTAAACCCTGGCCCCTTCCCAACCAGAATGCCTTGCCGCCAAGGATATGCGGCTGCAGCTTGACCATGATGCCAACCTCTCATATGGGAGTTCCTGAAAGTAGGGGACCCTTATATAGTACCCTAAATAGTAGGAGCCCTATTTTGCGGATCCCAAAACAAGGTACCCCTACTTGTCGGAAACTCCAATATTTTCTGGACTTTGAAGTAAGCAGGGAGACAAAATGTATAGACTTGTATTTCATAATGGTTCTTTTAAGGAACAGGTACCAACAACAAATACTCAAGTATGGTACTCCAAACCCAGGCAACCTCTCATGTTTCAGTAAAAGTCGGAACGGTTCAACTTCAAACTTAAGAACACCAGAGTTTGAAAGAAGACTTTTCTGAACTGACTGCTAGGGTAAGACAGTGGCATAAGGAGCCTCAAGCTGAGACAAACTGGGGCGGGGGGGAGGGGGGCGGGATAAAAAAACATGATAGGAGCTCAGGTCCGCAACTTCCTATTGTCGGAAGGTGGGGTTTAATACAAGGGTCTTAATAATTTCAATAGGGTTTTGGGGGTACAGTATACATAAGGAGGCCCCAAAACAGTATAGGTAATTATTTCGGCCGCTAAAGTAGGGCTTCAGCGTTGTGGTTTGGCTTTCACTGAACTGAAATCACTAGTGCACAGAGAGATAGGCTCTCAGTAGGAGGTCGTCGGGTTAACCCCTGAAAATCTGCTCCCCCAGACCTTAAACACGAGTAGGCCAAACTATGCTGGAATGTTCTTTCCAACTTACAACTTTGCCGGCGCCCTGGGCACCCTGATCCCCTGGGCATCAAAATAGCCCAAAGCCTTATATAGTATGGTCTTTGGGCACAAAAGCCTCAATATATGAGTCCTTAGATGCCTAGGGATCAACAAAAAACACCCAGACAGCCCACATTTACTGGGGTGCTGTTAGGCAAATTTTGAGCATGACATACGGTTGATGATATAAATCCTGCATTACCCATAATAAGGAATATGCCATAATTCCCATAGAAATTTAGGGTCCTTGAGGTAATGCAGGATTTATATCATCAACAGTAGGATATGGCTTACTATACACACCTACTATGATAGTTTGCACTGGTACGTGCCCTAGCGAGAACCCCGACACAAGAAGTAAAGCTGCATAACAAAGATACAGGGGTCTCGATAAATTGAACAGGCTTTAGGGTACAGGCTTTGGGAATACATAACCATGGACATACGAGAAGGAGCCCTAACGAATTACCTTGGTACTTACTCGGGATCCCTATACATTCGAACTCCGTTCCGAGCAGGACCCAAAACTTGGCTGCTAGGGTTTAGTGTTTCGGGTAGGTTCTACTAAATGAATTATACAGTCACGGTGCGCGCGTGTTGAAGACAACTTTTGGCAAAACATGCTTAATGATGTTCATATATAAGCCTTCTTCAGCATCGTCTGCAGGAGAAACTCCCAAGGGGCACTAGGAATGCAGCAAGCGCAGACTACTGATCTGGTTTACAGGGGTGTGCCGGGGGGTGCCCGTTAAGGGTTCTGCATGGTTTTAGGGTTCCGGGCTAAACAACTGGAATACTTGAAGGCTCATGGGACTTAGTAAGTAAGGTTACAAGTAGGTTATAACTAGGATAACACCACTTAGGGGACCTATAACCCCAGTTTTAACCCATGATCCTCTAAGTAAGAAGGGCTCCCTGTTTATTAGTATTGGGTAACTCTATAAGGAACCTGGGACTACAAAAAGGGAATAAGAGTACTACTGGGCATCCTTGTTTCGGGATCAGGGGTCGTAGGGTTCGGGGGTTTAAGGGTTCAGGGGTTTAGGGGGTTAGGGACTGAAAAGATCATTGGACTTGGTAACTTCCTGGAGCTCCACCGTGAGGTTCGAAATTTAGGGTTTAGGGTTCAGGTTTTTTTAACTACGATAGCGGCCCTTTCCTGCAAAGCCTTCTCGCCCCCTGTCGGGGCACGTAGGGTAAGAGGATTCAGAAACAGGTAACCCTAAACCCTAAACCCTAAACCCTAAACCAGGGTATAGTAGGGGACCCGATGACCTTTACCCTACACACCCCAAGGCCTCATGCCCGAAACCCCAAGCCCTGAATCCTTCTGGTGCCCGTATAGAAACCGCACAGGAATCCTCGAAGGAACGCTTACAGGACCTCTAAACCCAAGCACCTTTTACCGGCACCCTCCGCCTCGAAAACGCCCCAGCCGATGCGATCTATCTGGAAGGTAGGTCCTTTGACCTGTTTAGGCGCTAGGCTTCGGGCTTGTGGTTGCATATATAAGGGCTTTGTCTCGAGGTTTCCCTAAACCCTAAACCCTAAACGTCTGTCTTGTTAGCATAAGTGGTTTCGGGTTTTGGGGCCGACATCTGGGAGGCCGCAGTACTTGAGGTTAAGCCCGAATGTTGACTCATTCATAGCTGATAAAACATGACTTGATATTCAGGTCACTTGTTTTCGAGGTTTCTGCCTTTTGGTCTTTTCGGTGTTGGCTTTACAGCCTTGGCAATGCGATGGCCTTAGGTCTCGATTGCGGCCGCTGAATACTTCTCAAGAACCGAAAACTCTCAACTCAAATAGGAACTAAACGGTATCCCTGATTTGAGGGGTATTGGGCACATGGGGCTTCAGGGGGTGTAAGCCCCCCGGCTGGCGAAAATACCCTACCCCCAAAACCTCAAGTCTGCAATTTCGAGCCTTCCAGGCTGCCAAGACTCTATCCAGAGAGCCCAATACCCCTTAATCAACGGAATATAGCTTAAATCATAGTATGAAGCCCCCTATAACTAAAAGACATCCTCCCTAATTACGGGTATTGGGCTCTCTGGGTAACTTACGTCGAATCTACAGATGTCGGTGGTTGTTACGATGGGTGGGAGTTGCAGGCTAAAGCTCAACCCCGATAATCTGATTAGAAACCCTGCCCCAACCAGCAAACTCGACTGGGAAATCTACCGTACATCTTAATAACCAGTGGTTTTCGGGGTTCCCTTGGCTCTTTAACTCCTTCTTTGATAGGGATGCTCATCATCCCTGGCTCCTTAGCTCTCCCAATATCAATGGTTAGTTAATCTCGGGTTCTCTGTAACTTGAGGTTTATTCTCAAATTGAGCAGTACTGGGTTTTCTCGGCACCTTCACGTCGGGCTTGCGGAAAGTCGGGTGGAGTCGCCACAGGACCTGCCACCCAAAACCAGCAAGTTCGAAGCGCCGGACCATCCAACCTACTCACAGCCCTGCATTCCTTACGGTTTAAAGGTTCAGGGGTTAAGCGTTTCGTGTTCAGTAACTACTGCTGGGGTTTCGGGTTTGGGATTTACTGTACAGGCTGGGGTTAAGACTCGGCAAACCCCGACATCAAAGATTCCAACCAACGAGCTGTACAAACCATCTCGTCTGCAAGACGTATTTCCCAAGAGCTCCCAAACAGCCGATGCCTACAAACGGAACACTTGGAAACTCGAAGATGCACGTGCTGGCAGCAACGGTTCTGGTTCTACAACTCAGGAAACCAATAAAAGATACCCAAACCACCTGGTAGAGTCTGGCTTATAATTATACCGCTAGATGTAAGTATACAATGAGTCAGCCCGGACTTGTTGCAATCCTACGCTGCTGCCTGCCTCCTGCACAATCTGCTGCGCTCCTGGCAAGGCTTTCGGTGCTTGGCTGGTTTGCTAGGTTCCTGAGTAGCCACGTTAGAATAAGGGTATATAAACGGTTTCCTACTCTTCGGTTTTAAATAAGGGCGCCCTAAAATGAACGGGGCGCAAGGGTACTACACAGGAACCTAGTAAACCCTAAACCCTTGTAGGAGCCCTCTATAAGGAACCCTTTAAAGGGTACTACTCAGGAACCCAGGAATTGGGCCTGATATCTGAAACAGGTTGGGGCAGCGCCATAAAGCTCCTCCTACTAAACCGACAATCCCTAAACCGTAATCATACTCCCTAAGCTCCTAAACGTAAACCGTGAATAACTTAAACATACTTAAACCTGAATCTCAAACCCTGAACCTCTAAATCTTTAAACCCCTAAATCACTAAAGCCCTGAACCCCTAAAGCCCTAAACCCCAAAACCGCTAAGGGGTTTCGGACATGAGGGGATCAGGGCTCCGACATCGCAGAATTAAAGCGTCCCGGCCTCGTTTGTTTGCCGAGTTTCTGGCGACGGAGCCCATAAACTTCAAATCTCCCCTAAACCCTAAACCCTAAACCCTTAACCCTTAACCTTAAACCCTAAACCCTAAACCCTATAACCCTAATCTCCCAACCCTAACCCCTTAACCTTAAACCCAGAGCCCCATTAAGACATTGAGATGAGCCCTAACACCTCAAGAGATAAAGCCAGAGGTCCCAAATAGATGAACCCTAAAACCCCTGAAAATCGAGGCGGTCGAGGGGTTTAGGGTTTAGGGGTTTAGGGCTTAGGGGTTTAGGGTTTAGGGTTTAGGGGTTTAGGGTTTAGGGTTTAGGGGCTTAGGGTTTGGGGTTTAGGGTTTAGGGTTTAGGGGCTTAGGGTTTGGGGTTTGGGGTTTAGGGTTTAGGGTTTAGGGTTTGGGGGTTTGGGGTTTAGGGTTTATAGGGCTTATAGGGTTTATAGGGTTCATAGGGTTTAGGGCTTATAGGGTTTAGGGGCTTAGGGTTTAGGGGGTCCGGGAGTCGAGGGTTTTAGGGTTGCAGGGCGCAAGGCTTTGTTTTTAAGGTGCAGCTCTCGCAGCAAGTCTAGCCTCTCAGGGTTTAGGGCCGCCAGGGTTCAGTTTCGAAAAGGGAGCTTCCGAAAAATTAGGGGTACCTTACTGTGGGGTCCTTATAGTAAGGATCCTACTATTTAGGGTACTACATTGAGATCCCCTATTTTCAGAAACTCCCATATCCCTTTATTATCAAGGGGTATTGGGCTCCCTGGGCACTTTCGATCGGAAGTGCTTAGTTAAACCAACAAAAGGAACTACAATGCAGACTACTTGGAGGATCGTGGGACTTAGTAAGTAAGGTTATAAGTTCCCTGATTGGGGCTATAAGTACATATAAATATAGTTACCTGACTTATAACCCTACCTACTAAGTCCCCTGATCCTTTAAGTAGGGCTCAGTTTCAATATCCCTAAACCTCTAAACCCTAAACCCCTAAACCCCAATCCCTAAAACCCTGAATCCTAATCCGGCCTTCCCGCAGTCGGAGGCTCCACTCGTGTTGGTTACCGTCCTCATCATTCGATGCCACTCCTCGGTGGGTGTAAAACCCTAGGGGGTTTCTTTAAGGGATCCATAGGGGTTCCTTTAAGGGATCCTTTAAGGGATCTATAAGGGTTCTATAAGGGGGAGCTTAGGGTACTTAAGAGGATCATGGGACTTAGTAAGTAGGTTATAATTGGGGCTACAAGTCCCCCTAAGGGGATTATCCCAATTGTAGCCTAGTTATAACCTAATTACTAAGTCCCAAGATAGGGGGGCTTGGATTTTGCGGCTGTTTAGGGCTTGCGGTTGCCTCAAGGAGCTTCCCTGATCAGACAAATCATGATTCGGTTCCCAGAGACTCCAATATCCCTTAATTAAGGAATATGCCTTAAATCATATTAGGGATCCTACTATAATTTAAGGTATATTCCTTAATTAAGGAATATTGGAGTCTCTAGGTTCCTGTTGGTGGAACATGCTTGGGGTTTTAGGGTCTAGGGTTTATGGTTTCAGGTTTTAGGGTGTAGGGTTGCCCTAAAACAGTGATGTGATTTTGCATCACATATGATTGGGGGCGTCGCTTGCCCAGCACCAAAAGATTTGCTTTTGCTGCCAGTCTGGTACCCTGAATATCAAGGCATCTACCATGGCGACCATCGTGAGGACCCCAGTGTAGAGGCATATTCTAGCAGAGTGATGAAGAGGCTATTCAATCCAGACCCCCAAACCCTAAACCCTAAACCCTAAACCCGAAACCCTAAACCCTAAACCCTAAACCCTAAACCCTAAGCCCTAAACCCTAAACCCTAAGCCTGAACCCTTGGGTTGAGAGCTCCAGAACTGACATACTAACTCATGTGCAGCCCTTGCCGCATGCTTTGAATATACGGCTTCCGTCAAGCAGGGTTCTAAAAGAGTTCCTTCAACAGGGTTCTTCAAGGGTTCCTTTTCAAGGGCTCTAGAAAGGTTTAAAGAGGTTTCTATAAGGTTTCGTTTTAACCGGGGTCTTTCAAGGTTCCTTTAAAAGCGTTTCTGCGAGGCTTCTCATTTAAAGGGGTCTAGGGTTCACGGGCGAGGGTAGACTTAAGTTGTTTCGAAACTTGCTCGACTTGCCCCAATCCTGAAGTGATACCTGAAACCCAAAATCGCGGAACCTCAAACTTCAAACCCTAAGCCCTGGACCTGACTCACTGAACCACAAGCCCTGAAGCCTAAAAGCTAAAGCCTATAGATCCTTTGAAGGAGCCCTTAAAGGATCCCCTAAAGGAAGCCTCGGAAGAACCCCACTATAGAATCCCCAGTGCTTCATCAAGGTGTCGCTTGTGGCTTTGGATCACCTCGATAAACTCCGGCAGAGGACCTGAAGCTTCGAAAGCGCTTGCCAGAGAGCCCAACCAGGACCCTAAACCCTAAACCCTAAACCCCCAAGTGCCCTTTAATAATAGAGCCCTTATGGTTCTTCCTAGTGGGTATTTAGGGTATAACAGAGGGTCGTTGGGGGCCCTAGAGATACCCTTTCATTAAAGAATACAGCTTAAACTAGGGTTCCTTTAAGGGCCCTTCCAAGGATTCTATGCGGGTTTTTGGAGAAGGAAGATTGCGTTCGTCATGACATTTATTGCCCTTAAAAAAATGCATATTCCCTGACATTGCAGACTCTGGGTCTAGGGCTTCTTTTCATGTTAAGGGTTGAAGGCTTCGGATGTTAAGGCTTCGGGTTTAAGGTTCAGGGTTCGGGGCTCTGGGTTTAGGCGGTAGGGTTTAGGGTTTAGGGTTTAGGGTTTAGGGTTTAGGGTTTAGGGGTTGGGGTTTTGCCGGTCTGGGGGCTTCGGGTTAGGAAACACCTACTTGGCGTGCCACAAGTCACCACGGATGCAAACGAAGTCGAATCCGGCCATGTATATATGTGTGCGCTGAAAAACAATGTATATATATATATATATATATATATGTATGTATGTATGTATGTATATACATATGTATGCAATATGACTATGTACACAATACACGTCTGTGAATCTCTCTGTTTGTTGGGACGTCTTCTCTATATCTCGGTCCCTAACAGTGCCACACTATTCTATGTATATCGCGCTTTTTCTCACAAGGTACGAACGTGAAGGAGGCGAGATGAAGGCTGCAGGTCATGAAGGAGACAGGGTTTGGGCTGTTGGGGTTCTGGGGTCGTCTTAAGACTCCGGGAGTATAGGGGCATTACGACTTCAAGGCTGAAGGCTTTAGGGATGCATGGCTTGCAATTTTAGATTCAGGTGATGTGGGAGTCTCAGATCCGCTTTAACAATAAAGTGTGGAAAGGGTGTTAAGAGAGTATTACAATCTGGCTTTAGGGTGTAGTGTAGGCTTTAGGCTTCAATGCTGTCGGATATAGGCACAGGGTTTCAGGTCTCATTGCGACCCGGTTCAAAGCCGCCTACTTATGAAGCTGCTGGAAAGCGTTTCAGAAAAACGGTTTAGGGTTTAGGACCCTTTCAACACCCTGAACTCCAGCCAGTTGTCTTACGTCCCAAATTACAAGCCCCGCAGCCTAGACACACGTAACCGCGGCCCAAGGTGGCCCAAACAACCCAAACCCGGGGGGCCCCAAACCCCAAAACCCTCCGTAAACTAAAGCCGTAAACTAAAGCCTTAAAGCCTGAACTAAACCTCTTGCCCTACACATCCCTACACCTAGGAGCCCTCCACCCCAACCCATGACCATCAAGAGCCATACATAAAAAACCTGAAGCCCCAAAACCCAAAACCTTAAACATGGCACCCTATCACCCCAAACACTAGACCCCTAAATCCCTAGCCCCTAAACTCTAAACACTATACCCCTGAATCCCTAAAGCCCTCAACTCTAAACCCTAAACCCCCAAATCCCTGAATCCCTAAATAAACTCTAAACACTATACCCCTGAATCCCTAAAGCCCTCAACTCTAAACCCTAAACCCCCAAATCCCTGAATCCCTAAACCTCTAAACTCTAAAAGCCCCCAAGCCCCTAAACCCCTACAGTAGAAGCCAGAAAGTTGGAATATCATTATCATAATCCCTGTATTGGGTTTTGACCTCAAACCTCGGCCGCGAACCCTACTTAGAGGATCATGGGACTTAGTAACTAGTTAAACCACGTCCGTACAGTAGAAGCCAGAAAGTTGGAATATCGTTATCGTAATCCCTGTAAGGTAAATTATAGGGGATCCTGCCATTATTCCATATTCCAACTTTCTGGAGTTCCCTTTAAGCCCTAAACTGCAGAGCCACGGTGCTCGCGCCCTGGGCGTCGGCGCCCGAAACCTCGGAGTCCTCCGACTCGGCATCTGACATCTCCTGGTGTAGGAACATATAAGGGTTTAGGGATCTCTAGGGTTCCTTTAAAGGGATCTATAGAGTTCCTTTAAAGGGATCTATAGGGTATAGGCTTATAAGGGTTTAAGATTTTAGGGTTTAGGAACATATAAGGGTTTAGGGTTTTAGGGTTTAGGGTACGGATTAGGGTCTTAGGGTTTAGGGTTTAGGGTTTTGGGGTTTAGGGTTTTAGGGTTTAGGGTACGGTTTAGGGTTTTAGGGTTTAGGGTACGGTTTAGGGTTTTAGGGTTTAGGGTACGGTTTAGGGTTTTAGGGTTTAGGGTACGGTTTAGGGTTTAGGGTTTGGGGTGCAGTACCTGTATAGACCCCTTGAAGGAGCCCTTTAAGGAACCCTTAGGGGTATACTCCTAATAAGGCACCCTGAGGAAACTCCATACTGAAGGAACCTGATTAAGAAACCCCGGGCCCCTAACCCCAGAATATTAGGATTCATAAAAGGAACCCTAACAAAGGCCCAAGGTTTCTTAAACAGGCTTCTACATTAGGGTGCTTAAAGGCTCATGGGACCTAGCTAGCAAGCTTTTAGGGTTTAGTAGTTTAGGGGTTTTAGGTTTAGGGTTTAGGGTATAATACAAATCAAGTTATAATTAAAGGCTCATGCATCTTGGTAAATACTTGGAGGGTCGGGGGGGCTTAGTAAGTAGGCAGAAAGCAGAGTTAAGCAAGTACCTTAAAAGGGATGCTAATTGGGGCTATGATACTCAAAGGTCTATAAAATAACTACATACTAAGTCCACCGACCCACCAAGAAAGGGGGAAATATCCGTAAGGATATAATTATCTGCTCCTACCTACCCATGTTAACTACGGTGGTGCGGGCCGTGATGCCTCACTCGTTTGAAGTATGCATGTAACGTACAGGTGGTGCAAGATTTCGTCTATTCACTGTATGATTGGGAGTCTCTGGGTGAGTGGCGGGGTCGAAGGTGTTATTTTTGAAGTTGAGTTGGGGTTTTGGGGTTCGGGGTTTCGCGTGCGGTTGGAGGTTAGGCCAGGGCAAGAGGTTGGAGTTGATGTTTTAGGGTTAAGGGAGGGCTACGGGTCGAAATTCAGCCCCCGTTGCAGTGCGATCCAGTGCGATCCTGCCTTAGATGCAGCGACTCCAAAAACGAATAAGGACCTGGCAGAAACAGTATCAAACCTTCTAAGCAGAGGATGTAGGAGTCTCTGTGGACGACATATTTAGAGCCCGACCCTTCAAGCTATGCACAAGCCTCGACCGCAAACGCTAAACCGTGAACCCTAAACTCCTAAACCCTAAAACCTAAACCCCTAAACTCCAAACCCCTAAACTCTACACCCTAAACACCTAAATGCCTAAACTCTTAACCCTAAACCCCTAAATCCCTAAACCCCAAAACCCCAAAACCCCCAAACCCCCCAAACCCTGAAGTGCAAACCGGCCGCTACATCCTCGCCATCGTCTGGCTTCTCCAATAGCAACCCGGCGGCCTCTCGGGCTAGCCGTCTGGTTCTTTGTTTAGGGTTTAGGGTTTATGGTGGGGAATGCGGTTCCTTCAAGGGGTCCTACAAGGGTTGCTCTGGGGGCTACTATAAGGGTTGGTATAGGGGTTACTATAAGGGTCATACTATATAAGGGTTTAGGACTCTTAGTAGGCTGTCTGGTTCTTTGTAGGGAATGGGGGAATGGGTTATTGGGACTACTGTAGGGGACCTTAAGGGGCTATCATAGGGATCCATTCCCCCCATTCCCTACTAAGCACCATACAGCTGGCTTGAGGATTTTGAGAGGTTGGTTTTGTGGATTAGGGTGCAGCGTTTCGGGTATGGGGTTTAGGGGTTGGGGCTTAGGGTTCAGGGTTTAGGGAGCTTTGTTCAATATATACTTGAACTTGAACGCTCTGGGGCTGGGATTGCCTTGAGGTTCAGGTGCCGGGGAGAAGCCGAAGCATGACGTGACCTGTACTTAAAGGCTCATGGGACTTAGTAAGTAACCTTATAAGTAGCTTATAACTAGGATAACCCCACTTAGGGGACCTATAACCCCAATTATAACCTGCTTACTAAGTCCCATGATCCTGTAAGTTCCCGAAACTCCCCCTTATAGAACCCTTATGGACTTATCGATCCCTTAAAACGGACCCCTTTAAAGGAACCCTAGGGTTTCTTACTAAGTCCCATCTATTAACCCAGCTGCATGTCCGGTCGTAGAAACACATATTTGCCTGGGTTGCAGTTGGCTAGGATGCCCAGTAACCTAAGAACAAAAAGGCCTCTCTTTTTGGTATTGGGTAACTTTATAAGGAACCTAGGACTACAAAAAGGGAATAAGGGTACTACTGGGCATCCTAGTTGGGGTGCAATGCTAAACAAAGAGCCACAAGATCAACAAGTACCGCGGACCACCAAGTCCAAGTATCCTAAGCTCTAAACCCTAATCCTTAAACCCGAAACCTTGAATCGAATCCGTACACCCTAAACGCCTTAAACCCTAAATCCATTAATCCGAAAACGCGAAAGCAATTCTAAACCCCAAATCTCAAAACCCTAAACTGTAACGTATACGGGCTGGCTTGAATGAAGTGGGATTCGGTTGGACATCCCGAGCTTTTTTCCCGCTTAATGGCCCCACAGCTTCCATTTCACCTTGCCCAACAAGGTTCAGGGTTTAGGGTTTATAGGATAGTAGATGACCTACGGCTTACAGTCTTTTCTCAGGGTTTCGAGCTTGTAGGTTTAGGGCTTATAGGATCTTAAGACTTAAGATTCAAGGTTTGTAGGGTTTAGGGCTAAAAGGGTTTGGGGTGTAGAGGGCTTAGGCGGCTTACATGGTTTGGGGTTTAGGGTACATGCACTTCCTCGAAATTCCAACAAACCTCTGCCCGCAGCAACATGTGTGGCCCGGCAACGTTTCAGCAACCAAAGACTCTAAACCCTAAACCCTAAACCCCAAAGACTCTGGTAAATCCGTATAGTAGCCCGTATAGCATCCCCCATAGACCGCTTTAAGAAGGAACCCTGAGTAACAAGAGCCCTGTTATAATTATTCAAGGCTATTACTTGGAGGACTTATAAGTATCATAACCTCAATTAGGATTCCGTTTAGGGTTCTGAAAAGTCTACGTAGTAACTACTTACTAAGTCCCCCGACCCTCCAAGTAAGGCACCTAATACTACGTACAAAGCCAGGAACTCATTTGACTGAGAGGCCAGACTGCGACGTAAGCTGAGTATATCAAAGCACAGGCAGGTTAACCTTTAATGGCTATATAGGGAGTACAATGTTTAGGGGTTTAGGTTTTAGGTTTAGGGGTCTGGGGGGTTTAGGGGGAGTACAGTACCCCAAGTAGGTTGAGGGTTACCCGCTCCACTACTAAAATGAACTCAAGTCAGGAAAAGTTGCAGACATCGCTAGTCAGGGCTAACCTTGGCTTCAAGAGCTCAACCCCAAAATATAACCACTAAGCAAGAATCGCGATAAAGGCCTAAAGCCCCTAGCCCTTAACTCTATCCCGCAAGCCCAAACAGCATTTTTAGATGCCCGGCTCCCAAACACACATGGGCAGTTCTCTAAATTAGGGCCCTTTTCAACCCTAAAAGGGGGAGTAACTTAGAGGACTGCCATGGCGATCCAAATAATTATCAATAGTATTCTGGGGTTCCTGACTATAACTATAGTATATAGTATCCCCACAAACCCTGCTCCAATTATTAAGCCCCTTGTACTACAGAGCCCTACAATACATCCCTTGTATATAGACCCCCTTTAAGGAACCCTTTAAAGGAGCCCTAAACTCACACGTCGTTTCAACGCTGGCCTTGCCAAGATCTCCCTGAGACAATCGAACAGCACTCCTGGCTGCGCCAGCGTCCTGCAAGGCCGTTTTGCAGTTGATAGTAATAGTAATATAGTAGTCATTGTAATTGTAGTAATGGTAATTAATGGTACTGGTAATAGTAATAGCAATAGTAATAGTACTAGTCCTAGTACTAGTAATAGCAATAGTAATAGTGATCGTAATAGTAATAGTATGTATTAGTCAGTATAATCGTAATCGTAATAGATGCCCTGCTCATTGCCATCATCCTGTTCATCATCACCAGCACCACCTTCCTGATCAAAACTTACCATCACTATCATCATGACCATCACCACAACCATCGGCGTCACCATCATCATCATCACCACCTTCATCGTCGCTGTCATCAACAACATTATCATCATCATCCTGTGCATCACTATCGGCCTCATGTTCATCACTTTAAACGTGTAGTAACATGCATTTACCAAATTACACTCGTACTGGCGGTGGTTCTACCTTGGACTCAGGGGCAGAGAGCCTGAGTCCGTCAGCACCTTCCTCCAAAACTCCTCAAGGGGGGCAGCCCTAAACCCTAAACCCTAAACCCCTAAACCCTAAACCCCTAAACCCTAAACCCTAAACCCCTAAACCCTAAACCCCTAAACCCTAAACCCTAAACCCTAAACCCTAAACCCTTAAACTGCATGGCTTTGGAGTTCAGGGCTTGCGATCTTAGAAGAACAAACGGCCGAACGGCAGTCAAGATGCGAGCAGTGGCTTAGAAAGCCTCCAGGACTCCAACTCTACAGTCCCAGGCAAACCCTGAACCCTAAAACCCTAAAACCCTAAACCCTAAACTCTAAGCCCCTAAACCCCCAGACCGTAAACCCTAAACCGCTAACCTTCTCTTGCCATGACCGCCTCAGGCTTCGTCCCAAGTGCGAACACAAAATCCAGGCCAGTCCTTCGTGATCTCCATCTCTTGCCTCGAAAAATGCCAGTGATGGGAGGCCAATGAACCCTATTATCGGAGCCCGAATCCCTACTGAACCCCCATAGGCTAAAACCCCTTTTGGCCTCCTATGAGCCAGGATTTCTGGGTTAGGAATTTTAGGGCGCAGGCCTTGGGGTTTGGCATCTTAGGTTGTAGGGCTTAGCTCCACAAATTTAACTTGAGTCACAAGGCACCCAAACTTCGAGAAGGAACGGAACTCAACTCACACGTTCTGGTACACACTTCGTCTTGCAAACGTGCCGTAAAGATTTCTTTGATACAGTTACGTATAGGTCCCAGCCCTCTACCCTCGAAGAATACCTAGGTCTCCCCAATATGTAGTTGTGCTGTCCTCTTTGCCCTTGAAAACTCCACGTCGTGGGACTGTGGGACTCTTAGAGCTAACTTGTACAAGTTGTTCAGACCACTACTAGACCCAAGAGTAACCTAGGAATAAGACGGGCGCCCTTTTGGTTTGAAGGGGGTTTCTAAGGGAACCTGAACCCTAAAAAGGGAATAAGGGCTTAATGCACGAGTATAGGATCCTTAATAATTAGAGTAGGGTTTTGGAGTATGTGATAACCTAACTACAACAAGAACCCCGAGGAAGAATGCTCGTAGTTTGTCAGGCTTCGAAACTAAACCTTTAACCCCAAACCCTCGACCCTAAACTCGATAGAACCTTTACAGGAGCTCCTAAAGGAACCTCGCGGGATGTATAGCCTGCATATGCCGCTGTACGTTATTTCTACTCTGGGTAATTAGAATAGGGTTTGGGGTCATATTCTACTAATTCTACTCTAGGGGTCTTAATAATTAGAATAGGGTTTGGGGTCATGTTCTACTAATTCTACTCTAGGGGCCTCAATGTTTAGAATAGGGTTTGGGGTCATATGCTACTAACTTTTTTAGAATAAAGCAAACCAACACCTTACTCTAATTATTAAGGCCCCTACATTATAGAAGCCTACTCTAATTCTTAAGGCCCCTACATTATAGAAGCCTACTATAGATCCATTACAGAGCCCTTCAATGAACCCTTTAAAGGAGCCCTATTCTAAGTGTTAAGGCCCCATTAGCAGCCGAGGCGCAGCTTCCGCGTCATGTCATCTTCAGTCATCTGCCTGGGCATACCCAGGCCCCCGGGAGGATCTAGAAAGTAGATCCCCTAGTTTTAGTTTGGGGCGCTATACTACTAAGGGTACTTAATAGGAAACCCCCATTAAGGGGATCTACTTTTTGGATCCTCTTGGGGGCCTGGGCATAATGAGATCGGCTTAGGGTTTGGGGTTTCGAGGTTTAGGGTTGAGGGGCTTTGGGTTTAGGGGTTTAGGGGTTCAGGGTTTAGGGGTATAGGGGTTCAGGGTTTAGGGGTTCAGGGGTTTAGGGTTTTGGGGTTTAGGGAGATCTTCAGACGCTTTTTCAGTAATGCAGGGTTCAGGTTCTAGGGGGCTTGCGGTTTGACCCCAAATTGGGCATTAACAATTAGACCGGACTCCTCTGTTCCTGAAATTGCTTGCAGCCCGACATGGCCCGAGCACTTTCCATCAGCCCGGCACAGCTTTTTGCATTTAGTACTCAGATGTAGTCAGGGTTTCGGGTTTAGGGTCCAAAGTTCAGTTTTGGGGTTAGTGGAAGGTGGAGGGTTGAAGGTACGGAGTTTGGAACTTCCGGCGCCCGGTTGAGAGATGATGAAACTCCGCATTTACGGTAATTATACGTCTCTGGCTTTATAACAGATTCTAGGCCCTAAGCCCCATAGGCCCTAAACCCTATAAATCTCAAGCCCTAAACCCTATGGGCCCTAAACCCTAAACTCAATAGGCCCTGAACCCCTAAAACCCCAAAATCACCTGGGGCCGAAATCCTTGACTCCACGATGAGGGAGTTTCCGAAAATTAGGGGTACCTTGTTTCTGGGTCCTTATAAGAAGGATCCTACTATTTAGTGTAACATATTAGGGTCCCCTATTTTCGGAAACTCAAATTTGGACTTGCCACGGCTGCGGCGGTGGAGGTGGTCTGACGTCATCCTTCGAAACAGCGAGGTTCGGGGTTTTAGGGTATCCTTCGAAACAATAAGGTTTGGAAACTCTGAGCACCTGAGCCCAAAGTCCTAACACCCCAAAGACTTGGAGCCCCAAAACCCCAAACTTTTCCTGTGGTCGCTCGAACCCCCACGCCCACCCCCCCCCCCATGCGGAAATGCTCGTGCAGACATAAAGAGAAGTATCCCTTCATATCGGTATCAAGGTCATTTGGTTGAAAATTCTCTTAATCATGAATCCCAACCCTAACTCCTAACTCTTTGCTTAAACCTTATCTAGACCATGAATCCCAAACCCTAAAAGCCCTGAGTCTAAGCCGTAAACACCCTAAACCCTAGACCCAAAACCCCAAACCCTAAACCCTAGACCCGAAACCCTAAACCCTAAACCCTGGAGCCTAAACCCCAAACCCCAAACCCAAACCCAAACCCTCTGTCCTTGGTTCGGACAGTGGGCTTTGGATTCCTAGGCATCCGAGGGCCGGCTCCGGGTGCGGAGTTTCGGATCTGATGATTACCTAGTAAGTGTAGGGTTCCTTAAAGGGCTCCTTTAAGGGATCTATAAGGGTTCTATAATGGGGAGTTTAGGGTACTTGGACCCTAAGGTTTTGTGTTTTAGGGTTTACCTGGACCCTAAGGAACCTACCTTTTTAGGGTGCCCTAATATGGCTTCTTTATATAAGTCCTTAAAAAGGTAGGTTACTTGGGGTTAAGGTAGGGTTACTTACAAGGTTTGGGGTTTGGGGTGCAAGCAGGAAAACCCTAAACCCAGGCTGCATGGCTCAGGGTGTAGAGTTTGGGGATTTATGATTGAACAGTGAACATAAGGGGCTTAACACGTGGAATAGGGTTTTGGGGCATGAAGCTTCGAATCACCTGGTCGGTTTCCTTGAAATCCCGACAGAGGTCCAGAATATGTGACCCCTCTAACTATTTGATTGGATAAGCAACGACAACGTTTGGAGTTGAAATGAAGCATATCCCGAACTTCAAGAAAACCTGACACTCTTCTATGCAAATGCACTGACTATATAGCCACAATCAAGAGGCCGACCCAGCTCAGAATGCCAAGGATCATGCATCACCTTTGTCATGCTATGCAATACAGATGCCGCATGCAGGGCTCATGATCACGGCACCGGGCGAAAGATTTCCCTCTGCCGAGCCAAGCCGAGTGAAATTTTCTGCCGCTGCCGGGAGCGGGGTTTCCAAGCTTCCGGTTCTTTTTTTAAGCAAAGAAGGCAGTCGAAGTCCGTCACCACCCTCTGTACCTGCCTACCTACCGGCGGATTCAGGACGCCCATGAACTCTCTGCGGAGCTCATATCCTGTGATTCCCTTTCTTTTGCCAGCCTCCTCAGGTATCTCGAATTCGGCTGCACGTCCAAGACCCGAAGCCATCAAATACACCCCCGCAGCCCTAAACCTTAAACCGAAACTGAGGACACTCTACGTACTCAGCCCAGACCCTTATCTCCCAAAGCATGGCTAAACGGCTAAACTCCGATTTTTCTTGTTTTTAAGGTGCTTCTTCCGCATACTTTCAATTAGTCAAGGAGCACTCCTGAAACAAAAGGAGGGTTCCCTAAGACTAGACTAGACCAAGTCCTAAATTCAACAGCTGCTAAACTCCCTTCGAGGCCCATCAAAGAACCTTTAAACTCCTCAAAACCTGTAGCCTTCAAAACCCCTCGACCCTGAAAACCTCGAAACCCTGAACCCTAAACCCTCCAAAAACTTGATACCCTAAACTCTCGACGCCCAAAAAACTTGGAACCCTCAAACCTGAACACTTGAAGCCCTACACCTTCAACCCTCAAAATATTGAAACCCTAAACAGTAAACCTCAAAAGCTTGAAACCCTAAACCCTGAACCTTCAAAATACCTGAAACCCTGGCCCTAAACACCAAAAACTTGAAGCCCTAAACCCTCAAAGACTGAAACCCTGAACCCTTAACCCACAAAAACCTCGAAACCCTAAACCCTCAGAAGCTTGACACCTTGAACCCTCATACACGTTAGGCCGGAGGAGCATGATGGGCAACAGCGGGAGCGCTCCACGTATGGCAGCATCAATCATCCTCTGGAATCATGGCTTGCAGACCACGGTTTCTCTATTCCGAACGATACAGATCGAGGTGTGCACTGCGCCACTGCACTCGGAACATGTGGTCAACATGGGGCTGCGTTACGGCTACGCAAGGTGGTGTAGGTATGATAGCAAAAGATTCGATGACTACAAGTTCGCTCTCAACCGCTTCTGTCAGCAGCTTGGTTTAGGGCTGCAGCTTTAGGACTTAAGCCTCATTTCCTCCGAGGGTAAAAGGAGGGACCCTTAATAAGGACCCCTAGGTATATACCCTTAACATAGCTATTATATACCCATTATATACATGGGGTAGGGGTCCCCATTAAGGGTCCCTCCTTTTCCCTTTGATTTCCATAGACATAGACCCTAAACCCTAAACCCTAAACCCTAAACCCTAAACCCTTAGACCGACCCTTAAACCCTAAAGCCCTAACAAAAAGTCGACTCTGAGCTTGGGGATACTGCGGGAAGGTCCGAGATACTGTTGATGATATAAATCCTGGGTTTCCCTTTAAAGGGATCTATAAGGGTACCTTTACGGGATCTATAGGGTTTTAGGGTTTAGGGTAGATCTAAATCCTGCATTACCTTAAGGACTATTCCCTAATATGGGTAATGCAGGATTTATATCATCAACCGTAGCGATGAGCATCCCTAAACCCTCATGTAGTGCCTTAATATTTAGAATCGGTTTTGCGCTCCGCAATAGTATAACTATTCCAAGGAACCCTAAACTATCAGATTCTGAGCTCCTCAACAATATAAAAACATCAAGAAGCCCTGAGGAACAATATAACACTAAACTCCAATTTTAAGCCCTAAACCCTAAACTCCAATTATAAGCCCCAGCCCCTTATTTAGGCTTCTACGTTAAACCCTCAGCGACGAGCGAACTTCTGAAGCCCGAACTTCATGCGAAACACCCTTGAACCCGGCACCTGGTAAACCTCACTGCAAGGATTAGAGCGGTTTGGGGTTTAGGGGTTTAGAGGTTTAGGGGTTGACGGGTATAGGGGTTTAGGGGGTTTGGGGTTTAGGCTTTAGGGGTTCAGGGTTTACGGTCTAATTGGGGGTTTCACACCCCCAGCCCCAAAGCCAAAGTCAGACTCCATCCAAGCAACCAGGTGCCCAAAGCACGACGCACACCATCGATGTCCACGATGTAATTGCCTAGTCTTCCCTACATGGAGAACTAAAGGTTAACCTTTGTGGTTATATAGGGGTTATATAGGGACTAAACTACCCCAAAAAAGGATAAAGGTTACCTACTCTACTACTACTAGGATACCCAGTAACCTAAGAACAAAAAGGCCTCTCTTTTTGGTATTGGGTAACTTTATAAGGAACCTAGGACTACAAAAAGGGAATAAGGGTACTACTGGGCATCCTAGTATAAGTCCTCAAAAAGCTAGGTTACTTGAGTAAAGGCTCAACAAGGGAGCTTCCGACAAAAGGATCCTATTATTCAGGGTACTGTCTTGGGGTGCCATATTTTCGGAAACTCCCACAAAACATCTCTATGGCATAGTCATGGCATGCAACTTAACTTGAAAGATGCACGTGAGCTCTGCTTCCCCAAGGCTAGAGCAGAAGTTACCTGAACTCAAAACCCAAATATAGGGCCTTATTAGAGAAGGGGCCCCCACCCTGTAATAGTAGGGCCTTAGTATAATTCGTATAGTCACTATTACAGGGTGGGGGCAGCTTCTAAGGCCTTATCATTTTAGGGTTTTGGGGCACGTTATACTGTGAACCTAATAAATACGAGGACCTTATGCGCGAACCCTGAACTAAGTTAAATCCTGTAACTGTAAGCCCGAAGCCTACGGGCTTTCAACAAAAAGCCCCTCCTAAGCCGAAAAAACCTGAACCCCGAAGCGCAAAAGCCTTCAAAACATCTAAAATCCTAAACCCCCCAAACACCTAAACCCTAAACGGTTCGACACCTTGGGATAAATCGCGGAAGTGTGAAGCGCCGCAGCAAAGGGCATATCGATCTTTTGGGCTCTGGGTCTGGGTTGTACTGAAAGGATCAAGGGACTTAGTAAGTAGGGTCCTTAAAGGGTTCCTTTCAGGGATCTATAAGGGTTCTATAATGGGGAGTTTAGGGTACTTAGAGGATCATGGGACTTAGCAAGTAGGTTAAAGTTGGGGCTAGAAGTCCCCTGAGTGGGGTTATCCTAAGTACAACCTACTTATAACCTTACTTGCTAAGCCCCATGAGCTTTTAAGTAGAGTGAGTAGGTCTTGAGGATGTAGGGTTTGTTATAAGACGTCCTGTTGGTCGATAATTAGCTTCTGACGTACGCAAGCCCAATCGCCGTTTAGGCGCCGTGTTTAGGCCGAAGAACCCAGACACTCCGACACCCTCAGTGATTTTTTATGAAAACTTCAACTGATCTGAAGGATCCACCTTTAACGTAACTCAGGACACTGCCCAATCCGAGTATTTTGGAGGCTCTGGGGAGAAACCCTGAAGCTTCCTAGAGCTCATAACTTATAACCCTAGAGGCCCCAAACTCTGAGTCCTAAACCCTAAACCATACATCCATACAGATCCTAAATGCTGAAGAAAATGCTAAATCGCGAACCGTAAGCCATGAATTCTGGCAATAAGATCTCTACTCTACGAAGAAGGCAAGCAAGACTTGCTGAGATCTCCGAAAGATAAAGCCATGAACCAAACAACTCCCAGAGATAGTGTTCATTTGATAACAGAGGCACCCACTATTCGGACCATCCTAAATGGAGACTGCATGTGGGCTCAAAGCTGTAACTAGGTTTAGGGTATATGACTGGTCGGCTTCATTCATGACGGGCACTCGCTCTAGGTCATCGGGGGCATTGGGATGAACTTGACCATGGTAATGTAGAAGCCTTAATAATTAGTATAGGTTTTGGGGGATAGTATACCATAATTTTAATAAGGAACGCCCAGAAACCCTACTCTAATTATTAAGGCCCCTACATTAGCTTTCATCTTCTTCCCCGTCAATGTTGCTGTCCCCCGATCTGTCCGGGAGTTCCTCGACTTGCGGCCCGGCACGGGAATAATTTCAGGGGGCTGCTCAAGTGCCTTATCCACGGACTTCTTGGGCCTTTGGAGCATTCTTCGGACTGTCCGGCCGACTGCTGTGGCCATTTGTTGGCGCAGGTCGGTACTCACATGCTTCCAACTCGGCAGTTTGCCTGGGCTAATGTAGGAACCTGATTAGGAAAACCTGGTTATTTTTAGGGTTCCTTGTATGAATCCTACTATTTTAGGGTTATAGGCCCAGAGTTTCTTAATCAGGTTCCTACATTAGCACCGGCAGCATCTTGAAGATCCCATCGACGCACGACCTCAACTAGGATACCCAGAAACCTAAGAACAAAAAGGCCTCTCTTTTTGGTGTTGGGTAACGGACTACAAAAAGGGAATAAGGGTACTACTGGGCATCCTAGTCAACAAGGAAGCCGCCATGGCTGCACAGGATCCCAGCTGCTGCCGGGGATTTGCGGCGCAGCGGTGTCCAGCGCTTCTGGCTTGATTTGCTCCAACCACCGTTCTGCCATCAAAAGAATGCAAATAGCAGCAAAAAAGAGCCTTGGATCTGGTGCACGTGCTCCATGACCGTACTCACTCCAGACCTGCTGCTGGAGACTAATTACTTCAGGGCCTTGGAAAAAACAAAACAACATAGTGATGTTGTTTCTACCTCCCAGACTACATCACTAGCAGTGCACAAAGCCCTAAACCATGAAGCAATGACAACTTCTGGACCCTAAAACTGAAACCCTTACAGCCGATAAACCCTCTAAGCCCATCAGCCCTAAATACTGAAACCTGATCCCTAAAACACGGAAGGACCAAAACCCAGACACAAATCACGAAACCATGAACAACTTGGCAAATCTTACAGGGTGCTTATAAGCCCTTGAACAGCCTTAAAGAGCTGCATGCAACCAGGACTGCCATCGCTGCTCTTGCCCGCCACCCGGCCAATCCTGGGCTTCGATTTGGGCTTGAAAGGACCCTTCCAAGAGCTCTTTAAAGACTGTCTGGAACTTCGTCAGTAGGGAAGGGGGGAATGGATCCCTTCGTCCCTATATAATCCCCAATAGTAGTCTCCATAATCCAAAGAACCAGACAGAAGGGTTTCTCAAAAGGTAACTTCAAGGGCTCCAAAATAAGGATTCTTTGGAGGGATCTCCTATCCCGTAAACAGGTAACTAGGGGCTACCATGAAGGGTAGATGGGTGGTTTAGGGAGGTACAGGGCCTAAGTTTTTGGGGTTTCGGAACGACCTGAGAACCAAACAGCAAACTCCAAGCGCTATAAGTTATAAACTCTGAACCCTGTAAAGTAAAGCCTACAAGCCCCGAGCCCTAAAATTCGTGAGCCCTTACGGTGCTTTTTGGTTCTCCCCCCATTTTGACAGCCCGAAACCCGCGCCCGAAACCCGCAGAGACGAGGTGGCTTTACGAAAAGGGTCGTTTTCACATGTTGGTGATTTTGTCCAGAAACCCAGAAACTCCAAGCTGCCTGGAGACGGTTCCAATGCTTGGTTCATCACGCTGTTTTGAAATGAGTGTAGGCCCTTATAACACCCAAAAGGAGTAGTTTTGAGCGGCTGCGCCGCCTCGGCGCAGGGTGGGAGAAAAGAGTCGGGCCGTCAGAACCGGGCGAAGAGCAGCCTTCGCTGCAGGCACGCCCTCCACTGCAAGACCCACACAAGCACGGATCACCGGAAACCTAACAACTTCCGCGAACAAGCCGCCTAAGTCCTAAACCTTATTCTCAAAACCTCATAACCCTAAACTTTAATCCCTCTCAAACCCTAAACTTTTGTCCCTACGCCAACACCCTAAACCCTAATCCCTAGACCCGAATCCCTGAGCCCTAAACTCGAGACTCTAATCCCTGAGCCCTAAACACTAAGCCCGAAATCCTGAGCCCTAAAACACTAAGCCCTAATCCCTTAGTCCAAACACAAAGCCCAAACTCCTGAGCCCTAAAAACTAATCGCAGAGACCAGCCCTAAACAAAAAGCCCTAATCTCTGAGCGCCCTACACACTAATCCCTAGTCCTTGAGCCCTATAAACACGAAGCCCTACTCCCTATTCCCTGACCCCAGCCCTAAACACTAAGCCCTAATCCCTGAGCCCTAAAACCCTAATCCCTGGGCCCTAAACACTTAGCCCTAATCCTTAAGCCCTAAACCCTAATAAGCCCCAATCCCTAAACACTAAAACCCTAAACCCTGAGCCCTAAACACTAATCCCTGAACCCCAAGCACTAAGCCCTAATCCCTGAGTTGTAGCAAATTAAGCCCGAGACCCCTTCTCCCTTATTTCCCATATAATAGCCCTAAGCCTGCTTAGCTGGCATTAGATCAGGTTATCCGACCTGGACCCTAAGGAACCTACCTTTTTAAGGTTCCCTTTCTTTATATAAATCCTTAACAAGGTAGGTTCCTTAGGGTCCAGGTAAGTCCTATGCCTATGCCCTGCCAGTCTGCAAATGCTTTCTGCAGATATGCCTGCGGGAAACTGCTTCTTATTAAACACCCTGGTTATAGGCATCGTCGGTGCTCTAGTTTAGGCCTGAACCCAATCAGAATCTCTCCACACAGAAGGAATCGGTTTGGTTTAATACATTTCTGGTTTTATGGGTAAGCCCTCCTGTGTTCGTTTTCATTTAAGGCTCTAGGGGTTTAGGGTTCAGGGAAAACACCTAAACCCTAAACCCTCAACCCTAAACCCTATAGATCCCCTTAAAAGGAACCCTTATAGATCCCTTTAAGCCCTGAGCCCTGAGCACTCCGGCGCCGGGAAGCTGCTGGAAGTTCACGGCATGCGAGTTCGGCACCGTAATCGCTGTGCCAAGGCTAAGGTTCCTCTGCCAGCGGTTTAGGGCTTTAGGGCTTTAGGGTTTAGGGCTTTAGGGCTTTAGGGCTTTCGGGCTTTAGGGCTTTAGGATTTAGAGTTCAGGGTTTCGGGCTTTAGGGTTTAGGGTTTTTGGTCCTGTGCAGCTTTATGTAGGGGCCTTACTGGTTCCTTGAAGGGGTCTAGAGGGGTTTCTACAAGGAAGGGCCTTCATGGCCTGGAGGGTTTTCTATAAGGAAGGACCTTAATGAGAATTAGTGGTTCCTTCAAGGGTTCTAGAGCGGTTTCTATAAGGAAGGGCTTTAATAATGGGCCTTAATGGTTCCTTCGAGGGTTCGATGAAGGTTTTTATAAGGAACCTTAGAAGATGTTACAAGGCTAAAAGGCCTTGATGGTTCCCTCAAAGGGTTCTATAGGTGTTTCTAGCTCTCGAAGGTGTTATATGCTCAAAAGTGGACTTGGGTAGCTTAACTTAGTTGCTGAGTTCCTCAGCACCAACAAATGTAATTTGGACTTTCAGTTCTATGCCTTTGGAACTCGACTTGGGTTTTGAGGGTATATACGACTTGTTCAGATCCCTATATGTGGGGCCTTTATTAACGTTTGCTTCAAAGTTCACAGGCTTCCACATGGTCAAACACAACAAGTCATGAACTTGACCTCGAGCTAGCGCGCTGATGGGACCGACAGGACCATTCTTGATTGAAAAAACTTAGGGGCCCTCGAAAAATTAGAAGGGTCACCTTGGGGTTCCTGAAGATAACTGTGGCATAGTGGACGCTTCTGTGACATGTGTTGGTGTAGGACAGTGTAGCTACACATCGAAGCAAGCTTAAGCACGCTCTGAAGAAATCTGGAGCAAACGCCGTCTGAAGCTCGTTGGATGGGTACGGTTGACCGTTTACAGTATGGTGTCGTAGGCAAAGCTTGGACTCAATCCAGATTGTTTCTGGCTTTCCAATACGGTTTGCAGCGCGGGGATGAAGTGCAGTGACAGGCTACCCAAACCGAGATCAACCAGCAAACAGCACCCAGACCTCCGTGTGGGATTAAAGAAGACATGCAGGACGCTATAACCCAATGATATCCTAAGCCCTAAACCCCTCCTAATCCTAAACCCCCAAACCCTAAATAATATCCTATAGTCATACGGCAAAACCCCCATGAGAGCTCTGCAAGACCTGGAACATCTGATGAAGACCAGATCTCTCCGAGTCATACGAGTCACAGTCTCATCTCCACCCGAGAGTCCTTTGCTTTAGGGCTTTGGGTTTAGGGCTGCGGCTCTCTCAGTCAAGACACGATGCGCTAAATCCTAGAGACTAACCTCAAAGTCTATTCAGCTTTGATGTCCCCTCCAGCCGTTCCCGGGATTCTGGGGGCAAACCCCGAAAGCTTACCAAACTAAGCTCGGTTTTGCTCCAGTTCCTTGGACGGGGTGGAAAAGCTGGATCTAGGGTGTAATATAGAGGCCTTAATAGTAAGTGAGAATAGGATTTGGGGATGTTTAGGGGTATATTGCAGTATGAAAGGAATTATTCCGGCTTCGACAATACTTGGTACTTGGTACTTGGGGAGCTTTGTGTGCATGCATATCTACTATGCATATCTGTATATATATATATATATATATATATAGATAGATAGATAGAGTGTCATAGGTTCTCATCCGGCTCGCGATTAAGGATTAAGGGTTGAGGATTAGGGAACAGTTGTTAGGGAACGAATGTTGACAAGTTGCCAAGGACTCATGTGGGAGTTTCCGAAAACAGGGGACCCGCATATCGTACCCCACATAGTACGTAGGATCCTTATCATAAGGACCCCCAGAATAAGATACGCCTAATTGTCGATAAAACTCCCCTGTAGCCGAATCTTGAGGCCTGTGTTTTGAAGCCTAAAACTCTGAAGCTCCTACAGCGATTTGAAGCCTAAAACTCAGAAGCCCACTAGTAGACCTGTAATTCCGAACGCCTAAGGCCCGAAACCTTTAACGCCGTAAACCTACTAACATGAACCCGCTAGTTCAAACTAGACCTGAAGCTCAACCCGGAACCGAACAACCCTCCCTGCCCCCTGAACCCTGAACCCTAAACCTGAACACCAGTTGTGGGAGGGAGTCCGGCTCCCCTGCAACATTGTACGGTACCACAAAGATGTCACCGGGAGGAAGCGGTGTCGCTGCAAGTCCTCGGGAGCTGCGCGATACATTTGGGTGTTTGGGGTCTAGGGTGGGAGTTTAGGGCTACTGAAAGGGTCATGATTCTCATAGGGATCTGTGTGGGTTCTTACAACTTTAATGCTCAAGAGTCTTAAACAACTAGGCTGTGATTGGGCTATAAACTATTGGCAACCCTTCCTCGGACCAGGGGGCTAAGGTTTAGGGTTGAAGGCCTCGAGACCTCTAGAAAGCCTTTTCGAATTAATTGGGGGGGTTCCGAAAATTAGGACCTTATTTTGGGGTCCCTGTACTAAGGAACCTACTATTCGGGTACTAGATTGGGGTTCCCTATTTCGCAAACTCCCATATAAGAATGTAAGGCTTCTGTTGGTAGCTTTAGGACTGAAGGCCTGAAAGTTTTTCTAGGTTCTCGAGTAGCCCCTTTGTATTAAGGGTGCCCTTTTTCCTACTATTCGGGTTAAACAAGGGGACCCCTAAACAGAAAGGACAAAAGGGTACTACTCGGGAACCTAGTAATTACACCCTGATCGCCTATAGATCCCTAAAAGAAGCCTCTGAGGATGCCTTATAGAGTCCCTTTATTTTGAGTAGCAGGAACTGACTTCCCGGCGCTTGAAGCCCTGAAGAACGGACTCTAAGGCTACGAATGAAGACGAGGTCCTTAACATACGACAGAAAACATCAAGCGGTTATAAGGGCTTTATGAGGTGGTTGAATGGCTGTGTGAAGTTCAAAACAAGGTTTGAAAGGGATTTTGCAGGTTTAGAGTTTAGAGAAGAGTTTCATAAGGGTTTAGGGCGAAAGAGGTTTGGCAAGGTGCCATCGAAACTTTATCTGTATGTTCAGCAAGCAAGTTTGCAGAACAACAGAAGCCACACGTCTAAGAAATGAAATTCAGTATGCTGCCTAGCACAACAGAACCATCACAACCAGGATAGGCACCATCGTCATAAACGCCCGCAGCAGTGTCATCCTCGAACACTCAAGCCCCAAACTCTTAATCGTCAACCGCAGCTACACCGAAAGTCGTCAGGGATGCCATACGCTGATGCACCATCATAAGCACGATGACGAGCTCTTGTGCCAAGCTCACACCACGATGACGATAAGGCAAACAGTGCAAAGAGCAAGGGTTGGTGTTTAAGGGATCCTAAACCTCTAAACCCCTAAGCCCTAAGAAAGCCAAACTTCATTCAAACCGTCAGCTTAGCCATCTTGAACCCTTGAGACCTAAGCGCCTCAAACACAAAAGTCTCTAGCTCTTAGCCGCCCTTGGAACCAACATACAAACAATATTCTTACTAGCCCCCTTAAGTTCTACTTTAGAAGCTGCCCCCACCCTGTAATAGTGGTATAATAGGAATATAATAGGGCCCTACTATAATCCTTATAGTCACTATTACAGGGTGGGGGCAGCTTCTAAGTTATACTACAAGAAAATTCAATTTTTTTGTTCCAAAGAGCAGTAGCTAGCGGCTTTGCGGGTTCCCTGGGATCAGCAGCTCCTTATTTGGGAGTTTCCGAAAATTAGGGGGGTAATCACCTTATTTGGGGTCGGTAGAATAAGCATCCTACTATTTAGGGTACTATATTTGGGTCCCGTATTTTGGGAAATTCCCATTCGATAGGAGGGAAAGATCTGGCCTCCATGGGGCATCGCTAAGGACAGCTTCCGCAGCAGCAGCTGGAAGACGTCGTCCAACTTACCCCATATTCGCACCTTCTGTCTGGTTCTTAGCAGGGAATGGGGGGAATGGGTGGACTATTATTGGGGATTATACAGGGACTACTATAGGGATCCATTCCCCAATTCCCTACTAAGCACCAGACCTTCTCAGAACTTCGTCAGCTGGATTTTGCTTCTGCTTTTTTGGACGTGGGCGGGTGGGCTCACATTTTCGTGCCATTGGTCATCATTCTGGTAGGTTTTATTGTGGTTCTGCAGCTTTCTCGCACTAGCATTACCACCACTGAACTGCCATACTAGTATCATTGCTAATGACGATAAACACGGACAGTACCGGACCTAGTGTTATCAGTGCATGTAACCCAGGGACCCTTACCGCGATAGCTTGAACTACCGTTCATCTGGTTCTGAGACGTTTTCACATTATATTCTACGTCATAGCCATTGTGGTATCGCAATAGTTGTGATCATAATTATCACAAATAATCACTGTTCTACTAGTGCTTTGTAGTAATCTGGTTCTCTTCTACTTGCGGAACTTTGTTTTCTTTCCGTGGGCTGTTGGATTCTAGACCTAAGAGTAACCTAGGAATAAAAAGGGTGCCCTTTTTGGTTTAAAAGGGCGTTATAAGGGAACCTGAACCCTAAAAAAGGTAATAAGGACTAGGACTTACCTTAACCCCAAGTAACCTACTTTTTTAAGGACTTATATAAAGAAATCATATTAGGGAACCTTAAAAAGGTAGGTTTTTTAGGGTCCAGGTAAAGCCTAAGCCCAGGGTTTGGAGGATTTTGCGGAGGTTGCGAGGCTTTTGGTTCAAAAGGGCATGGTGCTACTCTGACAGCAGTGCTCGGGAGAAGGGATTTAGGGTGTTGGGTTTAGGGTTCAGGGTGTAGGGTTTTAGGGTGTTGGGTTTAGGTCTTCGGGAATTTTTTGGTGGGAAAGCCTTGGAGTGTCCACCTTACACCCGAAAGCCACTGAAGGCTCACCATGGAACAGCGCCCATGGATTATTTGCCCATGACTACCAAATGGTCCGACATGCCTAATCATCATGCCCTCGTACATTCTAACTGCTGAGTAGCAATTGCAAGTACAAGCCCAAACCAATTTGCCTAACTTTGGACCTCAGAATTGGGCACATGGACGAAAGACTCAATGCTACATCCAGCTCCAGCCAACAACGGCCTTGAACAAACGCAAGCAGCCTGCATCAATGCCAACGTTGCCAAACAAGGCCCAAGCCCAAGCCCAATTGCCGCCTACGGGTAGTGCAGACCACAAGTAGGTGCGGCACCGTCGATTTCGCATCCAACCGAGTTTTCTGCAGGTTGATGATCACCTGAACTGCTGAAGAGGCATGATGAGGGTTTAGGGTTTAGGGCGGAAGGCCCGTGTAGACACAGTCTCAGGCCAAGTCATTCGTTTCGGTGGATGCAAACCTATTGCGACGTAGAAACCTTCACCTAAACAAGAATGCACAAGCAATCATACACCATGCCGACGATGACAGTCAAAAGTCATAAGCACATGGTGTAAAGATCTTGCATATGGAGTGTGCGCGCGCACGTGTGTGTGTGTGTGTGTGTGTGTGTGTGTGTGTGTGTGTGTGTGTGTGTGTGTGTGTGTGTGTGTGTCGATGTAGGTACCTGACAAAGAGCACGCGTACATACAGCATCATGCAGGCATATGTCGTACGTCTCTCCGTCTGCTTATCTGTTGCTGTCATCAATTATAAACACCCCTAACATGCTAACATGGAGCTCCTAATTCTACAAGACCTCACGACCCTTCGTTCGCATTGGGTGCTGGTTTCGCCCAAAATCCCTAACAGCTGAAGCCCCCAAACCCTAAGCTCTTAAACTCTGAATCACTACCTGGACCCTAAAGGAACCTACCATTTTAAGGTTCCCTAATATGATTTCTTTATATAAGTCCTTAACAAGGTAGGTTCCTTAAGGTCCAGGTAAACATAACCCGAAAGCCCGAAACATCTAACCCTCAAGAAACCCGTGTAACCTTGTACAGCCCTCAGCCCGCGTAGAGGCGGGAAGGGAGGGATAAGGAAACCAGAGCCGGAGCCTTGGCAAACAAGAAGTACCTAACCAACACGCCTGAGCAATACAATAGCCACCTCTGATTTTCCGGTTTATAGTAACCCTTTAACGCACCCGTGCAAAATCCTGAAAACCCCAAACATCTCCCAACCCTACCCCAAACCGTAAACCCTACCCTCCAACCCTAGTTCAACGCAGGGGCCGGAATAATTACTAGCAGCATCCGGAATTTCAGTTTGATACCACCTCCAAACTCTGCTCAAAGTATTAAAAATATTAAGACCCTGCCCTAAACCAAAAAAAACCTAAAAAACCCTAAAGCCCTGCAACGAATTCTGCTTGCTCGTCGCGTGGCCGAACCCAAAGCTCGAGGTGGCGACTTCGCAGCACGGCGCGCCGGAGTCTCGACCTGAACAACCCGGTAATGTAGGGGCCTTAATAGTGGTGTGAGGCCTAGGGTTCCTTTAAGGGATCTACAGGGCCTATAGAGTTTAGGGATGTTTAGGGTTAAAATAGGGCTCCTTTAAAGGGTTCCTTAACGGGGTCTATAAGGGATACTACAGTAAGGGTTCTATGGTTATAGAGCCGTAGCAATTAGACTAGGGTTTTGGGGCCCATTATAAATATGGTGAGGAACCCCCACAATAGTCGGGGCTCCAATATCCCGAAATTAGGGATCCTACTATAACTTATGGTATATTCCTTACTTAAGGGATATGGGCATCTCGACCTGAACAACAACGTAAGCTACGGGCTTTACTTAGCTTAGGGTTTTGGGTTCAGGACTTAGGGTTTAGGGTTGACGGTTTGTGCTGTTTGTTGGGTCCCTTTTTCCAGCAAGGAGGGTTTAGGGATCAGGGCTGAGAGAATAGGGCTTAGGGTTTCCAGAATAGTGCTATAGGGCTACCTTACTCTGGGAGTGCAGTGATATTCCTACATAGTGGTCTACCGTTTCAAACCCTATGTAAGCTTGTGTAACCACAGCAACCCACTACACAGGTTACCGGGCTCAGGGGGTGCGCTTATGAAGCCCTTATTTACCATAGACCCCATGAAACTTTGCAAAACCTTCCTACCTGTTCCCCTGCATCAGCCCTGAACCCTAGGCCCTTTCTAGAAACCCTGTACCTGAAACCATACACCCTTAGCCCTAAACCCTGCGCCCTAAACCCCAAACCCCAAACCTAAAGCGCTGAGCCCTCGCCTAAACCCTAAGCCCTAAACCCAAAGCCCTAAGCCCTAGACCGCAAGCCCTAAGCCCCAAATCCGAAGGCCTAAGCCCTAAACCCTAAGCCCTGAGCCCTAAGCCCCAAACCAGCTGAGGCTTCCAGCCATCCGATCGGCATTCATCCCGCTCAGCGAAGTCCCCAAACACAGGCAAAGGTCCTTAGCATCTGACTCAGCAGACCCAGAGACTCCAATATCCCTTAATTAAATGTAAGGAATTCAACTTAAATTACAGTAGAGTCCCTAATCTGATTTAAGGAGAATGTTCCTTAATTACGGGATTTTGGAAGGTCTGAGAAGCGGGCCTGAATAGCTGGAACAGGGTTTTGGAGTATGTTGTGTACCACAATACAGTTGTAAGGGTGCTACAAAGGGGATGCCATTACTGGCGGTTATGTGGATACCCAGACCCCCGGGAGGATCGAGAAAGTGGATCCCCTAATTTGGGGCCCTATACTACTAAGGGTACTTTATAGGGACCCCCATTAAGGGATCCACTTATTGGATCCTCCCGGGGGTCTGGGAACAAGGATCTCAAGTACATACTTGGTCTTCCTTCTTGGCAACTTAAGCTAAACTCCGTAACTGGAACCCACTTCAGGGGATTTGGTTCGAGAAGGCCTCTTAGCTTCTAGCGGTTGGAAAGTTTAGAGTTCAGGGCTACGGGGCTCCAGGGGCTTAGCTTAGAGCTTAAGGGTTGGAGGTTACCGCCCTCTTTTGCATAAGGCAAGGTGCGGTTGCTTTTTCCTGCTCCAACATCCACTGGAAGAGGTCATGCCGCAGGCTGCCGTCAAATTGCACCTAAGTGCAGGAAACTCCCGTGTATAGCATAGAACACCACATGATCTAGAATCTAACATAAATTGTGAGCTTGCTGTCTTGGATTTCAGAATTGGGCCCTGAACCCGAACACTAAAGCCCTCCATCCCAAGGCCTAAGCTCTTAAAGCCCGAAGAACGCTCGATCCCTAAATCCTGAACCCGAACCGAAAGCCCCTAACCCCAAACCTTTCAGTTGCAAGGATTACAGGGTTCAGGGCTTATAAGGTTGAGCACAAGTAAAGCTCCGGCATTCGCACATTAGGTGGGTTTAGGATTGCACGGGTGCTGCGGGATACATGAGTTCCCCAGACCCTCAACACCGACTAAGCCCTCATGAACCCTAGACCCTAATTAGACCCTGAACCCTGAAGATATAAACCCTAAACTCTAAAGCCCTAAGCCCTAAACCCTAGACTTAACCCTTCTGCGAACCAAGCCAGCTTATCCCCCACCCTTCCAGTGAAATTAGGGTTCAGGGCTTAGGGCTGAATAGAATAAGGTGCAGATATGTAGTAGGTGTAAGAGCGAAGCTACCTAAACCAAAACCGCACACAGAGCCTTGTAGACCCATTGCGAAGCCCATAACCCTGTGGCCTGAACGCTGCGTCGAGGCCCGAGGGATGTGATAGGCATGTTACTTAAAGGCTCATGGGACTTAGTAAGCAGGTTATAATCAAATTAACGATGCAGGGCAGGAACGGCTCCAGCGAGTAGGCAGCTGCTGAGAGTGATCCTGCCCCAGCACAAGCTGAAACGACCATTGGGTGGTGAATGTGTCACCGGTGAGCACACTGGCTCTGGCAAGCCGTTTCGTGCAGCTTGCAAGCAATGCCGATCAGTCTATTGCTTCTTTGGACACCATCCAGATGAACAAGTCCCAACTGGTTTCATCAAAATTCAGGCGAGTGTCATTGAGGGAGCATATCTCAACTACTTCGTGATAGTACTGACGGTTGCGTGTCATCATGATACAGCGAGAGGTACTCTTCGATGCCGACGCCCCTGCCAGGGTTTATAGTTCCCGATGAGGGCTTTTTGGTCATCTCCTCCGCCTCTCACCTTCACCAATACTCCACATCTGATCCCTGCCAGCCGGAGGTGTCCCTGCACCTCTAGCGTCCAGCCCTTCTGAAATATTCCTTCTGGTCCGCCAAACGAGATTGTATCATTCAGCCAGAAGGCCCTAAACCCTAAACCTGTAAACGGGACCCTAATGTAGACCTTGGGACATGGGCCCGTAAAACCTAAGACGCTTGGGAAACGGCTACCCTAGAACCCTAAAGCCCAAACATCTTCCCAGAGACTCCAGTATCCCTTAACTTTGGAATATATCTTGAACCATATTACGGATCCTACTATAATTAAAGGGATATCCCCCAAACCCTAATAGGCCCTAAACCATCAACCCTAAACCGTATATTAATTAAGGGATACTATATTGGAGTCCCTGGCTCGAAGATCAGAAAACCCGTTAAATCCTCAACCCTTACTTGGAGGATCGGGGAACTTAGTAAGTAGATGGTAAGTAGACTCATAAGTACCCTAAAAGGGACCCTAATTGGGTTATGATACTTATAAGCCTACTTGCTATCTACTTACTAAGTCCCCCGACCCTCCAAGTAACCCTTAACCCTAAACCCCAAAAGAACTAGACCCCTGAAGCCCAAACCATCTTGAACATTAGAAGACTAGACCTGAGAGTAATCTAGGAATAAACGGGGTGCCCTGTTGGTTTGAAGGGGGTTATAAGGGAACCTCAACCCTAAAACAAAGAATAAGGGCTTACTCTGGGTCCTACTGTTGATGATATAAATCCTGCATTACCTTAAGGGCCCTAAACTACGGGAATTATGCCATATTCCTTATTATGGGTAACGCAGGATTTATATCATCAACCGTAGAAGAGCCAAGAGACCACGGGGTTGCTGGGATCGAACCAAGCGCCATGGATCTCGTTGACGTGCTCCTTGCGGTTTCTGTCTGAGAGATCAGGGGCTTAGGGGTTTAGGGTTGAGGGCCTTGCGGTTTCTGTTTAAGAGTTTAGGGGCTTAGCGGTTTTAGGGTTTAGGGTTTAAGAGACCACAGTTTGGAGGTGCATGGGTTTTTTAAAAACCCTATGCACTACGATTTCTGTTTCAGAGATCATAGTTTGGTTGAGGGCGCAGCTTAGGGATGTTTGGTTCAGGAAGATTTAATTTAGGGTTTAGGCTGTAAGGTTTAGGCGGCTTGAGTTTACTTGTAAGGAACCTAAAAGCTAAAGGAGTAGTTGGGTTTAGGGCTTCAAAACTTGAAAAGTTGAGTTTTGGCGTTACCGGTTGCCAAACAAATACCACATTATAACCCACGTGTATGTAATGTAATTGCAGTGAACTACGGTTAGATTCTCTCTATGTCCGGTTGTATGGAGGTACTTGAAAGCTAAGCCCTCCTAAACCCTAAACCTACAAACGTAAAGACCAGATCCGTGCGGGTTGGGGTTTCATTTGCGGTAGCCCAGATGCTAAACTTGGAGGCCTCCGAATTAGTTGGGCTGACGTGGGTCATCCCGAATATAAGTCCTTGTATAATGGACCCCTCGTCCTATCTACCTTCATCCCACCTAATCCCTAAACCCTCAAGCCGAAAGCGTAACCTCCGACAGAGGCTAACAGATCGTGGCCGGGGAGACTCAAAGAGAGAGCTTGACAGGGTTGCAACAAATTCTACACAGCTAACAACTCAATCTGTAGATAGGATATTTCAAGATGTATAGTTGCCAAGTCTGAGACGAAAAATGCTTGCACACATGTGTTTCAATTCATTCTTGGTACCCATCAGGCATCAATGTGCCATCATACATACATAAACCCTAAACCCTGAACCCTAAACCGTAAACCCCAAACCTCTAAACCTAAACCCCTCGAGGCCAAGGCTCAAAAGAACCTCACCCAAACCCAAAAGAAATCCTTTTGACCCTAAGTTAAACACTCGAGAAGCCCTCGAACCCCAACTCTGGAAAAGACTACAGTGAACCCCATAAAGTTGGAAAACCGGATTAAGGCCAAATAGTGCTGGGATTCCTTATACTCTTAAGGATTGAGGCTACTGGGTTTCCAACTTTTAAGCTTCTACTGTAAGACCCTGGAGCCCAACTTTTGATGCTAAAAAGCATGCGTTACTCATGCTTAGGGTTTATATGGTTTGGGGTTTAGGGTTTGGGCTTTAGGGTTTTGGGTTGTTTGATAATATAAATCCTGCATTACCCATAAGGAATGTACCAAAACATTCCCATAGTCTAGGGTCATCAAGGGAATGCAGGATGTGGAACACAACCGTCAACCCTAAACCCTATAGATCCCTTAAAGGAGCCCTTACCCAGACGCCCGGGAGGATCTGGAAAGTAGATCCCCTAATTTGGGGACCTATACTACTAGGGGCAGTTTATAGGAACCCCCCATTAAGGGATCTACTGTTTGGATCCTCCCGGAGGTCTGGGTAAACCCTAAACTACCCTAAAACCCTAACCCCTAACCCCTAAACCCCTAAACCCCTAAACCCCTAGACAAGGATCCCTTGTAGGAACCCTTAAAGGCAATGAAAGATTTAAATCATCAGCCCCAACCTTCATCTCCTTATCCCTATGGGCTGAGTACCCGAGCCCCCAAACAAGCCTAACCTTTTGAATTATAGTAGGGTTTAGGGTTTAGGATTGTATAAACCCCAAAAGGTTAAACGTTACCTGAAGCTATAAGAAACCCGTAGCCCTAAACCCCTAAACCCCAGAAGGTTAAAGGTTACCTACTCAGCTACCAAGTTATCGCTCCTGAGGGAAGCCTGCCTTCTGTGGTAGGCCATCGTGATTCTGCCTTAGAAGAATTGAGGGTACCTAAAAGGATCATGGAACTTAGTAAGTAGGCTACAAATGGGCTTATAAGTCCCCTAAGTGGGGTTACCCTGATTGCAGCCTACTTATAACCTTACTTGCTGGGTTTTTGGTGGTTTGGGATGCTGATTTACACGGATTCCGGGGGGGTGGGGGGCTCTTGTGGGGATTTCAAGCTTTACAAGTATGATACAAAGTCTTGGGTTCAGGGTTTTGGGATTGAATAGGGTTTGGAGTTCTGGGTTGTCTTTGCGCTCAGGGGAATTGTATACGAACTCAACCATACAGATGCTGTTGCAGAACTTCGGCTATCAAGGATTCAGGGATTCTACTCACATAAGGTTTATACAGGGTTTTCCGAGGATTCGGGGTACTTATTTTGGGGTCCTTATAATGAGGATCCTACTATTTAGGGTAGTACATTAGGGTCCCCTAGTTTGGGAAACCCCCACATGGGTGGTTGTCAATATTAGGGTCCCTTTTGGGGTCCTTACTATAATACGGCACCTAATATTTAGGGTGCCCCAAGAGGGTCATAATTTTGACAACCACCCACATGATTTCAGCAGCACAGTCAGTGCCACCCCCGCCTGCCAGCAGCCGATGCCGGTTCGAGGGCCACGACAATTTCCGAGTTCTGGGTCTGACCCCAGAGACTCCAATAATTAAGTTAATAAAAGGTATATACCTTAAATCATAGTAGGATCCCTGATAAGATATGATTTAAGGAATATTCCTCAATTACAGGATATTGGAGTCTCTGGGTTGAGGCCGGCCATGAACGTCAGGATGCAACAGCTCCGGTCGAGGGCCACTTCCTGCAACTCCCAAAGTTTGCCATCCGACTCATGCTCACCGAGCAAGTCGCCGCTCACTCGCAAGCACCATGCAAGTCCGCGACTACCATTTTGGATGTAGGCTTTAAGGTTTGGGGTTTAGCATTTGGGGGTTAGGGTGCAAGGATTAGGGTTTAGGTCTAGGGCTAATGTCGTAAAAGCCCTAAACCAAGAACTCCAACGCAGTGAATCCCAAAGCTAGACCCAAGAGTAACCTAGGAATCAAACGGGTTCCCTTTCTGGTTTGAAGGGCTTCTAAGGGAACCTGAACCCTAAAACAAGGGAATAAGGGCCTACTCTAGGTCCTAGAAAGCCGCGAACGTTTGGCCCTGTATCCGTGATGATAAACTAACTAGACCCAGAAGTAACCAAGGAATAAAAAGGGTGCCCTTTTTGGTTTTAAAGGGGCTTATAAGGGAACCCGGGAATAAGGGTCCTAGACTAAGCAAAGCCACAGGCCGCGAGATCCGAGGTTCCTTCAACACTAGAATTCCCCATTTTGTGCAGCTTATGCCTAAACCCTAAACTCTAAACCCTAAACCCTATAAAGTCTAGGACTTTCAGAGTTTCTAAGCTCTAAGTCTGAGGGTCCAGGTTCGAAATAAGGGTGAATTTGGTTTAGGGTTTAAGGTTTACGGGCTTGCCACAGCCACTCCCCCTAAACCCGCCCAACGGCGCCAAAATTCATTGAATAAGGGGTCCCAACAAAGATGCTGAGCCCCGAAGCTTGAGAACAGAAACGAATGGCCAAATCCTAGTTTACAACCGTAGACCCTTACCCGCCTTAGCCCTCTACTACCCCAAAACCTGAAATCTAAAACTAAACCCCAATCCCCAAAACCCAATCCTAAATCCCAATCCCCCAAAGCCTTGCCTTATCGAAGCCTTGAAGAAGACTGCCCGGATGTCAGGCCCATACTCCCCAAGTTTTGCAGGCAGTTGGCTGAACCCAAGAGTGCATCAGATTGTTCTGATGGAGTAGTACCTCACTGAATGCTCGAAATTGCTCAAGTGGTTTTTGGTGCAAAAAGATTAGATTACTTAGAGGCTCATGGGACTTAGTAAGTAGGGATATAACTAGCTTATAATTAGGATAACCCCACTTAGGGGACTTATAACCCCAGTTATAACCTACTTACTAAGTCCCATGATCCTCCAAGTAGGGTTTTAGGGTTTCAGGGCCTGGGCCTTCACAGAAATGCTTGGGCACGGCCTGCCTTAAGGACGAAATGAACCCTAAAAGGGTTTAAGGTTCATATACCATCTAGGGATTCATACGGTTGATGATATAAATCCTGCATTACCTTAAGGACCCTAAACTATGGGAATTATGGTACATTCCTTATTATGGGTCATGCAGGATTTATATCATCAACCGTAGTATATGGGAAAAGGGCCCCTACCTTTAAGGGTCATTTGGTCCTTCAGGTGGCTGCAGTTTTGGAGCACAGGGGGTCTCCGCCCCTGGGGTGCCCCAAAGCTCAGGACTCTGACGTTTCGGGCTTCGGCTTTAGGGGTTCTAGGTTTTAAGGGGCCCCCAGCTTGTAAATAGTGGGTCTAATAGGAATATAATAGGGCCCTAGTATAATCCTTATAGTCACTCTTACAGGGTGGGGGCCCCTCCTAAGTTTATAGGCTTTAGTAAAGGGTTTAGGCTTGAGGGTAACTCGTCTTATCACATGTCCTGGTGGTAGCACTCCGATCAGAACACATGTGGTCGCTGCATGCGGCTGCTGCTGATGCAAGCGCTAAACCCTTAAACCCTAAACCCCTAAACGAAAATATACCAAAATGCTTTCGGCTCCTTATGTTAATATTAGACGGTACCCGGACACCCCATTCGAATCATTAGGGTGCGTCAATGCCTTACCTTATAAAGCCCTTGAAGGAACCCGAACAGGGAACATTATGGTAATGATTAATGATTAAGGCCACCATGTTCAACCCTATAAACGCCGTCCCTAAGAGACACCTCCACAAAGGAATCGTTGAAACCGGATAGTAGCCTAAACCCGAAGCGCTATTCGAATTGCTTAAGGTCCCAATAAGTAATTCTCTGAATTAAAGCTCGCATTTAGGTTTTTAAAGTGCCGGACTGCTTGGGTGACCTAAGAAGGGACTCTAATTTAGAGAACTGCCCCCATAGAAGCCAAGGGAGCCAGGCACTGGTGTGCGTAGGTGGGCAGAGCATCGAAGCTGCTTCGGATCTCACAGCAAGGCTTTGGGGCTTCAGGGCTTTAGGGTTCTTAACAAGGATCCTTCAAAGTTCCTTTAAAGGGTTTACAGGGTGAATACAAGGGATCCTTAAGGGTTCCTTTTAAAGGGTTCTACAGGGCTTTAGGGGTTTAGGGTTCTGGGTAAGGGGCCCTGCAATTCAAGGTTCTATCTGGCGTTGGAGTTTACGGTTCTGGGCTTGGGGTGTAGACTTCAGGGTTTCAAGGCTTCGGGTTTTGGGGCTTCGGGGTTTGGGGCGTGGGACTTAGGACATAGGGATTACAGCGTACTGTCTAGAGCTTGGGGCTTCTGGATTTATGGCTTCAAGATGTAGGAGTTTAGGGTTTAGGGTTTAGGGTTTAGGGGGACCCAGAAAAGGACCATAATTTTGACAACCACCCTTATAGAATCCGCTTTAGCCCCGAAGTTGCGCCTTTGGCCCAGCCACGACCGACTTCGCAGCTTTGGTGGCATAGTCGGGAATGCCAGAGGCCTTTTTCACTAGACCCAAGAGTTAACCAAGGAATAAACAGGGTGCCCTTTTGGGGTTAAAGGGGGGTTCATTACGCGCAGATTTGGGGTATGGGGCTTGTTGCTTTGGTTTTGGTCTATGGCCTTTAGGACGGTCGGTGCACACGGGACCTTTTATGGAATTGCCACAAAGAAGCGTTTAGGACGACATGAACCCTGCAATGGCTCATGGAGTAAATAGGTATAGGACACAGGCGTTGCGCCAATTGAAAGCTTCAGCGCAGTAGTCTTTTTGCAAGGATTTAGAGTTGACTGTCCCCTAAACCCTAAACCTAATCTGGATTAGGGCCACTTGGAATTCTTCCAGGAATTCGAGTTTTTAGCTTCGGGGTTTTAGGCGGGTCTTGGTTTAGGGTTTAGGGTTTTGAGTGTAAATTTGGGAATTAGAGAAAGCTTTGGGGTAAACCTTTAAACTTTTCGTTCGGTAGCGGGTCATGTTCTCCTAACAGCATTAAAGTGGACTGATTCAGCTACTAGGAACACCTTAAACCACATGCACACTGCGGTTTAGTTTCTGGGCGGGGGGGTCAGGTTTAGTGTCCAGGGTGTTTGGCTTAAAGCACCATAAACTCTCAGACCTCCACCCTACTGGAACCCCCACCCCCAAAGCACTAACATGCCATAAAAATCCAAAACCACCCTACACCTCGAAAGCCGCAACCCTGAACCCTACCTAGGCTCCAAGTAACCTACCTATTTTTCAGGACTTTAGTACCGCGAAGAGTCTTATAAGGCCCGGGTTTAGGGTTTGGGGTCTCAGGGCTTTAGGGTTAACTGGACTTTGAAGTAACCAGGGAGAAAAAAGCCTAGACTTTTATTTCAGAATGGTTCCGTTAAGGAACAGGCACCAAAAAAAGTATTCAAGTATGGTACTCCAAACCCAGATCAGGGTTTAGGGTCCAAGTATAGGGCCCAAAAAAGCACATAAGCAAAAATTAGGATAGGGGAACCCCATATAAACCCCCTTATAAAGGAAGCCCGACAAGGTAGGGATATCAACATATGAAATGCTTATGCTTATGTGCCTTTTTGGGGGTCCCTAAAGTAAGCCATCAACCTGAAACCCTCGGGCCTTGGAAAGACCGGCGCCAGTGTAGGCACAGGTGGAGCGGCTGCGGTGGAGAAGATCTGCAAGTATGTCTACCTGAAACATTCATAGTTTCTTCTGCTTTCTTTGTATAAATGTGTCCCTAAACCATAAACTCTAAACCGTGTATTACTATCATGTTTGATTTTTTGTTAAAGAAGCATTTCCAGCTTAGCGCTTCGATTTAATGCCTGGACTCCAATAGACAAGCCCTAAACAAATTACGCCCTTGACTAGCTCAACCCTAAACTTAGCTAACTAAGCCCTACACTAACTAAACCCAAACTAACTCATCCTAAACTAACTACGTGGACTCCAAGAGCCCAAGGGATTCACGGCCGCGGTCTTCAGTTTAGGCCTGGGGTCTACCTGAACCGGCTTCGGGCTTGTAGAGTAGATACATCCAAACATGCTCCAAAAGCCTTAAACCCCCGAAACCCTGATCCCTTAGCCATTACTCAGAGACTCCAATATCCCTTAATTAAGGAATATTCCTTAAATCATATTAGGGATCCTACTATAATTTAAAGACTTTTCCTAAATTAAGGGATATACCCTTCATCAAAGGAGCCCGAAAACCTACACCCATCATCAACTCCTGAACCTCTCAACCCTACACTGTACATCAATCCTAAACTCCTCATAGAACCCTTGATGGAACCCTTGATATGGTAACCCTTAAAGGAACCACTTGATATAGTCACCCTTAAAGGAACAGCTGATATAGTAACCCTAAACCCTAAACCCCTAAACCCTAAACCCAGCCCCTTAAAGGCCTGGCCTTGGCCTCAAGGACGGCAGGCTCATCCATGTACTCGTTGGCAGGGGTCTTGTTGCCTGCCCTACTAGAGGGGCCTACATTTGGGAGTTATGATTAGGGGGACCCTCGAGGAAATAGACGCTCTCAATAAGCTCCCTTTTAAGAGAACCAGAAGTAGGGTTCGGAAGGGGTACCCTTTAAGGGGTCTCCCTCAGCATGCTACCCAACATTTTGGGCGTTCCGTTAAAGGGCTCCTTGAAGGGGTCTAGAAGGGATCTGTAGTAGGGGTCTATAGCATAAGGGCATAAGGGGCCTTACAATAATTACCAATACTAATCTGGGGGTTCCTTATTGTAGTTTCAGCTATAATATACCCCAAAACCCTGTTCGAATTGTTAAGGCCCCTATATTACACCCGCAGGCTTTCCTTGTAGGGTTTAAGGTTTAGGGTTTTTAGGTTTTAGGGTTTGCTTTTAGGCTTTAGGGCTTACTGTCTTTTCAGAGGTGGGCTCTAGGACCTAAGCGTTAAGACCTCAAACGCTGGCCCCCCCACCCCCCCAGAAATTCAGAGATTCCATCACGCCTCCAAGGAAGAAGGGATCCCTACATCGGTCAAAGAAGCCTAAAAACCTAATCCCAAATTTGGGGTTTAGGGTTCAACGCCCTAAAGTCCTAAAGAGAAACCCGGATCCTATAAGACCTTCTAAAGCATTCGATTGAGTTTCGGTGTTTGAGGTTTAGGGTATTTAGTACACCCCGGACATTTGGAACATGGACTAAGGATGACTAATCCTGGGATTCCCTCTACCTTACCTCAGGGGCATGTAGCGATTTTCCAACTTTCTGGGTTTTGAACCCCCAACCCCAAATCCTGAACCCTAACCTAAACCGTAAACCCCTAAGCCCCAAAACCTAAAATCTAAACCCTGGACTCTAAACCCTTAAGCCCCAAACCCCAAACCCTAAAGCCACAAACCCTACATGCCCGGTACTAAAGTTTCGTCGCATCCGCTAGCAACACTGAACGGGGTACGCGGAGTCCGGGCTGTGAGGAATGCCCTGGCCTGGGAGGCGGAGGCAGTATCATCCGGGAATGAAATTCTAGTACTATAGTTGTTCCCGGCGGAGGACTTCTGGAGGAGTCTTCGGGGAAAAGGGGTCTTGAACACACATGTTGTAACAACAACATAGAGTGCGACGAACTTTCGGACCGGCACAGTAAAGCCCCAAACCCCCTAAATCCTAAACGGGTTGACCCTGAGCCGCCTAACCGAAACCCGAAAGCCTGAACCGAGCCCCAAAGCCTTGAACCTTGAAGCATGAGCTCTAGAAGCCTCTGAGACCCAATGTATATATACATATGTACATAAATATATATATATATATACATATATATATATATATATATATATGTACATATATATATATATATATACACATATATATATATATATATATACGCATACGTACATGTGTGCATATATAGTGGTTATTGCTATGACGATGATGGTGATGATGTCTATTAATAGTATACTAACTGCTTTTACTAGTATATACATATGTTTGAGAACCCGTTGGGTTTACACTACAAGAGATGCTCCCGAAGGAACACTCAGAACCGTGAACCCTAAACCCCAATCCTAAACACTAAACCCCAAAACCCGAAACCCTTAAACCCTTAAATCCTAAACCCCAAATCCTAAACCCCGCAACCCTAAACTCCTAAAGTCTAAACACCAAGTCCTAAGCCCTAAACCCCTAAACCCTATACCCCAAACGCTAAACACCAAACCCCAAGCCCTAAACCCCTGAACACCAAACACCAAACGCTAAGCCCTAAACCCGTAAACCCCAAACCCTGAACACAAAATCCCAAACCCTAAGCCCTAAACCCCGAAACCCTAAACCGCAAACCCTAAACACCAAACCCTAAGCCCTAAACCCCGAAACCATAAAGACCAAATCCTAAATCCCAAACCCTAAACCCCGAAACCCTAAACCCCCAACCCTAAACACTAAATATCGAAATCCGAAGCCGTGAGGAGCGCTCCGAGAGCCTTGGTCCGCGCGGTTCGCCTTGTCGGATTTGGCCACACAGCGGGGAAGGGGCCACCTTCACAGAACCTAAAGATTCGCTTAAGGAACCCTTAGGCATACTCCTACTTGAAGGCTCATGGGACTTAGTAAGTAAGGATATAAATAGCTTATAATTAGGATAACCCCACTTAGGGGACTTATAGCCCCAGTTATAACCTACTTACTAAGTCCCATGATCCTCTAAGTAATTAAGGGATCTGGGAGCTTCCATACACAGCAGGGAAGGGGCCACGGGGCCTCCTTCACAGAATAGATTAAGGGTCCCTAGAGCTCCCTCAAAAAGGCCTAAGGGTCATATTAGGGGCCTATACTTCGAACCCTAGAACCTTCACGGAATAGCTTTGTTGATTTTAGGGTTTAGGGTTCACAGAATAGCTTTGTGTATTTTAGGGTTTTGGATTTAGGGTTCACAGAATAGCTTTGTTTGTTTTGGGGTTTAGGGTTCAGAGAATAGCTTTGTTTATGAGAGGAGGTGGGGGTGCATCCTACTACGATTCATAGCCGATGAGAGAGCGACGTTCTGAAGCATGGAAGCTCCTATATTGACTGCGTGTGAGTTTTCGTAAGTAGGGGACCCTAATGTAGCACCCTAAAGAGTAGGATCCTTACTAGTAGGACCCTGAAAAGGATACTTCACGGAAGAGCCTACCCAAAACCCTCCGAGGGCCCTTTCATAGAGGCCACCTGGTCCATAATTGTGGGTATTTGGTGTAGAATCGAGGGTAATATAGAACATTTGGCTTTGGGGAACGGCCACCTTCACAAAAAGACACCACAAAATGGGTTTAGGGTTGAGGGTTTAGGGACCCCCCCAAAGGACATAAGCATGAGCATTTAATAGGGATATCCTGACCTTCTTGGGCTTCGTTCTAAGGGGTTTTTCCACCTTCAGGGAACATGTGGCTTTGCGGTGCTATTTAGGGTCTCAGGTTTAGTGCTTAGGTGCTTGTTGAGGGTTTTGCCCTTTGGGCTGAGTGAGGGTTGGCCCTAGATCCATCTAAATCCTATGGTTCAGGATTTTTAGCCCTAAACCCTAAACCCTAAACCGTTTGGGGTCGAGGGTTGAGGCTGTCAGATTCAGCTGTTGTAGGAGATGCCGTGATCCGGGCCCTAAGCCCTAGACCCTCAACCCCTAAATCGCGGGGCCTGCGCTTGGCGACGGTAACCCGAAGCAGTGCTGTCAGGGAAGAACCCAACTCAAAGGTTTAGGGGGCTTACAGTTAATGATAACAATCCGGCATTACCTTAATGACCCTACACTATGGGAACTATGGCATACTCCTTATTATGGGGAACAACATAACCAGGTTGGGGGTCATCTCCCCGTCGAAGGGGGAGTCGTCGACCCCAGGCTCAGCTCCCCCAGAGGCTGGGCCGGGCCCCATCAAGAGTCAAGAGCTCTTGGCCTTCGCTATGGCTTTGCATTTGGCCGCTCCGTGATTGGGTGCCCCACACACCCGCTCAGCACGAAGGACAACAGCACAACGGTGAGCTCCGTTGGGGCACGGTGGCAAATTCTTGCAAGTTCCTTCTGGAAGTCCCCGCACAACTTCGTGCCGTCCTTCATGACCTTGGCCGTGGGTTTGCCCCCTACCACGGGGCCCGCAACAAAGAGAGAGGACACCTTAGCGGGCTCGGCCACTGCTGGCACATGCTTCGGTCCGGATGGGCTCGCGTCAGGGAACGCCGGGGCCAGCCAATGGGCATCTCTCGCCTCCATCACCTCTTTGATGACCGGTCATGCAGGAATTGTTTCCGCATTTATACCATCAACAGTAGTTAGGGAGGCTACTTTAGAGGATCATGGGACTTAGAAAGTAGGTAACAATTGGGCTTGCAGTCCCCCTAAGTGGGGTCATCCTAATTGCACCTATGACTCCCGTACTTACAAGTCGGGAGAATCCCAGCAAGTGTATGTCTAATCCCGTTTATTCCTCACTTGCTACGTCCTTTGAGCCTGAAGCCACCTTCAAACCCCTCAAACCCTAAAATGCCGCAAAACCTTCTGAGACATAAACCCTCAATCCCATTGTTATGGAAACCATATAGAACAAACCCTTATGGAAACCTCATAAGGAACCCTAAAGCCCCAAACCTTTATGAGCTTCCGCAACCAGCTGTATCATCAGGGCTAGACAAGCCGCTTGTGGCCGACGGTGTCAGCAACGAGGCCATGCCAATGCTGCGCCGTTGCGTCGCCTTAGCTTGGCTTTCAAGTTTCGAGTGCAAAATATTGTTGGCCGGAATCCAACACTTGCGGCTTGGGGTTTCGGTGCAGGGTTTGGGATGTAGGGTTCGGGTTCAGGGCGTCAGGGTTAGACTCTAGGTTTGCAGTTGAAGCCACTATGCTGACAACCCTCTGCGGACAGAACGAACTCAGCCTACTCGCGTGGTAAGGATCAGACAGAAATAATATCCTATTTGCAGTTATAGCACGAGAGACCCCAAAGCCCTGTTCTAGCTTTTTTTAGACCCATGCAGTACTAGACACTGGTCCTTCTCCGCTAAACCCTAGATAGACCTCAGCCCCTTCACGCTTGACCCACAATTCCTTCAAGGGCTAGGCCGTCTGGGCTGAAAGAAGTCCCTGAAACCTTTTATAGGGTTTCAGATGGTTTGTGGTTTAGGAATTTGGGCTTTAGGGTTTTGGGCTTTAGGATTTGACGGTTTACGGTTTCAAGGCTCAGGGTTTAGTGGATTCTGTTCTGGGGTTTAGGGGCTTGGGCTTGAGTATCTAGAGGTTTAGGGGCAAGGGTTCGAGGTCTAGGTCTAGGATGCCCAGTAACCTAGGACTAAAAAGGGCTCCCTTTCTGGTATTGGGTAACGGAACCTGCCTACAAAAAGCGAATAAGGGTACTACTGGGCATCCTAAAGGTTTAGAGACGTTCCGATGCAGACGGAACAAAGACCACACCTTACCTTGCCTGGCTTGATTGATGAACTGGGTATGCGGCCAACCTTCCACTGGTACTGTCGAGTGAACATGCAGGATCATCATATAGTAATATGGGGGCCTTAGTAATTAGAATAAGGGTTTTGGGGGCCCACTCTACTATACTTATAATGAGGAACCCCCACCATAATATTGGTAATTATTTAGGCCTGCACATTAGATGCTAAGTCCTGAATCCATTAACGGACTTTTTGTTGCTAAACTCCCAAACCCCAAACTCCGCATCCAGCAATAACATATGGCAGAATTCTGCACGTCATCATCCCGACTCTCAGGTCACGCGGCTCATGGCGTCGACTCTCTGCGTCGTTGCAGATATCTCCGAGCTTGTGGGATGTTCGAGCCGCTCGGCGTCGAAGTTAGGACTCAAACTCTGTGTGTGTGTGTACGGCATGGGATTACAGCACCGTGTCAGCAATATCCGTAGTACACGTCCGTATACAGTTGCACATACACATAACTTTTTGCCACACATGCACATGAACGTAAACGCAGACCTGCATACATAGACGTGGACACAGGCATAATCCTGGACATAGACTCTGGACGTGCACATACACAAATTCCATACAGATGAATACATACACATACCGACTCAACTGCACATGTGTGAGCACATACATACGTATGCACACACATCCAGGCATGTATACACATGGAGATACATGCCCACACAGACTCCATCCATCCATCCATCCATCCATCCATCCATCCATCCATCCATCCATGCATCCAAGCATCTTCCATCCTTGCATCCATGCACACATGCGTACATGCATACATACATACATACGTACATACGAAAATCCTCAATACATCCGTACATCCTGTGTGCACAATACATACATCCATACACATGCATACAGGCATACAATAGAAGCTGCCCCAACCCTGTAATAGTGACTATAAGGATTATATTAGGGCCCTATTATATTCCTATTATACCACTATTACAGGGTGGGGGCAGCTTCTAATGCATACACACACGCACACATGTCGGAGCCGGCTACTACACAGCAGGGCTTCAAAGCCATGATACCACACCGACTCGAAAGGAGCGTCACTCAACAGACTATACGTTAGGTACTGCCCCCTTACAGTAAGAGCCTATAATATAATAGGGCTACTATTAAGGTACTAATATATCTATATTATGACAATTATTCAACTATTACTGAGTGGGGACCGTACCCAAACTATGCGCTACAGAAAACCCACACGGTCAAGCATGGATTTTGAGGTAAGGATTATAGCAGTTACTGGCCTTCCACAAACCTTAAAGACCCAAAACACCAAGTCTAGGGTTTAGGGTTTGTAAGTTTGCGGTATGTCACGAGGCATACGAGTTAAGGGTGTTTCGGGCTATGGCGTACTAGGGTTCGATAAGGAGCTCCTCCCGATGTCAGGGTTTAAGCTGAAGCCGTGTCGGATGGAGGCAGCCGGCGCCTTCTCCGACCAAATCAGCCCTTAACCTTAAACCGCAAAACTTAAACAGCAATGTCGCTTAGGGCCGCGGAATGCTTGAGTCCAAATTACAACTGACAGTTGGATGAGGGTGGGGTTGAAGGATTGCAGTTTAGTCTAGCGATGTTACGCACTGTTTTACAACTTCGGGTTTGGCTCTTAACTATTCTCAACTGCTTCTAGGGTCTCGGCTCAGGGGCTTTTGGCCGTCGCAGCTTCTAGCATCATGTGGGAGTTTCCGAAATTCGGGACCCAAATATAGTACCCTAAATTGTAGGATCCTTATTATAAGGACCCCAAAATAAGATACCCCTAGTTTCGGAAACTCCCATGTAGTGCCGGGGCGACTCTTGGTTCAGCTTTGACGCTTGGGCTTTAGGCTTTGAGATCGGGGGGGTGTAACTCACCGAACTGTGCTTGCTTCTGCACTGAAACTGATGGGAGGCCAAAAGGGGGGTTCAAGATTCTTGGGTAGGGATTCCTTAATATGAACCCGATTATGGGAACCCTAACCCCTACTAAACTCCCATAGGCTGAAACCCCTTTTGGCCTCCTATGATACCCCTATCGATCCCTTTAAAGGAACCCCTATAGATCCCTTTAAAGGAACCCCAGGGATCCCTAACCCCTATGAGAAACCGAAAAGTAAGGTCTACGCTGTTTGAATCTTGTTCGGTCTGGGCCTGGAGCTAGACTGACCGGAGAAGCAACCCTATCACGAAGGCCTACACCCTACTTAGAGGATCATGGGACTTAGTAAGTAAGGTTCCTTAAAGGGTTCCTTTCAGGGATCTACAAGGGTTCTATATTGGGGTTTAGGGTACTTAGAGGATCATGGGACTTAGTAAGTCGGTTGTAATTGGGGTTATAAGTCCCCTAAGTGGGGTTATCCTAATTACAACCTACTTATAACCTTACTTACTAAGTCCCATGAGCCTTTAAGTAACCTGTGTGGCAGGGCCTTGATGAGAGCTCGGTCCGGCTCTATCTGCAAATCTTCCTTGTCTTCCTGCTTCTCCTCCTGCTGGACTTGACAACTTTGAGGCTCCACGCACAATGTCCCTGCAGCGCCGCGAAAAGAAACAAACGCTAATTTTCCAGGCGTAAACAAGACCTGGACCCAAAGGTCACAAAGCCCGACAAACCTCAACCCTAGACCTGAAAACCCTCGAGCCGTTAAACTCCGTTTAAAGCCCGGCGAACCATAACATCCTATGAACAACCACGAACAGTCTGACATCCGATAATGCCATAAAAAATCATTTACAGTCAACAAAACTCTAAAACCCTAAACTCTACTAAACCCCAAACAGAAAAACCAAACCCTGAACCCTATAACCCTATAACCATAAAACCCTATAGCCCTATAACCCTATAAGCCTGAAACCCCGTAAACCTCCCCGAGGTGTAGTCCTTGACCTCTTTGGCCGTGCCAGTTTTCGCCTTGCTAGGGCTGAGGGCCTTCGGTTTTGTTTTTTGTTGAGAGCTCCTGGGGTTTTTAGGATCTAGAGTTTAGGGCGTAATTTTAAGGTTCAGGAAGTTCAAGGCTTTAGGGTTTAGGAAATTTACGGTTTAGGGTTTGGGCTTTAGAAATTTTGAGGTGCAGGGTGTAGGAAGTTTAGGGTTTAGGGTCTTAGCTTGGGCTTTATACTCTCTTCTTCAACAACCCGGCCCAAAAAAGTTCAAACTTTCTAAAATAGAGCTAATTTATAAGGCCAAAAAGTTTGAAAAAAATCGCCCGTTCACTATCTAAGCATAGGGCTCCGAGCGGTTTGGAGCTTGGGTTTCGGGTTTCGGGCCTCGGAGGCCTTATTTAGCTGGAGGCCGGGGGACTTAGTAAGTAGGTAAGAAGTAGAGTTCTAGTGTTGATGATATAAATCCTGCATTACCCTGAGGACCCTGAACTATGGGAATTATGGTTTATTCCTTACTATGTGTAATGCAGGATTTATATCATCAACCGTAGGTACCCTAAAAGGGACCCTAATTGGGGTTATGATGCTTATCAGTCCATAAATAACGACTTGCAAAGTCCTCAGACCCTCTAAGTGGGTTTTGGGTTTCGGGTGAAACTACGGTCGGGGCAATGACACTTTGGCCTGACAGGTTTTTGTGGTGAGCGGTTGGCGTATGTTTAGAGGGGCCTGCCTGCAGCCCAAAGAACCTACCGTTTCAGGTTTCCTGACTTGTATAATTCGTTCACCGGTATTCTAGGCTACAGGCAGAGTCTGAGGCTAAACATACTTGGGTGGTTGTCAAAATTAGGTCCGTTTCTTGGGTACTTAACAAAATACGGCACCTTATATTTAGGGTACCCAAAACGGGACCCTAAATTTGACAACAATCCACTTGGCTTTGAGAGCATTGGTCGCAGATGTCGGGTTTGGGGCCAGGAGGCTCAAGGGCTTAGAGCTTCCGGGCTTAGGGCTTAGCGGTTTAGGGGTTTAGGTGTTTAGGAAGGTTTAGGAAGGTTTAGGGGTTAGGGGTTTAGGGGTTTAGGGTTTAGGGGTTTAGGGGTTTAGGGGTTTAGGGGTTTAGGGGCTTAGGGGCTTAGGGGCTTAGGGCTTTGGGCTTAGGGTTTAGGGGTTTGGGGTTTAGGTCGTCAGGGCTTTTAAAAGGCACTGAAACCAATGGCTTCCGCTTGACCATCACCTTCTTCATGGCTCTGAGGATGTCGAACAATACGGTGGCTGGGCGAAATCCTGCATTACCTGAAATGTAGAAGAGTACCATAGTTTCGGCATATAGGGCCATGTAGGATTTTGTCCATCAGTCGTATCCCACACTTAGAGACCCCAACCAAACACTCGGGACAGTCCGACATGGATGCATGTATAAATAAACCCTACACCCTAAACCCAACAGACCAAAAACACCCTAAAGCCTAAACTGCCCTAAACCCTAAACCCTAAAGAACCAACCCCTAAACCCTAAACCCTAAAGAACCACCCCCTAAACTCTAAACCCTACACCCTGAAGCCCCAACAGACCCTAAACCCCAAAGCATAAAGTCGAACCACGGAGACCCCTGCCCCAAGCCCTGAAGCTGCAAGTCTAATATATGGGCCTTGATAATTAGCATAGGGCTCCTTTCAAGGGTTCCTTAAAAAGGGGTCTATAGTAGGGTTCCATATTGTAGGAGTCTTGACAATTAGAATAGGGTTTTAGGGTATATTCTACTATGGTTATAAAGAGGAACCCCCAACAATAGCATAGATAACTACTTAGGCCCCTGTATTAAAATCCTAAAACAGAACCATTTTACCGCAGAGCGCCAATACAGGGGCCTTGGATTAGGATAGGTCTTTGCGTGAGTCTTCTACCGCAGATTATTACAGGGACTCCGAGGGAATTTCGTTCATTCTTTCGGCCATGTGGGAGTTTCCGAAAAGAGGGGACCCTTAATGTAGTTCCCTAAATAGTAGGATGCTTCTTATAAGGGCCCCAAAATAAGGTACCCCTAGTTTCCGGAACCTCTCTTGTATCTAAACCCAAAGGTCAGCAGTCCAAGGCACCTTCTTGTCGTCCTTCTTTTTGGGCTTCGCCTGTGTATTTTCAATCACCCAGCTTGCATAGTCGACACAAAACCCGGATCTGTAGCAAGGGGCCCTGATGGAGACTCATCAAAACGGCGGGCTGTGTGCATAGATATCGGTCTGTAGGAGATCTTCATGGCTTGTGTCCTCGAACTAGTGCTGGGCGTAAGGATTGGCCTGCGATCCGCACACTTTACGAGTTTGGGTTCTTTCGCATCATGTTTTTGGCTCTGAATCTTTGCGTAGGGACGAGCCCTTTTACACTATAATGCACGGCATGCTTTACCCGTCTTGCCTTCAATCCACCCGTTTCGGTCTTTGATTTACTGAGTTGTCATCAGGCGGTGTGTCTGAACCGCAAGTTCAAACACCTGGGCCGCAGAACCTGGAGTAGACTGGCTACTCCTAAAAATAGCCTAACGCTCAACCTAAACCCTAAACCCTAGAACCCTTGATCTGCAGCTCCAGCACTTCTGCATACAGATACAGCAAGCCCTACAATGCATAGCTAAGGGGTGAGGGGCGCGGTGGCCCTTAGGGTGTACTCGCAGTCACAGTGCAGCGCAGACCTACAAAGGCTCTCGCCCTAAACCCTAGACTCCAGAACCCAAAACCCTTACGTAAACCTATCAAAACCTGCATGACTCTCATGTCGCGGGCCTCTGTATGCCTTGAAGCCTGAGTCCTTACGGCTTTATGGTTTAGGTCCTGGTTTCCGCTTTGATGATTGAAGACTGGAGCAAGGAACCTCCTTCTCGGCTTCTGCTGCATCCGCATCCTGCGCAACAACCGACAATCGTTTCGAGGCTTGTCGGTGCGTGGGGGAACTAGAAAGGGTTGAGGGGTTCAGGGTTTGGCCCCCAGTGACCCCTTGGTAAGAAGGGTTTGGGATTGGGGACTTACATAGGGCCGAAGGGTGTAGGGTTCTGATAGGAAACCATACTTAGAGGATCATGGGACTTAGTAAGTAGGTTATAATTGGGGTTATAAGTCCCCTAAGTGGGGTTATCCTAATTATAACCTTACTTACTAAGTCCCATGAGCCTTCAAGTAGGGCCGGAGGGTGTAGGTTTCTGATAGGAAACCATAGGGGCATGTCTTGCAGCCCCAAGATCCAATCAAATGAAAGGGTTTAGGGTTTAGGGTTTTGGGGTTGAGGGTTTAGGGTTTTGGGGTTTAGGGTTTTGGGTTTTGGGGTTTAAGGTTTTGGGGTTTAGGGTTTAGAAGAGTAAGAAGCCAACAAAACTTCATAGTTGTGGTCTTGGAGAACTAAGTACACAGTCACGAAGTCAGAACAAGCGAGGGATAGATGCAAAGGATTCAGCAAAGGCGGCGAAGTCGTGCTGAGCAGAATGGGTTCGGCACTGGCATTCTTCGGAGCCCTTGCAAAACCACCCTAACATCCTCATGTTATACACAGTTGCGTTTGAGCTTAATTTTAAGCCCTAAATGCCAAGCCCTAAACCCTAAACCCCTAAACCCTCAAAACGTGTAAGGTCTAGGCAATGTGCATCAGTCTGCTTTGCTCTCGGTAGGTAAGCGTCGAACGATGCCGCATAGGGTTCTTAGGGCTGTTCTGACCCAGAGCTTAGGGCCGGTGTTCTGATAAAGTGTCTATACCCTAAACTACCAAAACCTTCCTTTTTTGACGAATTTACAGGGACCATACAAACAAAGATAAGTTTGGTAGTTCAAGCTGGGGCTTGGGCTTTGGGAATTTGGTGCGAAGTCATGGCAGAGGAGACAGCCGGAGGTATCTATTACCCAGACCCCCGGGAGGATCTAGAAAGTAGATCCGCTAATTTGGGGCTCTATACTACTAAGGGTACTTTAAAGGAACCCCCATTAAGGGATCTACTGTTTGGATCCTCCCGGGGGTCTGGGCACTAGATGTCGATTCCAACAGTCCCCAATGCTTAGACTTTATCCCAAATCGATACCTAGAATATGAGATTTGGGGTGTCCCGCAACTGCTGAGATTGGGATCCAGGACGTGGCAAACAAATCCAAATCCAGGAACGCCAAACCCCGACCAGTGCAACAAAACCTTTACCTGGAGTTTAAGCTGGTTTAAGACTCACCTTAAACCCGAAACCGTTAGGGTTTAGGGAAGCTGCAACTCAACTTGTTCATGAGCCTCGGCGTCATCATCTGCTGAAGCACCCTGTGGCACGGCGTTGCCGCGGTGGGAAGGTTTTGGGTTTAGGGGTTTGTGGGAAGGGTTCAATTTTAATATAAAGGGTCGTGGGTTGAGGATGTAGAGCTGAGGACATTGGTATCGGTACTGCACCGAGCACTTCTCACGAGGATCTGTTGTATTTTCTCAAGAGTCTCACAGCTGCTGCTCCCTTGACCCTGAATACTTAGAGGATCATGGGCTTAGTAAGTAGGTTATAAGTGGGGCGATAAGTCCCCTAAGTGGGGTTATCAAAACTGTAACCTACTTTAACTGACTTACCCAGTCCCGTGAACCTTTATGTAGACTTCAAAACCCTAATGCTCTGAACGCGTGAAGCCCTCTACCGGAAACATCTCCAGCGGTCATGACTTCGGGTCTGCACAGTGCGGGGTGTTGAGGGCAGCTTGGCAAGTCGGGCTTTTCAGGAATCTATAAACGGCTTAGGGTTGTCTACACGGCCTTGTGCGGGTTTGATAGGATTGCATATTTGGCTTTCTGCTGTTTTGAAGAAACCTATACGGCTTTCACCCAAAACTTGTCTTGGTTGGGTTTTGCTGCGGTGACTAGGAATTCGTACGCAGGCCTTGCTTGGGAGGCCCCATGTCTTACAGCACTTGTTGTAATCTTCCTCCGTCATTCCCAGAACACCTTAAGGACGACATGGCTGTGTTTCTGAGGCCTACATCCTCAACACATGCCCCATATGTCGGATCTGAGCCATAACCAGCTCCGTTAGACCAACACGCCTCAATTGAGGAATCTACCTTGCATTACAGGAAAAACCCAGAAAGCTGGAACATGGTTTTAGGATGATTCGTGCCACGACCCCTTGTACTTGACCTTCAGGGAACCAGGACAACGATGTTCCAACTTTGTGGCTTCTACTGTATAAGGGGCTTCACATTATGAATTGAAGCTGTTTTCCTTCTATAAGACCTTCTAAAACCCTTGGTACGGGCCTTAAAGTACCCCATCTAGCTTAAGCTATATCCCTTAAACCCTAAACCCTAAACCTTGGGCTCTCTGGAGCTTGGTCTGGTATTCAGGCTTTCGGGTTCAGTGGTGCAGGGTTTAGGGTCATACTCCGGGACCTACCCAGACCCCCGGTAGGATCCAACAAGTAGATCCCTTCATGGGGGTTCCTATAAAGTACCCTTAGTAGTATAGGCCCCAAATTAGGGGATCTACTTTCTAGATCCTTCCGGGAGTCTGGGTAGAAGAATACCCGCCAGATCTTCGGGCAGCAAAAGCACGATTTTGCTCCGGCACGCGAGCGCAGCGGTCAGTGGCCTCGGCGACGATCCACTAAGATCAAAGCACCCCCTTGAAAGGTCTCCAGGATTCTATAGGTTTAGGATAGCGGTTTAGATTGTAGGTTTGCGGGTATCATGATGTTTACGGTGCAAAGTGGCGCTTTATTCCGGTTTAGGGTCAAGGAAAACCCTACTTGCTACAGAGCTGCAAGTCATCCCTGGGCCCAACTTACCTAAACTTGAAGAGCTCAAAGATCAGTCACTTTAAGGGTGTTTCGGCTTTAGGGCTTGGGTTTGCTTGTGTATGTAGCTGTGTGTGTGTGTGTGTGCGTGTGTTTGCGTTTGTGCGGGCGTGTGCTGGATTCCTTCTTATCTGGCAGTTTCCGAGAACAGGGGACCCTAATACAGCACCCTAAATAGTAGGATCGTTGTTATAAGGACCCAAGACTACGGTACCCCTAATTTTCGGAAACTCCCATCTGTAGGGGGGCCTCACCCTAAATATCGGATCCCCGTGCTTATGTGGTCTTTGGCACCTTACAGAAGGCCCCTTTGCACCCCAAACCCTGAACCTTAAACCCTAAACGCTGAACTGTGAACCCCAAGCCCTGAAGCCTAAGCTTAAGGCCTCTGAGAAAGCCCACTTGGAGGATCATCGGACCTTGTAAGTGGGCTATATATGGGTGACAAGTCCGATAAGTGGGGCTATCCTAATTATAAGCTACTTAGAAGCTTGCTTACTAAGTCCCGTGAGTCTTTAAGTAAACCCTAAACCCTGAAGCCTGAGAAAAGAACCCCATAGTAGCCTTTTGGTAGGATTCTTCCGAGCTACTGCTTGCGACTGTGAGGTCGCATGAGGGGAAGCCTCAAACTTACGGGCGGAGTCTACTTAAAGGATCATGGGACTTAGTAAGTAAGCTTACAAGTAGCTTATAACTAGGATAACCCACTTGGGGGACTTATGACCCCATATATAGCCTACTTACCCATGATCCTCCAAGTAGGGTTTAGGCTTTAGGGTCCAGGGCCTAGGGTTTAGGCCTAGGATTTCTGTGAGGGTTCTCTTAAACCTAAGCTTCTGTAAGGGTGCAACGGCACGGATGAACCCTATAAAGCAAAGCAGGGGCCCTTTATAATTGGAATCGGGTTCGGCTAGTGTACCAACTCGGGGGCTCTAATTCGAAGAGGAGATGGACATACAATTGAGGTCACCGGCGGAAGGGGATGCCTATTTCGGCCACACACAAGAACCTCTTCAAGACGGCCTCATCTCACCAACGCCCAAGCTGTAAACCCCGAACATAACTCCAGCACAGGCGCACGTCATTACAGTGTGCTTATTCTTTTGCTGCGCGGCCTACCGCTAATTACAATTCTACCAGGAGGAGGAAGGACTACCATCAATAATAGATCCGAGACCCCTCAATCGAATGCACAATTCTCGGTCGAGCGGCCTTGCTGTGCGTCCGCAATGGCTTTCGCCGCTGCCTAGTGCAAGCTAATCACAGGAGCCGCGCAAACTACCTAAACATAAACCTTGAAGGCTAGGAGGGTAGGCGTCGAAGATCCAAATCATGTGACTTACTGGCTTGCTGGTGCAGTCCATGGATGTGAAGATGGCTGTCGATGGCGCTGTTGCTGTTGCTGTTGGTGGTGATGGTGGTGGTGGTGGTGGTGGCGGTGGCGATGGCGGTGGGGGCGGGGGTGGGGTGCGTGGAGCGTGGCTGGGGGTGGTTCGGGGTGGGGGTGGCCTGAGTTTCTGAAACCGAAGAAGTAACCCCAAAACCCCCAAACCGCGAAACCCTGAACTTGAAGTAGCTGACGTAATTCAGGCGCTCACCCCGGACCTTTGCACGCCCACATCACTGCAAACCTTCAAGTAACCCTTATGGAGGCCGCAACAAAACCCAAAACCCGACCCCAAAACCCTTACAACACCAAGACCTCAATGAGAGCACCCTTTTGGAACTATCCCTGAATTGCGGTAGCCCTATGCACCCCTTGAAAGAACCCTAAAGCCTAAACCCCTTAACCTAAACCCTTAAACCCCAAAGCCTAAACCCTAAAAGTCCTAAGCCCTAAACTCCAAGGGTGAAAGGAGAGACCCTCAAAAAGGACCGCCCATTATAGGGTAGGGGTCCCCATTAAGGGTCCCTCCTTTCCCCTTTTGATAAACCCTGAAACCCTAATAGTGCCGGCCTCATTGGGCGGCATGCCGCTGGAGCGATATTGCTCGAAGAGGGCCTGCGTGGTGCTTCAAGGATCAGGGGACTTGGTAAGCAGGGCTTTTGGGTTTAGGGCTTAGGGTTTAGGGGTTTAGGGTTTAGGGTTTAGGGGTTTAGGGTTTAGGGGTTTAGGGTTTAGGGGTTTAAGAGTTTAGGGGCTTAGGGTTTAGGGGTTTAGGGGTTTAGGTTTAGGGCTTTTTGAGGTTTCGCGAAACTGTATTACGGTGTTTTGCGTTGTTTCCTGGCTTTCTCGGAATTTGGAAAATGTCTTGTGGGATCTGGGGTGGGGGCTTAGCAACCCAAGGCACTTACGGTTGATGATATGAACCCTGCATTACCTTTATGACCCTACACGTTGGGAATTAGGGTATATTCATTCTTATGGGGTATGCAGGGTTCATATGGGTGGTTGTCAAAATTATGGTCCCTTTTGGGGTACCCTGAATATTAGGTGCCGTATCATAATAGGGACCCAGAAAGGGACCCTAATATTGACAACCACCCATATCATCAACAGTATCACACCGATCACCCTGGATACACCAGTTGCTATCGCCCGATCCTTCGAGTTCCGAAACGGGGGAGGCAGGGCAAAGAAGAGACCAAGCAATCGATGAGCTACGGTTGATGATATAAATCCTGCATTACCTTAAGGACCCTAAACTATGAGAATTATGGTATATTCCTTTGTTAAAATGGGTAATGCAGGATTTATAGCATCAACAGTATTCTTGAAAGCGCCGTGACCTAAAACACTCTCAAACCGATTCTTGGGGTAGGGATTCCTTCATATGAGCCCTATTATGGGAACCCTAATCCCTACTAAACCCCATTTTGGGCCTCCTATGAAACAGCCTGAGAGGATCTCGGGTCTATAAACTAGCATATGAGTGCTACTTAACTAGCCAGTTGTTTTGGGGGGTCCCTTGGCTCTTTAGCTCCTTATTATTTGATAGGAATTATCATCATCCCTGGCTCCTTAGCTCCTCCAATATCAATAGTAAGTTAAGCCCTGAACCCGATCCTTTAAAGGGAACCCTACTAGAGAAGGCTATAGTGCCCTTAAAGGGAACCCTACTCAAAGGCTCATGGGAGTTTGTAGCTACTAGTACGTCAGCTTATAAGTAAGGTTAGAGTTTGGATAGCCCTAGTTAGGGCACTTTTGAATCTTAACCATCGTCGGTATAAGGATTAAAAAGGGGGATAATATAGGATAGCTTTAGAGCATTATTAGCTATAGGGTGTTGCACGGTTTCAACACAGCTCTGATGGGCAGCTTGGAAATGTCCGAAGCTAGAAAGCACCAGCAAATTAACTCCACAAGCCGGATACTGCAAGAAGCCTTCAAAAAGCATCCAATACCCCTCATTTGAGGGATGTAGCTTAAAGTATGGGGGACTCCATATTAACATTATGATTTTGCTATACGCCTTAAGTAAATAGTATGGGGCTGTCTGGGTCTAAACATCCGCATACGCATTGGAAGCAACGCGGTTGCTCAAGAATGTCACACTGAGAAGCACAGCCGCTATCCCCACCAGCACTAAGCCCAAACCCTTAAATACACCCTCTGGCACCCTTGTACAGCTTGTAGAACCCTTCCCCTCCGGACGTTTCAAAGCTCAACAAAAACCGTACAGCGTTCGCATAGAACCGCATACCAGGCTAATATAAACCTTTGTGCAACAAAGAACCCCTCCTTACTCACAAAGCCCTCACAAAAACCATATGCAACTCTCACCAGAAGCCTGACAAACTCCTCAAAACCCAACACAATCCTAAATCCTAAACTCTGAAAGGGAAAAGCCCTAAAACCCTAAACTCTAAGTCCCTAAAGCCCTATGCACCCTACAGTAAACCCCATAAAGTTGGAAACCGGATTAAGGCCAAATAGTGCCGGGACCCCATTACTCTTAAGGATTGAGGCTTTGGGGTTTCCAACTTTTGGGCTTCTACTGTACTGTAAACCCTAAAACCTGACACCCCATGGGTTTCTGCGCAAGCGTGGCCTTGACCCGAAGCTGCAGAGCCGCTTTGTCCACTGGTGGATGCTCCTTCCTTGACTGGCGGTTCAGGGTTTAGGGTTTAGGGTAGTGTTCCTTGACTTTAAGGACGAAATTAACCCTAAAAGGGCTTAAGGTTCATATACCATATAGGGATTCATAGTATATGGGTATAGGGCCCCTACTTTTAAGGCTCATTTGCTCCTTCCTTGATTGGAGGATCATAGGTCAAGGGTTTAGAGTTTAGGGGTTAGGGTTTGGGGGTTTAGGGTTTAGGGGTTCAGGGTTTCAGGTTTAGAGTTTAGGGGTTACGGTTCTATACATAATTGGATTTACTACTTCGGGTTTAGGGCCGCTTAGGGTGTTTAGGGTTGTCAGGGCTAAGGGTTAGAAGGCACTTGACTGGGTAACTACAATATGATAAACCGGATTCTGATGATCAATGCGCCCATGTCAGCCCCCAGGCGGGTGACTCCGGCGACTGAGTATGTAGGTTATAGTTGGGGTTGCAACTGCCCTAACTGGGCCTATTGAAACCATTTACAACCTTACTTACAACTTACTAAGTAAGTCCCTTGAGCCTCTGAGTAAGGTTGTACATGCTCTTGCTTAATTTGTTCTATATTGAGGAACCCTCAACCCTAAACCCTGTGTTCTTTTGATTTTGGGCTTTGGCTTAGATGGATGCACAGTTCTGGTTTCTGCAAGGGTTCTACTTAGGGTTTAGGGATTCAGCAGGTTTTTTTGTGCAGCATGCTGGTATTCAGGGCTCGGCAAATATAGGGTCTAGAGCGTTAGGGCCTTAACAGGGTTCTTAAGGGCTTTTTTGACTTTTGGATGAGGTTTCTGTGCGGAGCTGTAGGGCTCTACAAGGGTGTTCCGAAGGCGGTTATAACAACCATCAGCTTAGGTCCTACTGGATCTTTATCGTATTTTAGACGTACAGGGGCTACAAGGGGATCCTACTGATCATCCGACACCTACATTACTGGCTGATGTATGGCATAGGCTGGATACATGGTAAGACGATGTTGGGTGTTACCTTGCTGCTCTAAACTTTAAACGCTTTCCGGACGCTCGCTCTCTAGTTGAGGGTTTAGGGTTTAGGGTTTCGGGTTTTAGGGTTTAGGGTTTAGGGTTGTTAAAGGTGGCGTGGTGAAAGGCTCCGGCCAGATTTTGTCGGCAGGTTTGAGATCTTTATCTGGATATGTTCTAGGATCAGAGCTTTATTGATGAGGGTATTTAAGGACTACCAGGATAACACTTGGGAAAATGCCGAACAGCTCATATCGAACCATTTTGCTTGCTGCTCGTAGGTGCGTTACACCTGATCTCGCACAACACTGTTGTCGCCACCTGCGTCAGCATCGCCCCAGGTCACAACAGAGCCATCTTCCAGGATCGCAGCAAAGGCCCGGCTGGTTGCTTGAATCTGCTGCACATTCTTCAGCTGATCTTGCACAGCACTGCAGTCACCACCGCTGTCAGCACTGCCCCAGGTCACAACCGAGCCATCCCGCAGGATCGCAGCAAAGGCTGCCTTAGTTCCTTGAATCTGCTGCACATTCTTCAACCCATCTCGCACAGCACTGGTGTCACCACCGCAGCGGGCATAGCCCCAGGTCACGACGGAACCATCAGCAAGGATCGCAGCAAAGGCCTCATCATTCCCTTGAACCTGCTGCACATTTTTCAGACAATCCTGCACAGCAGTGCTGTCACCACCACTGTTAGAACTGCCCCAGGTCACGACGGAGCCATCAACAATGATTGCAGCAAAGGCATAGCGAGCTGCTTGAATCTGCTGCACATTCTCCAGCTGATGTCGCACAGTACTGCTGTCACCACCGAATTCAGCATCGCCCCAGGTCACGACAAAGCCACCTTCCAGGATCGCAGCAAAGGCGTTCTGGGTTGCTTGAATCTGTTGCACATTCTTCAGCTGATCTTGCACAGCACTGCAGTCACCACCGCTGTCAGCACTTCCCCAGGTCACAACCGAGCCATCCCGCAGGATCGCAGCAAAGGCTGCCGAAGTTGCTTGAATCTGCTGCACATTCTTCAGCTGATCTCGCCCAGCTGTGATGTCACCACGGCCGTTGACAATAGGATGGCAGCCGCAGCTCACGACGGAGCCGTCACCAAGGATCGCAGCAAAGGCAAAGAAAGTTGTTTGAATATGCCGCACATGCTTCAGCTGATCTCGCACATTACTGCTGTCCGCACCGGCGTGGGCCCTGCCCCAGCTCACCACGGAGCCATCAGCAAGGATCGCAGCAAAGGCCCTTCCAGTTGCGTGAATCTGCTGCACATTCTTCAGCTGATCCTGCACAGCACTGCTGTCACCACCATCGTCAGCATCGCCCCAGGTCACGACGGAGCCATCAGTCAGGATCGCAGCAAAAGCCTCACCATTTGCTTGAATCTGTTGCACACTCTTCAGCTGATCTCGAACGCTACTGCTGTCACCACCATTCTCTGCACTTCCCCAGGTCATGACGCTGCCATCCCCCAGGATCGCAGCAAAGGCCGTCTCGGTTGCTTGAATCTCGACTCGTCGAACTTGCAATGTTAGCGCCTCCCTAGCCTGCATCTTGGCCTTCTTTATCGGGGCTCTTCCATCAAGAACCTGGGTTCTCGTTAAGGAATTTAATTTAAGTTACCATAATAAAGAACCCATTATCTTTACTATACTTCTTGTTAGGGAGTTTAACTTAAGTAATCATAGTAGGGATGTATAGTGAATATAATTATGGTAACTTAAATTGAACTCCTTAACAAGAACCCAGGAACGCTTCCGGCGGAGTTCAAGAGTCGACCTTTGCCAACTCCTAGGGCTCTCTGTGCACGCACCCTCAGTGACTCCACGGATTCGTCCTCGTGCGTTTGCAGCGAAACAGCCTTGCCGCTTATGAGGCTCACCTCAAAGGTCCGTGACATGATGGAGACTTCGGTTCAATCCATGGCCAACATGTCAAACGCGAGGGGCTGTGGAGTGTTGGGCGGCACAAGCAAGTCTTAAGTTAATGTCATTCTCGTCATGTGTAAACGCTACTGAAAACGACTTGCGACGGTTGCTCGACAGGACCGCGTTTGGTTGCTGTGCTTCTTTTCGGCCTCCCGAGAAAACACAACAGCGATTGGACTTCAGGTGCGAGCAATCATCAAGATGCTTGCTGCTGTGTCGCTGCTAGTCTGTTGTGGATTATTCTGAGTCTGATGTATATGCATATATATATATGCACACACACATTGCAGCATAGGCATCCAGGGGTTAACGTCGTCGGCGCCTTCTTCGTCTTCGTCCTTCGTCCTGAAACCCCTAAACTTCACTAAACCCCAAAGCCTCAACCGTGGTCATCCTAGTGCTCCTCGCCTCCGTCCTAGTCACTACGTAGTCATAACCGCAGTTGCTGTCGCAGCCTCTGTTGCAGCACAGCAACGGTAATGGTCTCCGCATATGTAAACAAATACATGTGTGTATCTATAAATATATATATATATATATGCTCTATATATTATACATATATGCATACACACATACATAGTATACATATACATATATATATATACATATATATATATATATAAATACATATATATATATATATATATATATACATATATATATATATATATACATATATATATATATATATATACACATATACACACATATACACATATATATGTATATGTATATACATATACCATGTATAAATACATGTGTATGTCTGTCTGTCTGTCTGTCTGTCTGTCTGTCTGTCTGTCTGTCTGTCTGTACGTATGTATGTATGCGCATGTATGCGTAATATTTATAGAAAGACAGAGTTTCATATCTCATTGATGCACTATTAATCGGATGGTGTCGGAGTAGACATTATCAAGATTCGGGCATGGCATGGAAACTCCGGTAGTGAAAAGGGGTCGGAGTGGACGCGATTGCGGTTCGTGCATGGATGTGCTGGTACTTGGATGGGGTCGCAGTGGACGTTATTGCGGTACGGGCATGGGTTCCCTGGTAATCGGATGGGGTCGGAGTGGACGTTAATTGTTACGGTTCGGGATGGGATCGGAGTGGATGCTGTTACAGGTCGGATACGGATGCGCTGGTATTCGGATGAGGTCGGAGTGGATGTGCTGGTAGTCGGATGGGGTCGGATCGCACTAAATTCCCTGATGCGCTGGTAATCAGATGGGGTCCGAGTCGACCAGATACTACGGTTCGGGTGCTGGCAGCCGGATGGGTCGGAGTGGATCTTCTTACGGTTCAGGCAAGGACATGTGGACCACATTACGGTTCGGGCATGGATGCTCCTACCTAGGGTTTAAGCTTTGGGAGTTTAGGGGTTACTATCAAGCCCTTAGACCCATTGTTTTCAATAACCATTTGGGTTTACTAGTCTACACTGAAGGAGGAGCACACAGTAAAAGGTTTGCTCCGCAACACTTCTCACAAGAGACTAGGGCACTCTATAGGGCTCTCCGGCATAAATCTAAACCCTCTACCTTTGCGAGCCAAATGTCACCGCGAAACGCAAACTTTCGGCCGCCCCAACCCTAAACCCCAGACCCTCACCGCTATACCCCAAACCCTCGACCCTACACCCTACTTACCTTCTATCCGGGACTTACATCTTCTTGGTGCCTAAGCCCTACACCCACGATGCTGAAGCCACGAAGCCGCAAAACCACTCCAATACTACATCTTGTGAACCCGACAATCTCACCATCCAAATCACTAATGCTCTATACTAGGTGTCGATTTTCAACAGTCCGCAACATCATACTTTTTACTTACAGCTCTATATATTCAATCAGAACCATGCGGGAAATTACGAGCTATCCTAAATCGATACCTTGTACAATATATCGGGCCTGGGGGATGCTAGCACCAACTGCTCAGACCTTTCTTCAACAGGCCAAACCTTGCTTGCTAAAGTAGTATAGCCTTGAGAGCCCAAATGCTGAGCCCTAGTAACTCTACACAATCAAAACGCTAAATGCTTAAGCCCCTAAGGCCCTTTTGAAAAAGCCTCGAACACCTTGCAAACGCCACCCTATCAACCACTTAAAAGCCCTGGATCCTAAGCCCTAAATCCTACCTGGACCCTAAGGAACCTACCTTTTTAGGGTTCCCTAATATGATTTCTTAAGAAGTCCTTAAAAGAAGTAGGTTACTTGGGGTTCAGGTACGGTAGACCCTTAAAAGCTGCATTGCTCACACCCCGGGTCTCGCGCTGCACACTCGAGCCGTCCTTCAGGCCGGGATCCGAGACCGAGGCTACAGCATCGGGGCTGCAGGGGAATAAGTAGGGCACCAAAAAGCACACAAGCAAAAATAAGAGTAGGGATATCCCATATAAACCTCCTTAAAAGGAAGGCCAATAAGGTAGGGATATCTCCATAAAATGTTTATGCTTATGTGCTTTTCGGGTCCCTAGTTAAGGGGGTTGTTAGGGTATCGGGCTGAAGCGGTTTAGGGCTCGGGGGGTTGCTTGGCGGGTCGGGGGACTTAGTAAGTAGTTATTCTATAGCCTTATAAGTATCATAATACTAATGAAGATGCCTTTTAGGGTACTTATAAGTCTACTTATCTACTACCTACTTACTAAGTCGCCTGGCCCTCCAAGTAGGCGGTTCAGGGATCAGGGATTCAAAGGTTTTATATTCAAGAATTCAGGCATAGGGTTGTCGGGTTTTAACAAACCCAGCAAAACCCAATACCCCTAAACCGCAAACCGTAAAACAGGCACCTTATAAAGTTCCACCTCCTCCTTCCCCCCATTCCCTTCCCCAACAAACCCAGAGACTCCAATATCCCTTAAGTAAAGAATATGCCTTGAAATATGGTCGGACCCCTGATATGATTTTAGGGATATTCCTCAATTAGGGGAAATTAGAATCGGTCTTCCTGACCCCTAAACGCTATGGACCCCTTATGGGATCCCTGAAAGGAGCCCTAAAAGATATTCCGAGATCCCTTTACGACTTCTTAAAGGACCCCAGGTCTTCCTTAATTATCATGATTTGAGGAACATTCCTTAAATCGCTTATAGAACCCTTATAGATCCCTTTACGGAACCCTTTAAGGAACCCTTAAGGAAAAGTAAGAAACCCTTAGGAACCCTTTATAGACCCCTGCAGGGAACCCTTTAAGAACCCTGAAGAGCCCTAAGGATTATTCCTTAATTAAAGGCTAGGATGCCCAGTAACCTAGGAATAAAAGAGCTCCCTTTTTGGTATTGGGTAACTTTAAAGGGAACCTAGGACTACAAAAAGGGAGTATATAAGGGTACTACTGGGCGTCCTAAAGGATATTGGAGTCTCTGGAAAAACGTGCTCTGGCTCGGCCTTTGGAGGCTGTGGCGGCGCTGCCGCCTCTCCAGGCTCTCTCTTCGCATATTTGGGTAGGGTTTAAGGGTTACAACTTAAGGTTTAGGGATTTCTGGGTAGGGTTTAGATTAAGATTAAGATTTAAGGTTTCGGGATTTCTTGTAAAGTTTAAGGATTACAATTTAACGTTTAAGGGTTCTTTGTGTAAAGTCTAGGGATTACAACTTAAGGTTTAGGGTGTAGGGTGTGCGGTTCACAGTTTTGGGCTTTATATAGAGGTTCTATGGGGCTTGATGGAGCTTATACAGGGTTTCTATGCAGGTTATAACTTATGATGTCTTCTATTGGGTTTCAGAACAGGCTTCTGTACAGCTTTAGGATTTTGAGAAAGACTCCACTATCCCGAAGGTCGAAGATCAAGACTGTTGAGTTTGGTTTAAGGTATACTGTCAAAGGGGCGGTGTAAGACTTAGGGTTTGCATGTGCTTTTGGGGGCTTAGGGTTTACATGGCTGAAAGGGTCTATAGTATAGGGCTTATAGGATTTGGGGCTGACAACTGACAACACGTTTTTTATTGTACGGTTTCCAAAGGTCTGGCTGGGTCTATAAACAGGCGGGCAAAAATGATATTAACGAAAAGGCATTTATGAATTTACAGGGGGCTCCCTAAACCCTAAACCCTAAACCCTCAACCCTAAACCCTAACCCCTAAACCGTATAACGGGTGTGGACGTTGCTCCGAGCTGGTAGCCCCACTCAATTCCACCCAAGACCCACGGCATTGCTCTTGGGTCCCGTAATCGCGGCTAGAATACTAGACCCAAGAGTAACCTAGGAACAAAAAGGATGCCCTTTTTGCTTTAAAGGGGCTTATAAGGGGACCTGAACCCTAAAAAAAGGGAATAAGGGCCTACTCCAGGTTGTAGAATAAGGTAAAAGCCAGAAAGTTGGAATATGATTATCCTAACCCTTCTATGGTAAAGTATAGGGGCATCCTACCATGAAACCATATTCCAACTTTCTGGAGTTCCCTGTATGGCCCTAAACCCTAAACCCTCCGAATATTGGGGCAAATTGAAGAAGCATCGGAGTGGGGGTCCAGAAGGATTTTGGGTTCTGGGCTTAACTGAAATTCAACGCCTGAGTAAGTACTTAGAGGCCGAGTAGCCGTTAACCTTGTCAAATATACGGTAAGATGATACAGCAGCCAACTCGCTGGCCGAAATTCCAGGGGAAACAAAAGTTGTAACTTTCAGAATCGACTACTTTATAAGAACCGCAAAGGTTGAAAAGTTGAGTTTGCAGCCAATAAACCAAAACGTTAGAGGTTACCTACTCAGCTACTAAGAGTAAGACCCGAACTCCTTGGCCTGTGTTTGCATTGACAGCTGGATGGCCGCGGCCAGGTCATCATCCACCTACGCCGCTGCTGCACGTGGACTGGCTGTCGGGCGTTTTGCTGCAAGCTCTCTGTGCTGTGAAAGTGCGGGGTTCACTTAGCTGTTCGTTTTTTCGGCACTTTTTCAAAGGATGCGAAAAAAAGGTGAGACAAAGATTTCCCACATCGGAGACTAAGTCCTACATGCCCTACCAGGCCCGACACTCGAAACCCGAGGCCCTGCACCCTGCACCCACGACGGCTGTCGACTGAAGCTCTGGGAGAATGCACGGTAACTGAGACATGGGTGGTTGTTAAAATTATGGTCCCTTTTTGGGTACCCGAAAAAGTACTGTTGATGGACAACATCCTGCATGACTCTAAGGACTCTAATCTATGGGAACTATGGTATATTCCTTATAATGGGTATTGCAGGATTTTGTCCATCAACAGTAGGTGCCGTATTATACTAAGGACCCAAAAAGGGACCCTAATTTTGAGAACCACCCACATGTGCACTGGGAAGGAGCTTCGACCGACAGCGCTTGCGTACAACAAATCACAGAACACACCAATTGCCAGAACAGTAGTGGCACTAACAGCAGTGAAAAGCCCTCGCACTGGTACTAAACATGAATATTACTCCTACCGCAGAAATATGCAGAAATAACCATCACCATCTTCACCATCACCGTCATCTCCGTCATCACCAGCATCATCCTCACCACCATCATCATGATTATCATCATTATCACCATAATCATCAACAACAGCAGCATCATCAACGTCGGGCTGGCGATGGTATCTGTCAATAAGAACCACACCAACAATCATACCCCGGCCCAAAAAACGCTACCCTTTTCCATTATGGTAGGATTAGATAAACCCCAGAAGGTTAAAGTCTATCTACTCAGCTACTAAGCAAATTTCATGCACCTCCATGGCGCCAGCTTGAGCTGAGGCAGGTGGAGCATCTGCTGGCCTGACAGATGGAGTTATTTTTGGGAGTCTCCGTACATCACTCCGTATGTGCGCAGGACTTCAGGTTAAGGTTTGGGGTTTAGGGGTTTCGAGTTTTTATGGTGTTTATGGACATAAGGGTTTAGAGTTTAGGGTTCAGGGGAAACAACGGTTTAGGGTAACTAGGGTTTGGGGTTCAGAATTTGGGAGCTACAGGGTTGAGAGTTCAGGATTTAAGGGAAAGTTTAGGATTTAAGGGAAGCCCTAAATTCGAAAACCCTAAACCCTAAACCCCTAAACCCTAAATCCTACACCCTAAACCTGGTCACGGTTCGGGGGGCTCGCTGAACCGCGACTAGCCAGCCTCGGGACTACGCTCTTCCCACGAACCCCGAGCTTTTTGGTTTAGGGTTTAGGGTGTTGGGGTTTCGGGATGGTGGGGTTTGGAGATGGTGGGGTTTAGGGGTGGTAGGGGAGTTTCCGAAAATAGGGGTACCTTATTTAGGGGTCCTTATAATAAGGATCCTACTATTTAGGGTACTATATTAGGATCCCCCTATTTTCGGAAACCCCCATAGGGTTAGGGGTTGTAGGTTAGGTACTGCCCCCCATACAGTAAGAGTCTATAGTAGGGCTATATTTAAGGTCCTGATAATTCTATGTTTATGAATATTACTCAACTACTACGGAGTAGGGGCCGTACGCAAGGTTTAGGGTTTAGGGTGAATGTAGGGGCCTGAAAAAGAATCCAGAGAGCCCAATACTACTTAATTGACGGACTTACCTCAGATTGTAAGCGACTTAACAAAATGATACAAGTTACTGGGCTCTCAGAGTGTAGAACTTGAATCTTACCCTAAGAATTCTCGTTCTATATATTATACACCAACACATCCCGACAACCCGAGTCGAACTAGAGGAACCCCATTCTAAACCATAAGCCCCAGACCCTCTTGAAGGAACCGTATTCTATTCTAACTAGATATCAGGCTCCTACATTCCCTTGATGAAACCGAAAACCATAACCACAAACGTCCACAAAAGAAGACCCTAGCAACAAAAGGGACCTGCCTTATGCCTGTTTCGGGCTTAACTAGGGATTAGGGGTTTAAACGGCACAGGGTTTGTTTTTGCGGTGGTTTTGGGGTCAGGTGTTCAATTCTGAGCGCTAAACCCTAAACCGCAATTACCACAGGCATTTGGGATGTTCGGAAGCTGCGGGATGCAGTTCAGGGATCAAAGCTGTGCGTTTCGGACTTTTGGTGCAGATTTTCGGGTTCGGTCGCGGGGAGATTTCCAGAAATGTTCCTGTTTTCGAAAAGTCCTAAGTTGAAGCCGAACACCCTGAACGCGCCCTGCAGTTAAACCTCCTGAACCTGAACCTGTAAACCCCAAATCCAGACTCTCTAGACCCTGAAGTTTAGGGATTTAGGGTTTGGGGTTTAGGGGTTTAGGGTTTAGGGGTTTGGGGTTTAGGGGTTTAAGGTTTAGGAGTTTTATTAGGGTTCAGGGCCCAAGCCAACACCCAAATACCAACAACCTAATTACTAGGTTGGCCCGTCCTATTAAGCCCAATAAGGGAAAATATAAAATGTCCCAAAGGCCTACCTGGGGGTGTCCGAAAATAGGGGACCCTAATATAGTACCCTAAATAGCAGGATCCTTATTATAAGGACCCCAAAATAAGATACCCCTAATTTTCAGAAACTCCCACCTAGATTAAACCCTAAACCCTAAACTCTAAACCCTCAACCCTAAACCCTAAACTCTGAACCCTAAACCCTAAACCCTAAACTCTAAACCCTAAACCCTAAACCCTAGATTAAACCCCCGAGACGAAAATCATGGGCCCCAACCGATACCCTATGCCCCAAACCCGCAGTCCAAACACCTAACCTAGGATACCCAGTAACCTAAGAATAAAAAGGCCTCTCTTCTTGGTATTGGGTAACTTTATAAGGAACCTAGGACTACAAAAAGGGAATAAGGGTACTACTGGGCATCCTAGTAACCCAAAACGCTAAGCCTCAATCCCTAAGCCCAAAGCCCCAACAAAACCATGGAACCCTTAGAACCCTTAACTTCCGTAAGCCGTAAACCCTGTAAGCCCCTAAACCCTAAACCCCTACACCCCTACAGTACTACACCTCGAAACCCTAAACCCCTAAGCCCCTAAACCCTAAACCCTTAAAGCCCTTAGAGCCCTTGACTTGTATTTAAAACCCTGGGGAAGTGAAGGCCTCGCTTGCATCGACAGCTCCATGGCTGCTTGGAGCATCTCGTCATTGCCTCTGCTGCTCTAAGCTTTGAGGGGGTTTAAGGTTTGAGGCTTAGGGTTCAGGGGTTAAGGGTTCAGGGGTTCAGGGGTTGAGGGTCTAGGGATTACGCGTTTAGGGTTTAGGGCTGAGGGTTTAGGGGTTTAGGGTTTAGGGGACTAGGGTTTAGGGGACTAGGGTTTAGGGTATTTCAAAATGGTTCCCTTAAAGTAACAGGCTCAATTAGCCCCGGCTGCTTTGAAGTATGGTATGGACATATTGGGGATGCTACCTACAGACTCCCATACCCACTCATCAAGGAATATACCTTAAATTTACAAGGGATCCAGACTATGACCTGAGCCCAAAACCCTATACCCCTAAACCCTAGCCTAAACCCTAAACCTATGAATTTGATAAAGCGGACCCTGGGCTGTTGGTTTCCTGAGCTCTCAACTTAAAGACATGGGACTCAGTAAGCAAGGTCATAAGCTGGCTATATTTAGGATAACCACACTTAGGGGAATTATAACCCCAGTTATAACCTACTTGCCAAGTCCCATGATCCTCCACGTAACCTAAACTCCCCCTTATAGAGCCCTGAAAGGAATCTTTAAGGAACCCTACTTACTAAGTCCCCTGATCCTCTAAGTATGTACATCCTCTTAGAGCCTGAGTATCCTAGCCCAAAAAGGTTAACCTTTCGAATCGTAGTATATTCTATTAGCAAGCAAGCTATAAGTGGGGTTACAAGTCCCCTAAGTGGGGCTATCCTAACTATAACCTACTTATAACCCTACTTACTAAGTGCCATGAGCGTTTAAGTAGGGGCCTCTTGACACCCCTGGATCCTGAATCTCGACCCTGCGCCCTGGACCCTGGGCCCTTGGCACTCCCTGGGCAGTACACCTCTGTAGACAGGAACCGCAAACTCGGAAAGCCCGAACCTAATATAGAGGCCTTAATCATTAGAATAGGGTTTTGGAGCCCATTATACCATGCTCATAACGAGGAACCCTAAACTGCTATTGCGCGAACGCTAGACCAACACCCGAGGCGGTTTTGGGCTCAGGGTTTAGGGTCTGGAAGGAGGCGGAGCATCTGGCCCGCAGGCTGTTAAGTGTGTCTTTTGGCCTGGCATGGTAACATTGCCGAGGGGTGGAATTGAGTTGATAGATTATCTTTGCGGCGGTTCTGCACCGATACACACATGTGGGTAGTTCCTTTCGGTTGCCGATACCGTCATAGCCTTTGTAATCAGGATCCCACAAGCGACCGTACCTTAGAGAACCCCGCACGGTTTATTTTAAAGTCTTAAACCCTAAAACCATAAACTCCTAAACCCTAAACCCCTAAACCCTAAACCCCTAAACCCTAAACCCCCAAACCCCCAAAGCCTATCTTAAAGTCTTAAACCCTAAACCCGTAAACCCCTAAACCCTAAACCCCTAAACCCTAAACCCCCAAACCCTAAACCCCTAAACCCTAAACCCCTAAACCCCAAACCCCTAAACCCTAAACCCCCAAACCCCTAAACCCTAACCCTCTCAAAGGGGGCTCAAAGGCTCAGTTGGGGATCCGGGTCCTCTCGCGGCAGTTGCTTGTGGCTTCGACCCCGAGACCTCGTGAGTTTAGTGACGGCTGCTCTAGGTTTAGGGTTTAGGGTTTAAACCCTAAACCCTAAACCTGTGCAGCCCCACTATAACAAGCTCGACCTAAGAGTAACCTCGGAATAGCAAGGGTGCCCTTTTTGGTTTAAAGGGGGTTATAAGGGAACCTGAACCCTATAAAAAGGGAATAAGGGCTTGCTCTGGGTCCCAGATAACAAGGGTCTTTGCAAGGGTTCCTTTAAAGGGATCTATAGGGGTGCTAAAAGGGTTTAGGGTTCGGGTTCCTGCGTATCTCCTTTTTCATAAGGGTACTCTTTTTCTCCTACTATTCGATTTAATAAGGGGACCCATAAACAAAAAGGGCAAAAAAGGGTACTACTCAGGAGCCTAGGTGACTGTTGTACCAAACTTCACGACCAAATTCTCACGGACACAGGCACAGAAGAAGTGCGCCAACATTTAGCAAGCTACATCACTTTCTACTCGTAGCCGTTGTGCAGCTGATCCCGCTCAGTACTACTGTTACCACCTTCGCGAGCACAACCCCAGGTCACGACGGAGCCTTCCCCTAGGATTGCGGCAAAGGCCGATCCAGTTGCTTGAATCTGCAGCACATTCTTCAGCTCATCGCGCACTGCCCCGCTGTCACCACCGAAGTCAGCATCGCCCCAGGTCACGACAGAGCCGTCGCCCCTGATCGCAGCAAACGCCTTCCTGGTTGCTTGAACATGCAGCACATTCCTCAGCTGATCTCGCACTCCACTGCAGTCACCACCATCCGCAGCATCGCCCCAAGTCACGACGGAGCCATCAGCCAGGATTGCAGCAAAGGCCGATCCAGTTGCTTGAATCTGCTGCACATTCTTCACCTCATCTCGCACTGCTCCACTGTCACCACCATCCGCAGCATCGCCCCAAGTCACGACGGAGCCATCAGCCAGGATTGCAGCAAAAGCACCCTGCGTTGCTTGAATCTGCTGCACAGTCTTCAGCTGATGTTGCACCGCACCGCTGTCACCACCAAAGTATGCGCAGCCCCAGGTCACGACGGAGCCATCTTGCAGGATCGCGGCAAAAGCTCGAGAAGTTGCCTGAATCTGCTGCACAGTCTTTAGCTGATCTCGCACGCCACTGCTGTCACCCGGCGACAGGTAGGCCCCAGGTCACCACGGAGCCATCCCCCAGGACCGCAGCAAACGTGTACCAAGCTGCTTGAATCTGTTCCACATTCTTCAGCTGATTTCGCACAGCACTGCTGCGACCACCGAAGCCGCCCCAAGTTACGACGGAGCCATCCCCCAGTATCGCAGCACAGGCCATGCGTCCGCCAGATATACCGACTCTTCCAACCTGCAACGTTAGTGGCTCCGGCTGCACATTCGGCTCCGCGTTCTGTAGCCTAGCCTGCTTTAGCGGGGCTCCTCCATCAAGAATACTTCCAGTGGAGTCCAAGAGTCGCCCTTTCCCAACTCCCAGGGCTTTCTGCGCTCGCACCCGTAGCGATTCCACAGAGTCGTCTGCATCTGCCCGCAGCGACACTGTCTTGCCACTTATGAGGCTTACCTCAAAGATCAATGACATGAGAAAGACTCCGCTTTGGATCAGCTCACTGCCAAACTGCTAAATGCGGGGGCTGCGTGGCCTCGGACGGCGCCAGCAAGTCCTTTATGAAATCTCTCCTTCTCTCCAGGCATAAACGCGCTTGAACACAAATAACTTGGCAGAAATGGAAAATTTAACCTGAATCTAAACCTATATGTTACAAGTTGGCAACAGCACACATCTTGTCCTTGCTTCGGGGCATTCCCTTGAACTCTAAACCCTTAAACCCCAAGCCGGTACCCGAACAAGACGGCTGAGGGCTATCCGAGCCAGTGGTCTGAAAACAGCAAGTAGATGCTTCGGTGCTTTAGGGCTTACAGTAGAAGCCAGAAAGTTGGAATATCATTCTCGTAACCCCTTTAAGGTAGATTATAGGGGATCCTACCATTAATCCATATTCCAACTTTCTGGAGTTCCCTGTAGAGAGTGGGTGGTTTCGTGGTTCAGGGTTTGAGGTTTAGGGCTTTAGGATTTAGTGGGTTAGGGCCTTGGATGGAGCCCTGGGTCCTTAATAGTGGGTATTTAGGCTATGTTAGAGGGTAGTTGGGGGTCTAAGTAGGATTTAAGTTGTAGGGGTAAGGATTAGGGTTTTCCCAAGTATATACACACTCATACACCGGCACACCCATCAGTTGTAGTAATATTGAGCTCTATGAACCCATTGCGTACACTGGGTGAGCCTCGAATAAAGATCCATAAACAATCCCTTCATCTAATGCACCCTAGTTTCCTGTGTATGAGAAATTTAACGCGCAACTCGTGTCAAGATCTGGGCTTTGCGTTTAGGTCCAGCGGTTGCGGGTTTTGGGGGTTTTCAATGTCGTCAGGTTTGGGGTCTGTCGGTTCAGGATTTTTTGGGCTTGTAGGGTTTGGGATTTTCCGGTTTGGTGACGGTCTTGGATGTAGGGTTGAGGGCAAAAGTCAGCGTTGAGGGCTTAATGCTTCATTGCTTCGGGTTTAGGGCTTACAGGGTTAAGGGTTTATCGGGTCTCGGGCTTGCGGGTTTAAGGCGTATCGGTTTTAAGGTTTATAAGGTTTAGGGTTGAAGGTGTAGGGTTTAACTTAGGTACTGCCCCCATACAGTAAGAGCGGCTACGATTAAGGTCCTAATATATCTATATTATGAATACTATTCAACTATACTGAGTGGGGACCGTACCCAAGGTTTAACCCACCCCTCAAACCCAAGGGTCCCGGGCGGAGCTCGAAAAACCAGAGCTCCTCTCCCGGAGAAACGCCCAGTGCTAAGGCAACTGCTCATGGAACTGCCTCGAGTGATGTTCCGCTGCAGGGATGGCCTCTGAAAGCCCGTCTTAACAGCGAGGTTCCTTAATATCCCCTCAATAATCAGGGTACCCTTTTTCCTAATCAAGGAACCCTCGAATAAAAAGGGCACAACGGTACTACTGAAGAGCCGAGATAGGGACCTGAATTTCAGGGTTTAGCGAGGGCCTTTAGAGTATGCTACTGCTTCAGAGTTTAGGGCTTAGGGTTTAGGGTCTTTGGTTCTAAGGTTTAGGGTCTGTTGTCTTCGGGTTTGAGGCTCACAAGTGGCAGGGACAAGAGATTAGGCCTTATCTGGGTTCCCTTCGGGGTAAAAAGGAAGCACCGCAAACCAAATTAAAGGCAACATGGGCGTTTGCTGGGGGGTAGGAAGGGGCGACGGCAACGTCACACCAATTGCTTAAAGACAACCATGTCCGTCCGGAAACCATCATTACCACAACCATGATCAGCAGCATCGTTACCATGTTCACAATGGTTGCGACTCTGAGCAGCTTAGCCTGCTTGCTACTGCTATGATGCATGTGGCTCTTGTGTTGCTGCTGCTGAGGAATATTAAGTCGCATTGCTGTAGGGTTTGGGGGCCCATTATACTATAAAAACAAGAAGGAACCCCACAATAGTATAGGCCCAAAACCCTAAACCCTACAGTGACAGTCTGTAATTATTTAGGCCCCCATATTAGCCGCCCTCCAAGCTTTGGTGGCTGTGAAGATTAGTCACTTCTTTTCTCAGAAAGAAGTCTTGCGCAACACAACCCCATGCAATCTGCCCCTTCTAATATAGGAACCTGGTTAAGAAAGCTTAGGTCTTTATGGAGGTTCTTTATATGAATCCCACTATTTCGGGGTCATAAGGCCAGGGGTTCCTTAATCAGGTTCCTACATCAACACCCTAAGCCATAGTCTACAAGACCCTTAACCCTTACAAAGCCCTTATATAGGGCCCCAAACAAGCACATAAGCGAAAACGGTAGGGATATCCCATATAAACCCCCTCAAAGGGAAGGCCAATAGGGTAGGGATATCCCCATAAAAAATGCGTATGCTTATGTGCTTTTTTGGGTCCCTAATATACAACCACCCCCGCAGAATTCTAGAACACGACAGTCTCGGCATGGGACTTCTCTGCTGGCGCGCGTGCGAGGATAGCCTGCAGCCGGTGACTGCTCTCGGCTTTCAGGGTTTAGGGTTTCTGCTGCGGGTTCCTGTGTCTTGGCTTTGGGTCCCTTTGAGCCCGCGGTTTCCGGAGTTCCGTTTGGACTAAGGTATTTGCGAAAGTCCGAGGAAAGGTGAAACCCTATCGGGTTCAGGGTGGGGGATATAGGATTGACAACTAGCTTCCTACAGTAGAAGCCAGAAAGTTGGAATATCATTATCGTAACCCCTTTAAGGTAAGTTATAGGGGATCCTACCATTAATCCATATTCCAACTTCCTGGAGTTCCCTATACAGTCCTACGGTGTCTTACCACACCTGGGAGCCTTGAAAGGACTATGGTTCCGGCTGATGTCGGGGCTGCTATACTCTTACTTCCCCCTAAGTCACAAGGCAAAAGGCTAACACTTTCAAGTTAAAACAAAATCTTCTAAGAACCCACAAAAGTTGACAAGTTTGTTTTGGGACGACTACTCCTAACTCCTAACTCCTCCTGCTCCTACTCTACTCCTGCTCCTACCTATTGAAAAACATGTGAATCATGCACTGCTTGGGGCTTCGGAGTCTCGGGGTTAGCGCTCCTCAACCAAAGACTCATCAAGCATCCTTGCAGGGAACTCCAGAAAGTTGGAATATGGTTTCATGGCAGGATACCCTATAATTTACCATAGAAGGGTTAGGATAATCATATTCCAATTTTCTGGCTTTTACCTTACACCGGAAGTTGAGGCACAGCTACCGCGACGACCCTGGCCCAATTTTCTGGCAATGGTCCCCCGGTGTCGTCCGCGAAAGTTGCGAGCGTCAGGGCTGTGAACCACAGTGATTCGGGATCTTCGGAAAGCCGGCCAACATATTCCGCACAGTTCGTCGATCCGCTATCCTCGGGATTCAGGAGCATGCTACTCCGGAGCCCAAGCCACAGAACCTCCGCCCCGTAGACGAAAACCCGAGAGTTAAATCCGACGTAGTTCGACATCCCTGAGCCCGAAAGTAGATGAGGATGCCCAGTAACCTAGGAATAAAAAGGGCTCCCTTTGTGGTATTGGGTAACTTTATAAGGAACCCAGGACTACGAAAAGGAGATGAGGGTACTACTGGGCATCCTAGTAAAGTAGATTACCATACAGTCCTCGACCCATAGCCTCGCAACCAAAACTCCCAAATCCTGAAACCCTGGAGCCCTAAACCCTAAACCCTGAAACCCTGGAGCCCATACTAAAACCTGACCTAAACCCCAAACCCCCAAACCCAAGACCCCTGAAACCACCTAAACCCCCAAGCGCTAAAACCTAGAACCCCGAACACTTTAACAAAGTCTCGTAGCCCGCAGCCAGGAGCCTCAACGATTCCGAACCCGGGGCGAGGTTGAAGGGCTTAGGGTTCCGGGTTTCAGGTTTAGGGTTTGAGGGTTAAGGGATAAGGGTTTAGGGTTAAGGGTTTAGGGTTTGGGTATGGGGTTTAAGGGTTTAGGGTAAACTGACCAGTTACTTAATGGGGATTATCATGATCCCTGGCTCCTTAGCTCCTCCAATATCAATGGCTAGTAAAGGTTCAGGTTTAGGGTTCAACTGCTCAAGAGTTCAGGGATTGAGAGCGGACAGCGAGGCTTTGTCGTGGCACCTGAAACTCACAGAGAGCAAGGAGTGCACGTGGGGCTTTCACAACCTTATGATAGCCCTCATAGTGGCCTTAAGGAACCCAGCAGGAGTGCATGTGGGACATTCATAAATCCCCAGCGCCCCGGCTCGCCTCGTCGGGCGGGGGGATGCCTTCATTCGAAGCATGCAGGGAAACCGAAGTCTTGAGATTAGGGTTTACCTGTAGCCGAAAAGACCTACCTTTTTAGGGTTCAGTCCTATGGTTTCTGCATAAAGCTCCTTAAAAAGGTAGGTCTTTTCGGCTACAGGTAGGGTTTAGGGGTTTAGGGAGTTTCGGCACTTAATATCGGGGTCCTGAAAAGTAATGATAGCATAATGGGCCCCCAAAACCTTATTATTCTATTTAGTAAGGCCGCTACATTACTCGTCAAGGGTATCAGGAGAGAGCACCTCACATATATGCATGCACACGAAGCTCATTAAACCCTAACCCTAGACTCTTAAACCCTTAGCCCTTGGTGACGGCGCAGAGAGGTACGTAACGAAGACAAGAATCCCTATATCTGCTTCCCCTGCAACTCCACGCTTGAGGGTTTAGGGTTTTGGGAGTCAGCATCCCCTTGGCAAAGGTCAACTCAGGGAAGGTTTCAATCTAGGTGAGCTAATTGCGATTGGTTTTTCAAGCTGCGCAACCATTCGGGTGGAAGACAGCACTCCTTTCTCACTCTAAACCCTACTAGACCTAAGAGTAGCCTAGGAATACAAAGGGTGTCCTTTTTGTTTTAAAGGCTGTTATAAGGGAACCTGAACCCTAAATCGGAATAAGGGCTTAGCCTGGGTCCTAGCCTAAATCCTAAACCACAACATCAGAACGTGCCGAGGTCGAAGTTTCATCGGTTTGGTATTCAAACTCGAACACAGTTACTTCGTGGCTGAGCAATAGAGGGGCCTTAATAATTCGAATAGGGTTTTGGGGCCCATTCTACTATAATTATAACAAGGAACCCCCCAAAATAGTAAAGGTAACTGTTGAGGCCCCTGTAATACGGGTCTTCAAGACAACTAGTTTCCGCTCGAGCTTATGTTTTGCATGTGTTACAAAGTAGAGGGCTAGAAAGCGGCTGTCATCTTTTCGGTAATTTCCCGCCTGCAGGGTGTAAGGTTCTGGATTTAGCATATGCAGAGTGTTTTGCTGTCTGGCCACTCAAAGCGACACGGACACCTGACACCTCCTCTTGACAGCTACAGAAAACATGCCATCGCCGAATCATTCGCAACTGAACATACACTCACATGGGTGGCTGTCAAAATTATGGTCCCTTTTAAGATACCCTAAATGATAGGTGCCGTATTAGAATAGTGACCCAAAAAGGGGATCCTAATTTTGACAACTACTCAGTTGAATTCGGCACGCTAAACCTGAAGATTAGCCTCCAATAGGCAAACACGAAGCCGCGAAGCCCAACCCCCCCGAACCACCAACCCACTCTGGGCCTTAATGATTAGAACAGGGTTTTGGGGGGACATTCTACTATAGCTATAAAGAAGGAAACCACCAAAACCCTATTCTACTTAATAAGGCCCCTACATTGATTCTATACTGAACTTAGAGCCCTAGCAAAAATTATAATCTTAGCTGTTTCTTAGGGATTATAATAACCAAAAATTAAAAATTATTTCAAAGTACCCCTACATTGATTGGGTTCTGACATCCGATCGCCCTGGCACGCCTGATGTGGGAGCCAAGCCAAGCGGAACATGAAGACCTTCCCCTGCATCCCAGGGCTTAGGGTTTAGGGTTTAGGTTTTAGGGTTTAGGGATTCAGGCAGAGAGCCCAGTACCCCCTGAATCAATGAAGGAAGGTTGCTTGAAATCATATTATATAAAGCCCCCCGTGATTGACGGTATATTTCTTCAGTAAGCAGTATTGGGCTCTCTGGGTCAGTTCAGGTTTCTGAGTTTATCCTGTATGGTTTGATCTTAACCGACTTTTGGACCATAATACAACAGTGATGACGTTTAATCCCTTGGAGTTCTATTGAAATAAAAACTGAACATCTTCCTTGTAAGAGCACTAAACTGCTGAGCCTTGTCTAGGATTCTTGCAGATTCTTGCAGGATTCGTCTGAGCCGTCGGAGGCTTCAGGTCTGAGGCTTTACGGTTGACTTGAAGGTTCAGCACGCCAGGTTTAGGGGTCAGGACCGAGGCTCAACATCCAGTATGGAGAGTCACGATGCGTTCTCCACTCGCGCTCGCGGTGGTCAAAAGCCTTGCGTGCTCTGTAGTAATGAAAGGTCACGAAACCGAAACCCTTGCACCCCGCGCCCCAGAAACCGACACTAAACCCTAAACCCTAAACCCTAAACCCTAAACCCTAAAACCCTAAAACCCTAAACCCTAAACCCTAAACCCTAAACCCTAAACCGGTTGATGCCCGCCGAAAGCCTAGGAACCCTAGACGCTGAACACCTAAGCCCTCATCCCTAGCCCTACCGAACATTATTCAGAGCGTACAAGGCCGGTATAATAGCAGCGAGGACCCTATCGTAGAACCTGCATCAAACCTTCAAACGGCAAACGCCGAAATCCTCTCAAACCTCTTAGCCCCCCTTCAAGACCTATCCTCCAACCCCTCAAACCTTTACAAAAGCCTCACAAGCCCCTTCATAAACCGGTCCCAAAACCACAAAACCGTCCCTAAACCCTAAACTCTAAACCCTAAACCCCAAAACCACGAAAGCGTCCCTAAACCCTAAACTCTAAACCCTAAACCCCAAAACCGTCAAGTCAAGTCTCCCTTCACGCGCCGGTCCGCCCGCCCCTCCTGCAAGCGCGAAGTTCGCCGCCTCGCCGGGAAGGCCCTGGGCTCCAACCTTCATCAGTGTACTTGGAGGGTCGGGGAGGACTTAGTAACTGTCTATTTTAGGGACTTATACTTACTACCTACTTACTATGTAGATTAGGTACGGCCCTCATACAGTAAGAGTCTATAATAGGGCTACTATGAAGGTGCTAATATATCTGTATTATGAATGTTATTCAACTATTACTGAGTGGGGGGCGTACCTAAAGTGTAGACATATTAATCACGATAGTACATCAGTGCAGATATAGTAATCACAATAGCAACAGTAGTAATAACAGTAATAATGGCAACAATAATAATAAGAAGAATAAAAATCATAATAATAATAATAATAGTAATAATAATCATAGTAAACATATATAGAGGCCCAATGTAGAGTCCAAATATGGACCGAACCACCGCTGCTCTGTCTCTGCGGATTCTGCTTCCTCCGACTCACGCTCCCACTCATTCTCCTTCTCCGACCATACGAGGACGACTGTACCACCACCACTGCTACGGCTGTAGCGGCGAGCATAACCACAAAAGACAGGCTCACGGCAGTAATGGTAAGTCGTGGCTCCAACCGTCTAGGACGAGAGCCGAGATTTAGAACACCAATGACAAGCCTCAATACCAAAACTGATGCGCAATTAACATGGCACGCTTGGAGAAAGGGAGTCTTAACAAACACAAAAACCATGAGTTGAGAATTTGCTGAAGTCGAGAACAAAACCAAAGTGTCAAAGCTGCATGTAGAAACCGTTGTAGACCCCGACCCCGGTTCCAGAAAACCCGTAAATAGAACGCAACTGTCAGTCGACCCGTCGTGCACTACCCTTCGTTATGAGAGCAAACGTGCCGTCACGGTAAAGTAAACCGTCAATATGTAAATTTGCTCTCTTGGCACAAAATCTTGGAATGCACAACTCCGAAATACAGCCTGCCTGTAGCTATTCAATGTGCGAACCTAAAGATGAGTCCTCAAAAATGCCTCAATGTGAAGCCCACAATAAACCTCCCGTTGTCAAGCCTTTGCGTCTCAATGCATGGCTTAAGGTAAAGTCATTGTGAAAGGCGATATTGCCCTGATGTACAGGCCTCAGCATAAACTCGGAATACTGTGGAAGCCAAAGAGAAAACGAGTTCAAGAACAGGAAAGAACGACTAAGAAACCAAGATGAAGCTGTCAAGCCCCCGAATCGCATGAATGGCTATACAACGGCACGTGCAGGAGCATTGAGCGCGCAAGCCGAGCATGCCATGCCTCAAGCATTACCTTAACCCCAAGTAACCTACCTTTTTTAAGGACTTATATATCGAAATCATATTAGGGAACCCTACAAAGGTACCCTAAACCCTAAACCCTACAAAGGTAGGTTCCTTAGGGTCCGGGTACATGCAACCCAAGAATACGAGACCCCAGGACCAATCCGAATGCTTCCAGAATGCTCAGTCGAAAAGGATTGGGGATGAGGATTAGGGTTTAGGGTTTAGGGTTTAGGGTTTAGGGTTTAGGGTTATCAATCAGAGCCTACCTGTAGCCGAAAAGACCTATTTTTTTAAGGAACTATAAATAGAAACCATAACCAGGAGCTTTTAGGTAGGTCTTTCGGGCTACAGGTAGAGCCTGAACCTGGTTTAGGGTTTAGGGCAGTTTAGGGCGTCTAAAGCCTAAACCCAGGCCTTCAACAATTATGCATGCTAAACGCAGTTTAGGGCGTCTAAAGCCTAAACCCAGGCCTTAAACCCTTATGCACGCTAAACAGTATCCTTTAGGGTCTTAATTTAGTAATTAGAATAGGTCACTGGGGCTCATCATACGATATTTTATTTGGAACCCCAAATAGAATAGGTAATTATCTTAAGCCCCTATATTGCCCTGATAACACCCCTTAGAGTCATCTTTACAGACCCCTTTTAAACGGAACCTTAAACCCTAAAGCCCTAAACCCTGAATCCTAAACCCTAAATCCTAAGCCCTCAATCCTACACCCTAAATCCTAAATCCTAAACCCGAAATCCTAAACCCTAAACCCTAAATAATAAACCCTAATCCTAAACCCCAAAACCCTGAAAAACTGCACTTCGGAGCGCCCGGCCGCTGTCATGACTCGTATGGCCCCTCTAGCGAAGGCGATGCCCAGAACAACCTCCGCACTTCAACCGTCTGGGTCTTGGTAGGGAATGGGGTTCCCTGGAGGGGTCCTATTAGGGTTACTATAAGGGTTGCTGTAGGAGTTACGTACTATATGGGTTACACCATAGGGGTTAGGGTTCTTAGTAGGCTGTCTGGTTCTTAGTAGGGAATGAGAGAATCGCTTATGGGGACTATTGTTGGGGAATATACAGGGCCTACTATAGGGGTCCATTCCCCCATTCCCTACTCAGAACCAGACAGTGAACCGATGAAGGTGCAATCTAGACCCAAGAGTAACCTGGTAATAAAAAGGGTGCCCTTTTTGGTTCAAAGGGTGTTTATAAGGGAACCTGAACCCCAAAAAAGGGAATAAGGGCTTACTCTGGGTCCTAGCAATATAGGGACCTTTAATGATCAGACAGAAGAGGGCTCCTTTTAAGGGTTCCAAAAAGCGGGCCTATAAGGGATCTATAGTTGTTATAGGATCCTTAAGGGAGGGTGGTTCAAGGGGGGAGGGTATAAGGAATCCTTAGGGGACTGTAAGGGAACCTTAGGGAGTACTAGGGAGAATTAGGGATCACTGGGCTATATACCCCCCTTGGACCCCCCTCCCTTAAGGATACTACAAAGTTGGGTTCTATCAGAATTAGAAGAGGGCCTTCGGGGGCCCCACTATACTATAGTTATAGTACTGGTAACCACCAGGCCCCGATGATTAAATCCTTATAAGAGCCCTTAGAGTAGCCTTCAAAGACCCCCATAAAAGGGAACCCTAAACATTGGTAACCATTTCCTTAACCCCAAGTTGCCTAGCTTTTTAAGGACTTATATAAAGAACTCATATTAGGGAACCCTAAAAAGGTGGGGTTCCTTAGGGTCCAGGTAGTAACCATTTAGGCCCTTTTTTAAAGGGTTGATGATATAAATCCTGCATTACCTTAAGTGCCCTAAACTATGGGAATTATGGTATATTCCTTATTATGGGTAATGCAGGATTTACATCATCAACCCTATTTTTAAGGAAAATCACCGATCGGAATTCGGAGCTCGGGGCTCACCCGGGGATGTCGCAGAGGCAGCTCTGAGGTTCGACGCCTTAGAACTAGTGGTCCCTGTTTGGGGTTTAGGGGTTTAGGGGTTTAGGCTTTGGGGCTTAGGCTTTAGGGAATTAGTGGTCCCTGTTTGGGGGTTCAGGGTTTAGGGTTTAGAATTGAGGGTTTAGTTTAGCGTTTAGGGCTTAGGGTTTAGGGAAGTATTGGTCCCTGTTGCGGATGCTTTTCTTAAGGGCTGAGTACCCTAGCCCAAAAAAGGTTAGCCGTTTCCATTGTGGCAGGGTTATATAAGCCCCACAAGGTTAGTCGTTACCTACCGCAAAGCGTTCTTCTAGCAGTCACTATACTGAACTTAGAACCCTAGCGAAAATCATAATTTTAGCTGTTTCTTAGGGATTATAATAACCAAAAATTAAAAATTATTTCTAAGTACCCCTAAGTTCACCGACACCTGCAAGGAGAAGCATGGTGGTCTGGTGAGTCGCCTATAATTTTCAGCTGACCTCAGCAACACATTCCCATGGCTCGTGGAAGGCCCTTGGACTTGTTATGTATCATGGCCTCTGGCGCACAAAAAAACCCAGCACCGAAATCTTCATCGCAAAACCCTCAACCCTTCTACCGGCCTACAAAACCATTCAGCCTCGAAAGCCCCAGAACCCTGTTGAGGCCAAACAAACTGTCTCTTCACACCCTTCACGTCCTAAATCCCAAATCCCTTGGTCCCTACTTAAAGGATCATGGGACTTAGTCAGTAAGGTTGTAATTGGGTTACCTGCAGTAGGGTTATCATAATGATGACCTTGCTTATAAACTGTACTTATGAAGTCCCACGAGCCGTCAAGTATACTCTTGCTACTATTGCTCTATACCTCGCCTGCCGCGACTTGGGAGGCAAGGCAACCACCGCGTCGAAGCTCTCACGAGAGCTGACACAGCCTTGGGAGGTTTGCTGAGAGGAGGGTTCTCTGACAAAGGCCTGATGAGTCTCGTTTAGCAAGAACTCCTTGTATGTAGAATTGTGTTAGCTTAGTACTGACTTAAGCCTAATCCCTAAACCCTAAACCCTAACCCCTAAACCCTGAATTTTCCTGCCGGGGGGGGTTATTGTGAACATCGAAAGGATGCCGATAGTTCGGCCCTAGCCCCTAAAACCAAAGCCCTAAACCCAGTGTGGCACTGGGACTATATACTGTATAATATACTGTATACTATACTATACTACATACACTATATACTATATACTATATACTATATACTATATACTATATACTATATACTATATACTATATACTCTATACTATATGAACGGTGGCACTGGCCCCTTTTGGACACTTCCGTGCGAAAGGCTGCAAAGGGCCTAAGAGGAAAGGCATTTCGGGGCCTAAGACCCAAGGCACTCAACTCGCTTCAGGGTTTCGCGGCTAAGGGCTTGGGGCTCACGAAGTAAGAGTTTCAACTCGGTTGCGGGCTTAAGGCCTTTTAGGGTTTCGGTTGCGATTAGGGCCCGTTTCCGCCATCTGCAGATTAGGCTTTAAACACTATACCTCAAAACACGGTTCTCATGATGAACGGTCCACTGTTACCTTCCGGACAGACCTTTGAAGTGACCTTTGCTATACTGAGCTTAGAGCCCTAGCAAAAATCATAATTTTAGCTGTTTCTTAGGGATTGTAATAACCAAAAAAAATCATTTCAAAGTACCCCTAAGTTTGGTTCACTCCGGAGAGGCAGTAGTCCTTGCACGCCAGGCTGTGAGGGAAGGTCTTCGCGCTGGAGGGATTTGAAGCTATGAAGCATCCTGGTAGAAATCCTGCATTACCTGAAGGAATGGTAAGTAGGATATATATATATATATATATGTATATATATATCTCTCTCTCTCTCTCTCTCTCTCTCTCTCTCTCTCTCTCTCTCTCTCTCTTTATATGTATATAAATGTGTATATATATATATATATGATATGATATATTCCTTATTCTGGGTAATGCAGGATTTATATCACCAACCGAAGCAATGTACTACAAGGAAGATCAAGGAACCTTAATGTTCTTCTTCAATAACCGCGCCCAAAAAAGCTGGAACTTTCTGAGATAGACCAAATACATGAGGCTTCGAAAATGTGAAGCTCTCCCCTTGGCTATCTGAGCTAAGGAACAATACTACTCATTGTGCAAGCACCAATAGTACCAGCAACTCTGCCAATTCTATACCAAAAAAAGCCTGCACCACTATTTAGCGTTCAGATATCGTGGCTTAGGGTTTAGAAAATAGTCTCGACTTTATGGCAGGTTTGTCGTTCAAATCTGTTTAATAGACACCTGCAAACTCCTTGCTAGGGCCACCGCCGATGCAGTCGTTTGCATCGACCTTGCGGGTTTGGTTTAGGATACTTAAAGGATCATGGGACTTAGTAAGTAGGTTATGATTGAGGGTTATAAGTCCCCTAAGTGGGGTTACCCTCATTATAACCTGCATAGAACCTTTCTTACTAAGTCCCATGTGCCTTTAAATACGGCTTCTCGGGGGTTTGAGGTTTCACGGTTTCAGCTTCGAGATGTTCAGAGCTGTGCACGAGGTTCACCAAAGGTCCCGCTGACGTTGTTGCAGTGGTCGGCAGTGTTTCGCATTCTCTGACACAGTCTGAGCAGTCTCTCATGATCCTTCGTAAACCCTTAAAGCACTGAACCCCCCCGACCCTGCGCCCCTATATCCCTGAGCCTCCAAACCCTAAACCCCTAAACGGTCTTGAGGATTGAGTGCATCATGGCCAGGGCCATGTAGGGGCCTAAGTATTTACCTATACTATTTTGGGGATTCCTTATTCTAACTATAATATAATGATAGTATAATGGGCCCCAAAACCCTATTCTAATCAAAAAGGCATCAGTATTATAGGAAAGCGTGGTCCTGCCAAAACTTAGAAGTTGGAAGATGAACTTAGCCAGTGCCACATAAGGCGAAAGTTGGAAGCGGTTGACACAGCAACCGTTCGTAGTGCTTGTGGAATCTCCAAAATGTGAGAAGGGTCGTTATCGGGTTTCTTGGGTTCAAAAGTAATTTAGAAGTGGGTCCGGTTTGTTGGGATGGGCGGGACGGGGGGATCCTTGTCCCGAGACACACGAAAGCTTGGAAACGGCACATGAAGGGACGCGATGTGCCCTGCAGCCGTTAGGCCTAAGGGTTTTAGGATGTAGACTAGTCAAGGAAGCAGTTGAGATGATTAGGATGAGCATGAGGATGATGCTCATGATGATGGTGATGACGACGATGAACATAATAGTCGGGACGTGATGACGCACAGCAAGACTGGCAAAGTCAGTATAGAAGGAATCAAGAAGATGATCATGTCCACGGCTTTCCACACCCTACGCTTGCCACGATCCTGAGCTCATAAACCCAAACTCTCATCCCACAAACTATTTTGCCCTAAACCCCTAAAACCCTACTTACTCTAAACCTAAACCCCTAAGCCGAAACTGCCAGTTGTGCCAGGGGCCTGCATGGCTGCCAACTGATCCGACGAGTTCTCGGCAACCAGAGATAAACCGGCCTGAAAGATGGTGAACGTCCCCCTTCCCAGAGACTCCAATATCCCTTCATTCAGGAATATTCCCTAAACTCAAATAGGATCCCTAATGTGATTTAAGCAATATTCCTTCTTTAAGGGCTATTGGAGTCTCTGGGCTCACCAGGCAAAACCTACTTGTTGGCAGGGTCCCTATAAGCTCTATGAGGCTTGATACTAAGACGTTAACTAGGATGCCCAGTAACCTAGGAATAAAAAGGGCGCCCCTTTTTGGTATTGAGTAACTTTATAAGGAACCTGCGACTCCAAAAAAAGGAATAAGGGAACTACTGGGCATCCTAGCTAAAAATGACTTGGTTTTGGGAAGTGAAGGTACGAACGGCAATGTGGGGGGCATTTCAAGGTTTTATGGTGTTAGGATGGCTTCGGGCTTAGGACTTAGGGCGTTTTGGTCTTCAGGTTTGGGTTCAGGGTTTACCTGGACCCTAAGGAACCCTACGTTTTTAGGGGTCCCGAATATGATTTCTTTATCTAAGTCCTTAAACAGGTAGGTTACTTGGGGTTAAGGTAGGGTTTAGAAGTTTTTGCTGCTCAGGTTTGGGGTTTAGGAGTTGTTGGTCTTCAGGTCTGCGGTTCAGGCTGAAGGGGGCTGTGTCTTGGACGAAGCGACGAGGCCTGAACACATGAGGAGGTGAGGGCTTGACCGAGTGCTGAAATCCTGCACCCTAAAACTAAGTAGGTTGGCCCTTTAAAGACCTCAAGAAGTATTCTGAAATAAGACCCTCTTAAGCACACATAAAACTTAATTGAGGAAGAAAGCTTATATCATAAATATGAAGCCACTGAGAGTTTAATGTATATTACCGAGTTAAGGGTCATAGAGATCTCTAGGAACTTATATGGGTGGCTTTCAAAATTAAGGTCCCTTTTTGGGTCCTTAATGTAATACGGCACTGTTATTTAGGGTACTCAAAAAGGGACCCTAATTTTGACAACCACCCATATAAAACCCGTAAGCCGGTTCGATCACCTGCCTCCTCTTGGAGGACAAAGGCCGACACCCCAGTTGCCAAGTTTGGAAATTGCCTCCAGCCAATTTTTTTGAAGGAACCCTCTCTCTCTCTCTCTCTTTCTCTCTCTCTCTCTCTCTCTCTTTCTCTCTTTCTCTCTTTCTCTCTTTCTCTCTTTCTCTCTTTCTCTCTTTCTCTCTTTCTCTCTCTCTCTCTCTCTCTCTCTACCCTAAACCCTGAACCCTAAATCTGATGCCCTAAACCCTAGATCTGATGTCTTAAGGCGCGAACTCTACACCTTAAACCCCAGAGCCTGAAACCTTACAGAAACCCTGCCCAGTCATTTTTTTGTTATTGGGTTTGGGATTGAACATGCCTCCAGGGCTTAGGATGGTTTTGCCTCGAGTTTTTGCACGTTAGCCTACAGGACTTGGAACTGAGGGATTAAGCCGTTTAGGTGTTTAGGGTTTTAGGTGTTTAGGGTTTAGGGTTTAGGTGTTTAGGGTTTAGGGTTTAGGGCTTAAGCTTCGTGAAGCTTATGGTGCAAGGCCTGGTTTGGGGCTTGGTTTGACGATGAAGATTTCTCTGTATTACGTGGTCAAAAGACTCACCTTAACCCTGACTAACCTACCTTTCATGGGTTCCTGCTTATGAGTTCCTTGTATAAGTCAATAGGAAAGGATAGAAAAGGTAGGCTATTCGGGGTTAAGCTAGGGCCTGTAGGTTATACGGCTGAACTGCTGCACAGGTTGGAGTGGCTTTCGTTGGACAACACAGGCCAGCGGACTAAACCCCAAACTCCAGCACTTTGCGCGGCCGTAAATTCTAAACTAAATCCTCGCGTCAGGCCTAGTGCCTAATCGAGAGCGACGTAATTCACGACCGTATGTCCTGGAGAACTTGTCTACGGGTTTTGCATGCACTTAAAGTGCATAAGTATAGGCAGACGCAACCTTTCTGTGCTACTCCCAGTTAGTGCTTCTTTCTGGCAGTCGCAGCAGTTCACTGGGATGGCTACGTTTTTTGATTCTTTAACCCAACCGGTGTTGGTACTGGACGGAAGACGATCCCTAACCCCCAGGCCAGAAACCCGGCTTGTGATCAGCATACTAGCCGTAGCAACTCATTCTAGTTCCACAATCGGAACATACTTACGCTCCTGAGCAAGATCCCAGTAGTTTCATGAGCATCCGTAGCGTCCCTGCAGCTTGAGAAGTTCCTTCCTCCTACAACCTCGCACAGCTTCGCAATCGCCGCGGTGTAGGGTTTGAGACGCAGGTGGGCGAATATGGATATTTGCAGATCCCAAGGGCGGCTCTGTAAACTGAGGTCGTTTCAATTTTGGGGTGTCAAATAGACTACCTGACTCATTCAGAGAACCAGCCATATGGACGACGCATGGGAGTTTCCACAAATAGGGGACCCGAATATAGTACCCGAAACACTGGAATCCTTATTATAAGGCCCCCAAAATAAGGTACCCCTACTTCTTGGAAAACCCTTACAAACCCTTATAGAGCCCTTGAAAGGAACCCTTATAGTACCCTTGTAGTAATAAAGGACCCCAAGATAAGGTACCCCCTAAGTTTCGGAAACTCCCACATCTTACCTGGAGATCAGGAGTTTCATAGTCTGGGTTGGCCTTTAAACACCATGAAAAATGTCTATATATAGGGTCCCTTATAAACACAAATAAGGAAAATCAAAAATGTCCCAAAATCCAACCTGGTAGTCGAGGGGCCTGAAAAAGTCTGAATAGATGGGAGTTTCCGAAAACAGGGGACCTAAATAGTAGGATCCTTTAAAAACGAACCCAAAATGAGGACCCCTAGTTTTCGGAAACTCCACAAATCCTATGTCCTATGGACATACAGGGGCTGTGGATGGTATCACTAAGCGTTCCGACTCCCATACTATACTCAGAAACGGCAGAAGAAGCGTGTATTCAGTGCAGGAAGCTGGGCTGACGATCAGAACCTAGATGCCCAAAACCCCGAACCCTCAACTGTGTCGGCAGTTAACCTACGTTTGATGATATAAACCCTGCATTACCCATGATAAGGAATAATTCCCATAGGTTAGGGTCGTTAAGGTAATGCAGGATTTATATCATCAACCCTAAACCCTAAAAGCCTATAGATCCCTTAAAGGAGTTTTTTCAAAGGTATCCTAAATTATAAACCCTAAACCCAAAATTCTAAACCCTAAACCCTAAACCTACGACGGTGCCTCTTCTTGCCTTTCCGCCGTGCGCCCTCGAATACGGCCGCAGCTGTGTCCGACCAATCCTCAATACTTAGAGGATCATGGGACTTAGTAAGAAACCCTAGGGTTCCTTTAACGGGCTCCTTTTTAAGGGATCTATAAGTCTATAAGGGTTCTATAAGGGGGAGTTTGGGGAACTTAGAGGATCATGGGACTTAGTAAGTAGGTTATAATTGGGGTAATAAGTCCCCTAAGTGGGGTTATCCTAATTATAACCTACTTATAAGCTTACTAAGTCCCATGATCCTTTAAGTAGGCTTTTCGCGATGGTTTCTGACCCTGCTTGGAGGATCATGGGACTTCGTAAGTAAGGTTATAAGTACCTTAATTGGGGTTATAAGTAGTTATAAGTATAGTTCCCTTAATTATAACCAGTCTCTAATTATAACCTTAGTTACTAAGTCCCATGATCCTTTAAGTGGGCTTCAGGGTTTCGGGTTTGGCCCTACACCTTAAACGGTAAACCTTCCACCCCAAACCCGAAATGCTTCTTAAAGAATAGCGGCTTGCGGATGGAGCATGTAGGAATTAAATTCAACCCCCCCGGTTTTGAATCGGCACTCTGGTAGAAACCAGGAGGTTCTCCTTCAGGCTCCCTGTTTAAGGAGCTTTGGTGGCATCTTCACGGTTAAAGGAATGGTTTCCAAGTGGCTTATAAGAGTCACAGAGAAGGTCGTTCATCATGCAGTGCTGTAACGATGCATCGAATTGCATAACACTGTGAAAATTCGCATGCATGGGGGGCGGGGGGTGTTCATAGCCCTAGAGTTTAGGGGTTTAGGGTTTAGGGGCTTAGGGTCTAGGGGTTTAGGGTTTAGGGTTTAGGGGTCTAAGCACACTGCGATCTGAAAGTTCGGTGAATGCTGCTGCGGCCTCAGCTACCACTGTGGACATCACCGCCACCATTCTGAACCCTTTTGTGGGGACCTCAATAATTAACAAATGTAGGGTGTTGAATTCCTTTCTTTGCAGTATAAATCAAGTCAGGAACCCTAAGGAACAATACATTGATAATTATTTCGGCGACAATATTCTAGACCCAAGAGTAACCTGGTAATAAAAAGGGTGCTCCTTTTGGTTCAAAGGGTGTTTATAAGGGAACTGAACCCCAAAAAAGGGAATAAGGGCTTACTCTGGGTCCTAGTATTTCTTGTAGCCTGACTCAGCTCCCTGCCAGCGTCACCTTCTGGGTCTCGATGGTCTGGACCTCGGAGACACTTGCAGGCTGACGCCCAACTTTCGTGTAAGGGACAACCCAAAGATGTCTGTGTGTGTGTGTGTGTTTGTTTTCTGGTGTCTTCCATGGATGAGTGTACCGTATGTTTAAGACAACATAATAATAGAATGTAATGTAATATGCTAGTGCGTCAGTTGGATGGTTTGACGCCTTGATCTCTGTGCTCCGGTCCTTCTTAGTCTGCTCAGACTACAAACTCGATGGTGGTGTTCGGTGACGACCATGACGATGACGACGACGGTAGCGATGAGGATGAGGATGATGAGCATAATGAGGATGACGCAAACCTTCCCACAAACCCTGGGAACTGCGGGCATTTGCCAGACTTCGAAGGGCGGCAAGGCATATATGGAAAGCGTCTACTCCCCGCACGGCAAACTGGCAGACAATGTTCGGCCAACTAAAGCCTACTACCCCAATAAACCACAGAAACAAAAGCTAAAACTTTCCGATTCCTACTAAACTACAAGAACCCAAAAAGGTTTTTAAAGGTTGGGTATTAGGGATCTTTGAAAGGACCGACCCCCCCTCTACCCCTTGCAATGGGCCCTGAACAAGGAAGACTTGGGAAACCTGCGACTTTCTCGAATTTCAAGAGCCAGGGTTTAACGGTTTAGGGTTTAGGGTTTTTCGGGTTTAGGGCTTCAGGGTTTTAGGGTTTCAGGGTTTCAGGTTCACCCTGAGTTGCCGACCGAATGTACCGCAACGACGGCTTTGCGTGGCGAGACTTCCTTGCAAGCAAGCTTGGGCCAGGCTCGCTGTTCTAAACCCTAAACCCTAACCCCAAACCGTCCTGTTTGACACCCTTTCAGGTCCCGCTTCGATCCTTCGCGTCCGGTTTGGCATCCTTTTGAAGGCACTCTGATGGGAGGCCAAAAGGGGGGTTTAAGATTCTTGGGGTAGGGATTCCTTCATATGAACCCTATTATGGGAACCCTAATCCCTACTAAACCCCCAATAGGCTAAAACCCCTGTTGGCCTCCTATGACACTTAGAGGGAACCCGACATGTTCACAATGCCTTCTAGCGAGGCGGAGGGCTTGGGCATTACCTGTTCGTGACTATAGGGCCCCAAAAAGCGCATAAGCAAAAATTAGGATAGGGATGTTCCCATTTAAACCCCCTTATATTGAAGCGATATCCCATAAAATCTTATGCGTATGTGCTTTCGGGGTCCCTAACACTATAGTACTTAGGCGGCAGTGGAAGTCTGTGCAGGGACGGAAAGACTAGCATACTTCTGCACGTAAGCGTATGAGAATTGAGGCTAACCTGGTGCTTGAAGTCATTGTGACGGCGGCTTCCCGCGAAGTCATGGTATTGCGCGATGGATGTCTAACCTCATCTCGCAACCACAACCGCTAATCGGCCAGAGAAAATGGACCTGTGATTTCCCAAACCCTCTAAACCCAAGCAGCATTATTGTAAAAGACACCACAGAAAAGCTGGATACTCCCTAAATAGAAATTGAGGACTGCAATGCGCGACAGAAGCCCCTCTCAGTCTCAGTTTGAGCGAAATCAGATAATCACAACCTGACCACACGGCCTAAACCGAAAATGTGATGAAGGTTTAGGTTTGAGGGCTTACGGTTTAGCCTAGCCTAATTAGAGGATCATGGGACTTAGTAAGTAGCTTATAATTGGGGTTACAAGCCCCCTAAGTGAGGTTATCCTACCAATAACCTACTTATATCCCTACTTACTAAGTCCCATGAGCCTTTAAGTACTGTTGAGGGTTTACACGACTCAGGGCCCCCCCACAACCCGACATCCCAAAACCCTAAAGTCCCTAAGCCATAAGCCGCAAAAACCCTTCTCGGGTTCAGGTCGTGGTTGGGTTCTAACTTAGGTACGGCCCCCATACAGTAAGAGTCTATAATAGGGCTACTATCACGGTCCTAGTATATCTGTATTATGAATATTATTCAACTATTACGGAGTGAGGGCAGTACCCAAGTTCTAACATGTCATGTCACTGTCGTGACTCTGCTGGATGTCCTGTCCACTGTAACAACTGTGTGTATGTCAGCACCAAATCCTTAACCCAACAATCCTAAACCCTCAACCCTACACTATACCCCCTTGAGAACCATAATGAAAACTACTATGTTTAACATTCTCTTGGGTTTTATATGACGAACAAAAAATTTTTTAAAAAAAGAAAACAACAACAAACGAAACGTCATAAGGTACTATAGACAATTTACAAGAATAAACTGCAAAGCCCCGGGATCCTCCAACCCCAAAACCCCTGAAATCTGAAACTGACACCCTACTTAGAGGATCATGGGACTTAGTAACTAGGGTTCCTCAAAGGGCTCCTTTAAGGGATCTATAAATAAGTAAGGGTTCTATAAGGGGGAGTTCAGGTAAAGGATCATGGGACTTAGTAAGTAGGTTATAATTGGGGTTACAAGTCCCCTAATATCCTAATTATAACCTAGTTATAACCTTACTTACTATGTCCCAATAGCCTTTAAGTAAGCCGTTCAACCGCTAAACTCTGAAGCCCTAAACTTTTCAACATCCTGAACTTGGACCCTGGGTTGGGATTTGCATGCCCCCTAAACCCCTAAACCCTAAAACCCTAAACCCTGAAGCCCTAAACCCTCCAACTGCGTAAGCTCGGAGGAGTCCTGGGCAAGGCCGAAGGAGACGGGCACAACACGGTAGACGTATCCCCCTGCGTGGAGGGCGTTTAGGGCTGAGTGATCCTGGAAGTTAGGGTCCTTGAAGAGTTCCTTGAGGGGATCTATAAGGGTTCTACAAGGGTGGGGGGTGGCTGAAATGATCATGGGACTTAGTAAGTAGGTGTTAATTGTGGTTACAAGTCCCACAAATGGGGGTTTCCTTATTATCATCTACTAATAACCTGACTTACTAAGTCCCATGAGCCTTTAAGTAGGGCTAAGGGATTAGGGTCCAAGGATTAATAAACTACCTTTCTTTGAGGGCCGGACCCATGTTTTCAGCTGGACAATATAGGGGGTTGATAATGGTTAGCACAAACTTTCAGGGGCATAATTACGCTGTAGATATAATTACAGTATGATAAGGAACCCGATCTTGAGGAACCGACCCTAGTCTAGCTATCAAGGCTCCGATGGCACTCTTGTGCATTCGGGCTTTCGGCTTGGCGTTCTTGCTTGCGGCTCAAGAACTCCACTTAATGAGTTTGTGCTGTATGGGGTCAGGGTTTAGGGCTTTAGGGTGTAGCTCAGTGTTTAGTGCTTGGACTTTACAGCAGTTCTTGAGTTTCAGGGTTCGGCTCTGGGATGCAGGAGTGTTTAAATGCATTGTAACCTAAACTCCCCCTTATAGAACCCTGAAAGATCCCTTAAAGGAACCCTTTAAGGAACCCTAGTTACAAAGTCCCAGGAGCCTTGAAGTAAGCCTTTCCCTGGTGTACCTGCCTTCGAGGATCATCTCCTCGCTGACGTCGTCGGCTCGGGCGCGTCCAACATACTCAGTCAGGTCGTACCTGCTTGCTTTACCTTAACCCCAAGTAACCTACCTGTTTAAGGACTTATATAAAGAAGTCATATTAGGCAACCCTAAAAAGGTAAGTTCCTTAGGGTCCAGGTAAGGCTATATAATGGGACTTAGTAACTAGGGCTCCTTACAGGTTATCTTAAGGGATCTATAAGGTTCTATAAGGGTTAGCTGTGAGGTCGTACCTGCTTCATGTAGGGGCCTTCACATCTCTTTAGGGTTTAGGATTTAGGGGAAGGCAGGCCCACAGGGGAAAAGCTTACTTCAAGGCTCATGGGGTTTAGCAAGTAGGGTTCCTTATAAAGGGTTCCTTCAAGAGATCTATCAGGGTTCCATTAAGAGATCTATAAGGGTTCCTTTAAGAGATCTATAAGGGTTCCTTTAAGAGATCTATAGGGGTTCTTTCAAGAGATCTATAAGGGTTCTATAATATGGGGAGTTACCTGCTTACCAGGACAGCCCAATAACGCTTCGAAGTTAGGGTTCCTTTAAGGGGCCCTTCAAGAAGGGAAATAAGGGTTTATTACAGGGTCGTAGCCGCTTACCCGGAGAGCTCAATACCGGTTATAATGAAGGAATATACCTTGAAGTTAGGATTCCTTCAAGAGGTCCTGCGAGGATTTTATTAGTGTTCACTATAAGGCCGAATACCCACCCACAAAGACACGACACAAAATTGATTGGAAGGAGCAACTGCTTAACTTTATTTACGAGGCACTGGGCTTGTGCAGGCGAGATAGGGAAGCGAAAGCGCGTGTGAGAATGCTGTTTGGGCTTGCAGCACACTGCTTGAGCCAGTATGGCAAACTGAAAAGCTCATGCTAAAGAATGCTGCTAAGCACAACACTGCCCGATGGCTTTACAAGACACAAACTTGAGAAGCAACCAAGCAAATCCTCAACCCCATAATTCTCAGGACCGAAATTTCCCTCCTCAAACACCAAGCCCTAAACTCCAAGGGTAAAAGGAGGGACCCTTAATAAGGACCCCCAGGTATATACCCCTTATATAGCTATTATATACCCTTCATATAGCCCCATTATGGGGTAGGGGTCCCCATTAAGGGTCCCTCCTTTTCCCCTTTGATAAACCCTAAACCCTAAACCCAAGCCCCAACCCTAAACCCCAAGAACCAAAAGCTTCTCCCCTCCACTCCGCCCGCGGGCGGAAAAAAGAAGAAACTCCGAAAACCGTAAACATTAGAAGGGGCCGCCACCCTGTAATAGTTAATAGTGGTATAATAGGAATATGAGGGGACCCCAATATAATCCTTATAGTCACTATTACAGGGTGGGGGCCCCTTCTAACGTCAACACCAAACCTAAACCCAAAACCGAAACAAACTCCTCACAGACTCGGAAAATTCTAAATCCAAAACTTAAATAAACCCACAGACCCCCCAAAAACCCTAAACCCCTCAACCCAAACTCCCAAAACTCCGAAAACCCTAAACCCTAAAAACAAAAAACAACTCCGAAAACCCTAACACCCTCAACCACAACTTCAAAAAAACACCGAAAACCCTAAACTGTAAAAAAAAACACCAACTCCCCAAACTCGGAATTCGAAACCCCAACTCCGAAACCCAAGATCCTAAACCCCTAAACCCTAAGGCGCACCTCATCTTCCCGTCGGAGCCCGGGCCCAACTTCCTGAAAACCGCAAAGCCGACCTCATCTCTCGGGGTTTAGGGGTTTAGGGGTTTAGGGTTTAGGGTTTAGGGGTTTAGGGTTTAGGGGTTTAGGGTTTAGGGTTTAGGGGTTTAGGGGTTTAGGGTCCCTTTTACTAGTTCAGGGTTGGGGTAGTATTGACAATTTACATGTTTATCCCTTATTAATGGGTTTAAGTACCCATAAAAATGTAAAATGTTCCCCAAACTACGGCAGATTTAAAGGTAGTATAGGGTTCTAGAATAGGGCTCCCTTTAGGGGATTTAGGGTCAGAGTTAAGGATTTAGGGCTCAGGGGTTTAACGGTTCAGGGCTTAGGGGTTTGGGGTTCAGGGATTCAGGGGGGTGTAAGGGCTTAGGGGTTTAGGGGGGGTTAGGGACTTAGAGTTTAAGGGTTTGGGGTGAAGGGATTTAGGGGCTTAGGGGTTTAGAAGTTTCGTGTTTAGGCTTTGGGGTTTGGGGGTAACTTACTACTGCTCATGCTGACTGCGATTTTCGCCACTGCTGCCGCCATTGCTACTGGCCGCAGTTTTCCTAGGGCTTTAGACTTACTGAACTTGGACCACTGGCAACTATTATAATTTTAGCTGTTTCTTAGGGATGGTAAAAGCCAAAGATGATTTTTCTACTTACCCCTATAGAGGCCTAAATAGTTACCAATACTATTTTGGGGATTCCTTATTCTTGTATAATGGGCCCCCCAAACCTATTCCAATTGTTACAGCCCCTATATTACATGCCGAACGTACATTGCATATATACATGACGCAGGGTACATATACAGACATTTCTGCCTAGGCCTGTTACGACGAGTGCTGATTCAAAACGGTAACGATGATGACGATGTTGAGTGGTTGACGATGGTTATGACTAGGTTCCTAAGTAGCCTCATTCGCCAAAACCAAACAGTGCAAAAGGGCACTACTCAGGAACCGAGGCGAATCAGCGATTGAGAGAAACCAGGACATCCCACTTAGCCCTCAATCATGCAACCGAAATCCAAGCCCCAAGCCCTACTTAGCCCCCCCAACTACCCTCTAATATACCCTAAATACCCACCATTAAGGAACATGAGGGCTCCATTAACAGGCCAGGGGTTTTGGTAAGCCACAAGTTAAGGTTTAGGGTTGATGGCCGGGGACTACTTGGAGGGTCGGGGGACATAGTAACTGGTTATTTTAGGGGCTTATAAGTACCATAACCCCAATTAGGGTCCCTTTTAGGGTACTTATAAGTCTACTTACTACCTACTTACTAAGTCCCCCGACCCTCCAAGTAAGCCAAAACGAAGCCAAGGTGCGTCTATGTTTGTGGCTTTTGCCTGCAAGGCAGCCTGGCAGTCTGGCCCGGGCAAGAAAACACGATGCAGGGCAACGAGTTTCCGGGTTTAGGGTTTCGGATGTTCGGGTTTAGCGAGTTTCGGGCTTAAGATGTACTGTTGAGAGCCACTGACCCAAAACTTTTCGACCGATTCGCTACTGGTAAGTTGCTCTTAGAGTTTTCTTCCCAATCCAAACCCCTAAACCCTAAACCCTAAATACCCTTAGCCACTTGCTGCTGTCCCTTTCAAACTGAGAGTCTCGGGCTTAAGCTCCTACTTCATAAAAAGACTAGGGTTCCTTTAAAGCGTTCCTTACAGGGGTCTATAAGGGACCTATAGCAGGGTTCTATAGTATAGGGGCCTTAATAACTAGAATAGGATTTGGGGGCCAATTATACTATAAAAATAAGAAGGAACCCTCAAAATGGTATAAGTAATCATTAAGGCCCCTATAGTAAATCCTTATCATAGCCCTTATAGTAGCCCTTATAGACCCCTTTACAGGAACCCTAGGAACCCTAGGCAAGAATCTTCCGACCCTTTGGCCCGTCACCGCCTCGCGGGCGATGTGCTTCTCTTGCCAGATGCAAATGTCAACAGCTGTTCGCCGGAAGACCGTGACCTCTTTGGATCACTGGTATAGGGGCCTTAATAATTAGAATAGGGTTTTGGGGCCCATTAAGCTATAACTGTAATAAGGAACCCCTACCGTCTTAGGGTTTAGGGATTTGTAAACAATGCATTTGAAGGTCACTGTCAACACACCGCCTAAGTTGGACTTACTCAGCAAAGCACCTGGATTCCAACAGATTATAGGATCCTTAAGGGGGGGTGGTTCAAGGGGGGAGGGTACTAGGGAGCTTTGGGGAACCTTAGGGAAGCTTAGGGAGTATTGGGGAATAATGGGGATTACTAGGTTACCTACCCCCCTTGGACCACCCCCCCTTAAGGACATCCTAAACAGAAGATGCTGTGTGCCCGCGCGCAGCGGGTGGGGACACCAGGGGTAATGGATGCGCAAGGAGACCAAAACTCCCCCACATGGCGCCGTTTTAACTCTAACTCTAAGCCGGATCTGCCTCCTAGCCGCCAATGATGGGCTCTTGTTCGTATTTCTGGATCCCGATTTAGGGTTATCGGTTCGGGGTTTTAGGGCTTAGGATTTAAGGGGTAAGGAACATAATTACAGATATCAAAAATCAGAAAACCCTGCTACTTTCGATAAAAACTATAGATCCTTTTGTTATGGTAACTTGAATCCCTTTATTTTGGTAACTTGAACTGAACCCCTTAACGAAGCCAGAATTCTTCTCTGCTTTCCCGAAACCGTAAGACGTACAGACCCAAAGCTCTATAGAACATAATACCTTACTTATAAAATCCTAAACCTTCTAAACCTGATGGACTTATGGATTCCTAAACCTGACGGAACCCCAAGCCCTAAATTATACTTGGAGGGTCGGAGGACTTAGTAAGTAGTTACTGTATAGTCATGAGTATCGTAACCCCAATTAGGGTCCCTTTTAGGGTACTTACAAGTCTACTTATTATCTACTTACTAAGTTCCTCGACCCTCCAAGTATTTCCGAGCTTTGGACATCGACGCCCTGGCCGGGTCCGACCATGGATGGGAGCCAAACCTGGTAAGGAAACGGAGCGGCTTGTGGTTCAGGGTTTAGCCTGTACTTGGAGGGTCGGGGGACTTAGTAAGTAGGTAGTAAGTAGACTTATAGGTACCCTAAAAGGGACCCTAATTGGGGTTATGGTACTTATATATAAGCCCCTAAAATAACCAGTTACTAAGTCCCCCGACCCTCCAAGTAGGGTTCTAGTAGGCTTAGGGCTGAGGGCGGGCTTTACAGCGATTCAAAAGCTCAAGATTGCCCTGACGGAGCTATATGGGAGTTTCCGAAAACGGTGGACCGTAATATATAGCACCCTAAAAAAGTAGGATCCTTATTACAAGGGCACCCAAAATCATGTCGGAAACTCCCATATTCCCTAAACCCTAAACCCTGCAGAAGAGGACGCTGTGGGAACCTATGGTTTGTCCTCCTCCCAAACCCTAACCCCTCAACCCTAACATCTCAGAGACTCCAATATCTCTTAATTAAGGAATATTCCTTAAATTATGGCAGGATCCCTAATATGACGTAAGGTGTATTCCTTAATTAAGGGATATTGGAGTCTCTAGGATTGCCTGCAGCGCAGCTTATTTTTTGCTATGGATTCACGAGGGGAGGGCTTCGGGCATTTCAAGGCTTCTGTACGGACTCAGGATTCATTAGTTAAAGGATCATGGGACTTAGTAAGGTTCCTTAAAGGGGTCCTTATAGGGATCTATAGGGTTCCTTAAAGGGATCTATAGGGTTTAGGGTTTACTTAAAGGATCATGGGACTTAGCTAGTAAGGGCTTAGGGTTCCCTGTAAGGGTACTATAGGGTTCTATAAGAAGGGTTTAGGGTTTAGGGTCTACTTAAAGGATCATGGGACTTAGTGAGTAAGGTTATAAGTAGGCTATACGTAGGATAACCCCACTTAGGGGACTTACAACCCCAACAATAACCTACTTACTTAGTCCATTGATCCTCTAAGGGAATTGTCAGAGTTGTAGAACGTGGTGTGTTTTTGGCAGTACTCGGAGACTGTGCAAATCCCCCTCTGTGAGGAAGATATAGAATACGGTCTTTGATTTCAACAGAAATACAGGGAACTTTGCAGGAACTACCCTTGTAGCAACTACGTGTCCACTGCATGTGTATAGCTCCTGGTTTGGGTCAACCAACTTTATAAAAAGGGAACTACAAATGAAATTCTACTTGGTTGCCGAGTTGCTGGTATCCCAGAAAATTTATTTGGGTTTAACACCGGGGACCTTACTGTATACTATTGTAGCCTCCCGAATTCTATACATACAAAACTGAACAACAGCATAAGTATACGTCTCATATACATACACATGAAATGTTTGTATATACACACAGACACTAGAAGTAACTTGTACGACCCCTATATTGCGGTTTTGGGTGCTTGGATGGGGTTTAGGCTTTTGAAGCTTGGGGCCCTGTATTTGCAGCCTGGCAAAGTACTCACTGGCCCAAAACCCAAGGGAATAAAAGTTGAAACTTTCACAATCGACTACCTTATAAGAACCTCAAAAGTTGAAAAGTTCAGTCTACAGCCAAGAAGAGTATGGGCCCTTAACCCTGGGAGCCTTATATACCTACTATATACCTAATATGAACCCTTAAGGGTCCCTAGAATCCCGGTACGTGTTACCTACTGAGGTATGAAGTTCGCCTGCGCTGGAGCGTTACCCACCGGGTCTCTATGCTGTCTCTACTTGAAGGCTCATGGGACTTAGTAAGGAAGGTTGTAAGTTGTAAGCCCAATTATAACCTACTTACCAAGTCCCATGATCCTTTAAGTATTCCAGTTCGTTTAAACAGCAAGAAACTCAATTCATCTTTTTTGCCATTTCCCCAAAAGAACTCCAAAACGCGTCCGAAAACACCTCCAGCCAGGTCGAGAGCGATGCAACTCTGGCAAGTAAACCCTGATACCGTTAGACACCGACCCCGCCCTTTCACCCCCCTACACAAAAACATACAAAACAATGCTACCGAAACCTCTTTTGAAAACCCTGAAAAGCTCTGCGCAGACCCTGCTGAAACTATAGAGGGCTTCTTCTGTTGATATACTTGGAAGGGCAGGGGACTCTGTAAGTAGGTTATAAATAGGGTTATAATTGGGGTAACTCCATTTAGGGTACTTATAACTCTACTTACTAAGTCCCCTGCCCCTCCAAGTACAGCCCGTTCTTTCATGGGGTATTGGCCGGCAAAAAAGCTAGGGACTCGATAGCACACGAAAGAACCTTGCAATTCATGCCTGTGGATCCAAAAACCTACCGTTTTAAGGGGTCAGACCCTCTAATTAAGGGGTCATAACCGACCATTTTGTAGGGTTTGGGGTTACAGGTGTACAAACCCTTCTCAAAACGATGCTTCTAAAACCCTCGCCAAACCCTCACAAGCCCTGTAAAACCAGACTGAAACAGCGAATGGCAGGGCCTGGCCTGCGTTCGGTCCGAGCTCCAATTCTCATGGATGCGGCAGATCTCCACCGCCCCGAAGTACTCCTTCACGTCCTGGTTTACTTTTCGAAAGGGTTTATCTGGGCTTGTGGGGGGTTTTGTGAGGGTCTACAAGCTTTTAATGTTAAAGCGTGGCTTGGAAGTGGTTTACTGGCGTTCCATGCATCATTTGCTGAGATTCTGGCTTTCGAGTTTCGGGCTTCACAAGTGGCCTAAACCCTAAACACCCAGACCATACATGTCTTCGAAACGTCTGCTAGGCGATATTTGGGTTCTTGCTAGAGATTTCCAGGGTTTAGGGTTTAGAGTTTACCACTTCATGTGTTGAACCTTTCAGAGGCTATCGGTTTTAGGGTGTTTGTTGGTTTACTATCGCTGAATTCTAGAACGGCCATAACTTGTAATCTTAATTTTAGTTCTTCCGAACCCTGCATTACGGGGTTAGGGTTGGCATGTCATGCAAACGCGTGATTGACAAACGCCCGCCGGTTCATTAAGATATCCGGATACTGCAATAAGCACCCTTTTCATGTCGTGGGTTTTCTAAGGTGTTGTGAAGGGAATATACAGAGCTTTCTAGGGTCTTCACGTCCTAGGTTCCTTAAGTGGCTGGGGCATTTAATTAGGGTACGGTTGATGATATAAATCCTGCATTACCTTAAGGACCCTAAACTATGGGGAGTATGGTGTATTCCTTATTATGGGCAATGCAGGATTTATATCATCAGCCGTATTTCAGGGTTCAAGGGCTTCGGGTAAAGGGTTTAGGGTTGAGCATGTAGTTCGGGGTCTATGTTCCGAAGCTTTTGAGCTCCATGGGAGTTTCCCAAAATTTTGGGTACCTTATTTGGGTGCCTTATAATCAGGATCCGACTATTTAGGGTAGGGTCCCATATTTTCTGAAACTCCCCCATCATGGGAATTCAGGTCCAGCCCACAGAGCCCCACCCCCCTAAATTCAGGAATATAGAGCTTAAACCTATCGGGGACATCCTTTTTTTATATATAATGATGTTCGGTGTCTTCCTTAATTTAAGTTCGGGGGTATACCTTAAATTACAAGGGGCTTAACATTGTGCGTTGAGGTATATTCCTGCATTGCGGTGTACGAGCCGCTATGAAAACGGGATGACAGAGGAGGGAGCTCCAATGCAGGAGACTGAATAATTACCAACACTGTTCGTTAAGGTTCCCTGTTGTAACCATACCATAACATACCCCAAACCCCTGTACTCTCCTATACCAAAACCGTTTTTAGCCCAAAAAGCAGCCCTCAAAGACTCTTCGAATGATTTAGGCGCCAGTATATTCTCCGAGCCCAATACTAAACCCTAAACCCTAGACCCCAAACCCTAAAACCCTAAACCCTAAACTCCAGACCCTAAACCCGAAAACCCTGAATCCCTAAACCCTACACCCTAAAACCCTGGACACCAAACCCTAAAACCCTAAAACCCTAAACCCTAAACCCTAAACCCTAGACCCTAAAACCCTAAACCCTAAACCAGGACCGGCACAGGAGGCCCTCTCTGATTCTTTCAACTCATACTGCATGTCTTCATCTTTACCCACAGGAGGAGGAGGAAACTCCTGTAGCATCTCGGGCTGCCAACGCCAAACATCGGCCACGGCAGTACTGTATGCGGAGTGAAATGGTCAAATAACAAAATAGCAGGGCCGACATGCAGAGGTGCCTGTCCGAGGTGCAAAACCCTGGTTCTGATAGCCAACTCCTTCCATATGTCCTCCCACTGTAGGTGCAAATGCTCCAGGTGGCGGTGTAGAGACTGCAACAGTTGCTGTAATCTGCCCACCTGGTGCCCCGGGACCCCCCAACAAATACCCCCAGACCACCCAGAGACCATATAAGGAATACCTAGGGTTCCTTTAAGGGATCTGTAGGGTATAGGGTTAAGGGGACTTCAACAACCCTCAATTAAGGAATATTCCTTAAATTTTGGTAGGATCCCTAATATGATTTAAGGTATATTCCTTAATTAAGGGATATTGGAGTCTCTAGGCACCCCAAAAAGCGCAAGCGCTGGAAATTGGGGGTCCATGCCAGATCTCGGCGGTTTAGGGCTTATAGGATAGGATTTGGGGTTTAGGGTTCCGAGTTTAGGGTTTGGGGTTTTAGGGTCGTGAAACCCCTAAAAAACCTAAGACAAATCATGTACTATCCCTTCTTCAAACCCCATACCCATATACTATGAATCCCTATATGGTATATGGGTGGCTGTCAAAATTTGGGTCCGTGTTTGGGTCCTTATTATAATACGGCACCTGATATTTAGGGTACAAGGGACCATAATTTTGACAACCACCCATTTGAACCTTAAACCAATTTAGGGCTCATTCTGGGCCTTTAAGTAACCAGGGAGAACAAAGTATAAACTTTCATTTTATACTGGTTCCATTAAGACAAAAAGTATTAAAGTATGGTACTCGAAAGCCCAGCATTTCGTCCTAAAAGGAGGGACCCTTAATAAGGACCCCTAGGTATATGCCCTTAATATAGCTATTATATACCCATTACATGGCCCATTATAGGGTAGGGGTCCCCATTAAGGGTCCCTCCTTTTCCCCTTTGAATTTCGTCCTAAAGGAACGCTCCAACCCTAAACCCTAAACCCTAAAACGTCCCGAAAGCCCTATATAGCTATGAATGCTTATATGGTATATGAACCTTAAACCCTTTTAAGGCATTTCGTCCTAAAAGAACGCTTGGAGGGTCGGGGGATTTAGTAAGTAGGTAGTAAGTAGACTTATAGGTACCCCAAAAGGGATCCTAATTGGGGTTATGGTATATGAACCTTAAACCCTTTTAGGGCTCATTTCGTCCTTAACTAACCAGTGGTTTTGGGGGTTCCCTTGGCTCTTTAGCTCCTTCTTTGATAGGGATGATCATCATCCCTGGCTCCTTAGCTCCCCCAATATCAATGGTTAGTAAAGGAACGCTCCAACCCTAAGCCCAGGCCAGGCCTCGAACTGCATCCAGAAGACGGACATGGGATCCTGCTGGAAGAACCCAGAGGGCCCAATACCCCTGAATTAAGGAATATGGCTTACATTATAGTAGGATCCCTAATATGATTTAAGGGATATTCCTTAATTGCGCGATATTGGGATCCTGCTGGAAGAAGGAAAAGGGGGGTTTGGGGTCACCTAGGGTTCCTTTTTAAGGGATCTATAAGGGATCTATAGGGTTTAGGGTTTATAGGGTTTAGGGTTTAATTTTTTTTGTTTACAGGGCTCCTTAGGGTTTAGGGTTCAGGGTTTAGGGGTTTAGGGTTTAGGGGTGTAGGGGTTTAGGAGTTTAGGGGTTTAGGGTTCTGGAACCCAGGGTCTCCGATATCACTCTGTTAGGAGATATTCCGTAAATTATAGATGGCTCCCTCATCTGATTTAATTTAAGGTATACCTGGACCCTAAGGAGCCTACCTTTTTAGGGTTCCGTCATATGACTTCTTTATAAAAGTCCTTGAAAAGGTAGGTTACTTGGGGTTAATAAGGTATTGCCTAATTAAGGGATATTGGGGTCTCTAGGAAGGAGGCGGGGGGGGTTAGGGTTAGGGTTTAGGGCCTAGGACTTGAGCATTGAAGCGCTGCTTTAGACAAGACGGACGGGATCGATGCCCAGGATTCTATACGAGCTTTGGAGGTTAGACTCTGTTTGCCCGGGTTTTGGAAGTTTTCGTAAGGGCTTATGGTTCAAACGCAAGGCGACGGGTTCTGACCACCATGTAGGAGTTTGGTTTGAAGGTGCATGGCTTGAAGCTTCAGGGTTTCCACAACATGACGGAGAGTACACCAGAATGACACCTGAAATCTAAAGCATAAACCCGACGGCTCTAAATCCGAGAGCTTGAATTCCTGAATTGAACGGGGTCTGCCGTCAATATGTGCCCCTCTGATTGAACGTTGTAAACCCTGAACCCTAACTCCCTAGACCCGGAACCCACAGATTCACAGGATGTCAATCGGAATATGGAACGCTCCTCAGTCAAGCACGTCTTTTGGACGGCTTGGGTTAAGCTGAGGTTGAGTAGGGTTTAGACTGACTTAGAGTTTAGGGTGTGGGGTCTAGGGTGCAGGGTTTTGGGTGCAGGGTGTTGGGTTTAGGGGCAGAAAGACGTAGCACGCGGTGCTTTCCTCCCTTGAATCTGCTTGCCCGGGTTCAGCGCTGATCACACATACACAAGGGGCCTGAATAAGTATCCGTACTCTTTTGGGGTTCCTTATTACGAAAGCGGTATAATGGGCCCCAAAACCCTATTCCAATTATTAAGGCCCCCATATTAGTTGCACCCTCAAACCCTCAATCCAAACTACCGTGTCCTACCTGATCGATGGCACCAGCACCCAGATTGCTCTGCCGTACACTCTACCTTAACCTGAATAACCTACCTTTTTAGGGTTCACTACTATGATTTCCTTATATAGGTCATTCAAAGATAGGTTATTCCGGGTTAAAGTAGACTCTATACCTCCAAAGCCTCAACCGGATCGACCCCGTGGGACCCTATTCCCCAGCTGCGCAACCATTAGGGTTACCACGAGTTTATTCAGGTTTTTTTGGTGCTTTGTAAGACTCATGTGGGGTTTCTGGCAGATCCTTAGGGTTGCTAAGCTTTTCAAGATGCGTGGCCGTGTATGTAGGGGTTCGTACTGCAATGCGCTGGTCGATGCCTCCATGAGCACATTGGAGCTGTTGACAACCTGGCTGTGATGGTGCTTGGGTTTTACCCTAAACCCTAAACCTTAAACCCTAAACCTTGGGTTTAGGGTTTTCGGGCTTAGGCTCTTGTTTAACCGAACCGGAGCTTTGTACCGCTGCAGACGAGAAAGTTGCTTCTGCTATGTAGGCCGTCCCCTTTCGGAGGGCAAAATATACCAAACCAAAGATATGATCGCGCCGGGCGGGTGGGCCGGGTGAATGTCGATCTCTGAGCCGCTGGCTGAAGAAGGCTAAAGTTCAAGTGCCCGAGCCAACTTATGCTAAAATCCTTTAGCATTGCAAATTGGGGGATTCAATCTGTGTATACGCTGATAAATACACTCTCTCGTTAGGGAGCTGAGTCTTGCGATCCCTATCATCCTTTTGAGGTAGGGGGTTTATTTACCACCCTAGACCACGATCTTGCTCGAAGCAAAACCAAGTCACCAACCGCAAATATCCAAAATTCTGAACCCCTGAACTGAAACCCTAAACCCTAAACCCTAAACCAAAATCCTGAGGCCCCTAACTGTGAGTCCTAAACTCTAGACTCTAGGCCCGAAACCACCCTAAACCCTGAACCCAGAAGAACCCTTGTAGAACCCTAACTAGGTTCCTGACTCTAGACCCAAGAGTAACCTAGGAACAAAAAGGATGCCCTTTTTGCTTTAAAGGGGCTTATAAGGGAACCTGAACCCCAAAAAAGGGAATAAGGGCTTACTCTGGGTCCTAGACTAGGTTCCTGAGTAGCCTCGTTTAATGAGGGTACCCTTCTTCCTGCTATTTGGTTTGGATAAGGGAAGAGAAAAGCAAAAAGGGCAAAAGGGTACTTCTCAGGAAACCAGGAAACCCTAGACCCCTATAGATCCCGTATCGAAGCTACTTGGAGGGGCAGGGGACTTAGTAAATAGGTTATAAGTAGAGTTATAAGAACCCTGAATGGAGGAACCCCAATTATAACCCTACTTATACCCTACTTACTAAGTCCCCTGCCCCTCCAAGTAGGATCCCTTATAGAGCCGCTGTAAGGAACTCTAAGTAGGAACCCCTTAAACCCCTATAGATCCCTTATCGAAGCTAGGATCCCTTATACCCTAAACCCTGCACCCTAAACCCTTAAACCCTAAACCCTAAACCCTTAAACCCTAAACCCTTAAACCCTAAACCCTTAAACCCTGAACCCTAAACCTGTACTGTAAGGAACCTTAACGAGGCCCCTGAAGGTCTGGGCTTGGGACCCCAAGGCGCAGCTTGAGTTCAGGAGTCCACCTCGGGCTGCGAGGCGAACCCGAACTCTAAGAACTACTATTTGCTTAAGAACCCCCAAAAAATAAATATATATATATATATATATATATATATATATTCCTTATAGGGACAATATAGGGATTATAATTTTTAATTTTTTGGGGGGTTCTTAAGCAAATAGTAGCTAATAACTCGTATGACTCTAACACCGGGTTAGGGTTTAGGGTGTGCGGTTAAGCGTTAAGGGTTTAGGGTCCCTGCCCCTGCGAGCCGAATCCGAGGAGGTAGCCTGAGAACAATCCGAAGCTGAAGGACGAAAAGATCCCTAAAAGGGTTTAGGGTTCCTCTATCTTATAGAGATCCATCGTGTCATTGTATCGGGCCCCGACTTTTGAGAGTCACTTGGTCCTTAAGGAACACCTCAACTCCAGCCCCCGAGGTTTGCTCGAAAGTAATTAGGAGTTGGGGTTTAGGGTTTAGGGTTTAGGGGTTTAGGGTTTAGGGGTTCAGGGTTTAGGGTTTAGGGGTTAAGGGTTTAGGGTTTAGCGGCAGAGCACAGACGAAGGATTCCTCAGTTTCAACCCAGCGAACCTCCGGTCCTCTACCTTGACCCCAAATAACCTACCTTGTAGGTACGGCCCCCTTACAGTAAGAGTCTATAATAGGGCTACTACTATGAATATTATTCAACTATTACTGAGTGGGGGCCGTACCTAACCTACCTTCTTAAGGACTTTTCGAAGGAAGTGGGTGCCTTAAGCTTGACCATCAGCAGACAGGAGCAACACCACAACAACAAACCACAACAAAAAAAACAACGCATTAATTAGGCCGCCATGTTTTTGGTACCGGCTCGAATAAGGCTATGATCTTAGGGGCTGAGTACCCTAGCCCAAAAAAGGGTAGGGTTTAGGGTTCAGGGTTTAGGATTTAGGGGCTAGGATTTAGGGAGTACCCTAGCCCGAAAAAGGTTAACGTTTTCAATTATGGTAGGATTGTATAAACCCCAATAGGTTAAAGGTTACCTACTCAGCTACTTAGTGATAAAGCACTGTGCCATATGGGGGTTTCCGAAAATAGGGGACCCTAATATAGTCCTACCTTATTATAAGGACCCCCAACTAAGGTACCCCTATTCTCGGAAACTCTAAACCCTAAACCCTTCATAGAACCCTTATAGATCCCTTTAAGGAACCCTTTAAGGATCCCTATTATGGCTTGTGTCAGAAGACCATGCCATGCTGCTACTTCCCAGTGAGGAGATGCTCCAAACCCTACATCTTCACCCGCAACCCCCAAACCCTCAACCCTTAGGGTTTAGGGGTTTAGGGTTTAGGGGTTTAGGGGTTTAGGGGTTTAGGGTTTAGGGGTTTAGGGGTTTAGGGTTTAGGGGTTTAGGGGTTTAGGGGTTTAGGGTTGAGGCTGACGAAAAAAACACGGACCTTCTGCCGTAAAGTGCTCATGTTTTGTCTTCATTGGGTTGGTCACCGTTGCAGAGTATCATCGGGTTTAAGGGCGATGCTGCGGGCTGTATCATAGGATCTAAAATGCTGAGTTGGTATCATAGGGTTAAGGGGTATCCTGTGGTTGTATCACATGGTCAGAGGGTTTGATCGCTGCTAGAGGTGAGAAAGTTTAAGCTCTGGGGTTCAGTAAGTAAGCTCTAGGACTAAAATAAGTGGTTTCTTAATGTTGAGGGTTCCTGGGTGGGTGGGTATTTTTCTAGGATCGAAGTAGCGAGCTCGACGAAAAACGGCTCGACCCCGAGCTGCTAAACCCTATAATCCCTAACCCGTGAACTCAACTTACACCAGAGACCAAAATGCAAAATGCTACCGAGCGACTTGTCGGAGTCCTTCCCCCAGGGGCCCTGCGAAGTTTGGATTTAGAGTGTCGGGTTTAGTTTAGGATTTAGGGTTTTAAGCTTTTGGTTCTGTACGGGTTCGATTACGTGTACTAAGTCAGCCACTAAGTTGGTTATTATACGTGCGATGCCCGAAGGTCCACCCGCCTCCGGCCCAGGTTTGGAGTTTAATGCTTAGGGCTTGGAGTGGCAACTCTGGGCTTTTTGTGGAGTGCTGGATTATTTTGTAACATAGAGATAGGGCTTAAGACGAGCGGGAATGCTGCTTGAAAGTATCCCGACCTTTGTGAGACTTGTCTTCTTGTCAACATTCGCTATCTTGGGCCGGCCCTCGGTGACCGAAGACCTAAGCCTAAACCCTAAACCCCCAAACCCCTAAAGTCCTAAATCCTGAACCCCTAAACCCCTAAATGCCTAAAGCCCTAAAGCCTTAAACCCTAGACCCCTAAACCCCCAAACCCTAACCCCTGACCCCTACACCCCTACACCCCTAAACCCTAAACCCTACCTTAATCTGCTCAAAGGCTGTGGTCAAGTACCAGGTCTCTGGAGGATTCCGGACTTCAGGCATTAGGTATAGAGAGACTACTGGGGCTTAGTAGGGTTTAGGATTTGGGGGTTTAGGGGTTCAGGGACTGGGGGTTTAGGGGTTGAGGGGTTTAGGGGTTTGGGTTTAGGGTTCAATGCTACGATGAGCGTTTCACCGACAAAGTCACCGGAGACGCGCGCAGAAATGATTCGCACTGTCTGGGTTTGCTTTCTACTCGTAGCTTTGATTGAGCTGATCTCGCACAGCACTACTGTCACCACCGAAATCAGCACTACCCCAGGTCACCACGGAGCCATCCCCCAGGATCGCAGAAAAGGCCTGCGCCGTTGCTTGAATCCGCTGCACATTCTTCAGCTCATGTCGCACAGCACTGCTGTCGCCACCGCAGATACCATCGCCCCAGGTCACAACGGAGCCATCACTGAGGATCGCAGCAAAGGCCCCCTCGGTTGCTTGAATCTGCTGCGCATTCTTCAGCTCATGTCGCACGGAGCTGCTGTCACCACCGCGGTCAGGAAAGCCCCAGGTCACCACGGAGCCATCCCCAAGGATCGCAGCGAACGCATACGACGTCGCTTGAATCTGCTGAACATTCTTCAGCTGATCTCGCACAGAACTGCTGGCACCACCCCTGCCAGCATCACCCCAGGTCACCACGGACCCATCATTGTCAAGGATCGCAGCAAAGGCATACTGAGTTGCTTGAATGTGCTGCACATTTTTCAGATGATCTCGGACGCCACTGCTGTCACCTACGTAGCCAGCAAAGCCTCAGGTGACGACGGAGCCATCACCAAGGATCGCAGCAAAGGCCCCTTTGGTTGCTTGTATCTGCTGCACATCCTGCAGCTGATCTTGCACAGCACTGCTGTCACCACCGGAGCCATGGTGGCCCCAGGTCACAACGGAGCCATCCCCAAGGATCGCAGCAAACGCATACGGCGGCGCTTGAATCTGCTGCACATTCTTCAGCTGATCTCGCACAGCACTGCTGTCACCACCGCAGTTTCGATCGCCCCAGGTCACCACGGAGCCATCACTGAGGATCGCAGCAAAGGCAGACTGAGTTGCCTGAATCTGCTGCACATTCTTCAGCTCATGTCGCACGGAGCTGCTGTCACCACCGCGGTCAGGAAAGCCCCAGGTCACCACGGAGCCATCCCCAAGGATCGCAGCGAACGCATACGACGTCGCTTGAATCTGCTGAACATTCTTCAGCTGATCTCGCACAGAGCTGCTGTTACCACCGGAGCCATGGTGGCCCCAGGTCACAACGGAGCCATCCCCAAGGATCGCAGCAAAGGCCCTCTCGGTTGCTTGAATCTGCTGCACATTTTTCAGCTCATGTTGCACGGCACTGGTGCTACCAACGGCACCAACATCGCCCCAGGTCACGACCGAGCCATCTCCCCGGATCGCGGCAAAGACCAGGCGTCTGCCACAAAGATCGACCCTTCGGACCTGCAATGTGAACGGCTCCACATACAGCAGCCTGGCCTTCTTGAGCTGCACTCCTCCATCAAGAACCCTTCCAGTGGAGTCCAAGAGTCGACCTCTGCCAGCTCCCAGGGCCCTCTGTGCACACGCCCTCAGCGATTCCACGGATTCGTCCTCCTCTGCCTGAAGTGACACAGTCTTGCCACTTATGAGGCTTACCTCACAGGTCAGCGACATAATGAAGACGTCAGCTTCGGTTCAGTTTATCGTCAACATGCCGAATACGCAAAGTTCTCATAAACATCTCTCTCTTTTCGTTGGTTATCAATTGTCTTTTTCTATCTTTTCCTTCCATGAGCTTTCTGTCTACTTAGCTGACACTCTATCTTTGTCTCTCTCTCTCTCTCTGGTTCTTCACTTTCTCTCTTTCTCTCGACACAACAGCTAACAACCTGTAAGAACTGATAAGCCGATTTGAGCTACCGAGTGTACAGCACGGCAAGAATGGCTACGGCTTGTTCTTTCTGCACCTCGCCTCTCCTGCAACCCAACTTACGAGCTCAGGGGACGAAGAAAGGAGGTTATGATTGGGCTTATCATATAAGTCCCCTAAACTGGGTTATCCGGATTGTAACCTTCATTGCTAGTTGCTTGCTAAGTCCAGGGAGCCATTAATTAAGAAACTAACGGCCCGCCAGCAAACAAGACTACTTAGAGTTTTAGAAACCCTAGGGTTCCTTTAAAGGGCTCCTTTAAGGGATCTATAGGGGATCTATAAGGGGGAGTTTAGGGTACTTAGAGGATCATGGGACTTAGTAAGTAGGTAAAAATTGGGGATACAACTCCCCTATGTGGGGTTCTCCTAATTATAACCGACTTATGACCTTACTTACTGTAGTCCCATGAGCCTTTAAGTAGGCCCTAAACACTAAACCCTTCTCATAGAACCCTTTTTGTACCCTTAAAGGGAACCCTAATCACTTACAGTCCCATGAGCCTTTAAGTAACCGATACTTGACCCTGAACCTACGCCCTGAACACTGAAGCCTAAACCTCCAAACAACCCCCAAACCACTTTAGGCCCAAACGTTGAATCAACCCCCGACCTGAACCTCAAACCCTAAACCCTAAACCTTAACCCCTAAACCCTAAGATTAATAGGGCCTTGGGTTTAGGGATCAGCAACCCCTAGCTCTAAACCCTCAATCCTGGGGTTATGTAGAAACCCTAGAGTTTCTTCAAAGGGGTCTATATGTTTAGGGTTTTGGGTTTAGGGTTTAGGGTTTAGGGTTTAGGTTTAGGGTTTAGGGTTTAGGGTTTAGGGTTTAGGGTTTAGGGTTTAGGGTGGTATAAGGGTTACTATTAAGGGGTCCATAAGGGCACTATAGTAATGTAGGAGCCTGATTAAGAAGCCTTGGGCCTTTAGCTAGGATGCCCAGTATCCTAGGAATAGAAAGGGCTCACTTTTTGGTATTGGGTAACTTGATTTTTGGTATTGGGTAACTTGATAAGGAACCTAGGATTACAAAAAGGGAATAAGGGTACCACTGGGCATCCTAGTTATTGAACTTAACGACAAACTCTACGAGCTGACTTCATCAAGAAACCCTAAACCCTAAAGCCCCAAAATCTGAAACCGTTAGGGTTTAGGGTTTAGGGTACCCTGAACCTAAAACCCTGCCAACCTAAGGCCCAACCCCTGCAGATGGTCTTGAATCCTAAAGCCCTCATGTGATTCACTCAGCAACCCGACGCTGTCAAAACCTACTGCCCTCAAGCTCAAAAACTGTTTCTAGACCCAAGAGTAACCTAGGAACAAAAAGGATGCCCTTTTTGCTTTAAAGGGGCTTATAAGGGGACCTGAACCCTAAAAAAAGGGAATAAGGGCCTACTCCAGGTCCTAGGTTTAGGGTTTTAGTACAAGCCAGAAAGTTGGAACATGGATCTAGGAGGATTACTGCTAGGATCCCTCAAACTTTACCTTAAGGGCATGAGGATAATGACGTTCCAACTTTCTGGCTTCTACTATAGGGTTTGGCGGCTTTGGGCTTCCCAGAGCGTCTCAACACATTTCCGAACTTTAACCCTGCAGACCCCACTCCTAAGCCATTGGTCACAACTCTTCAAGTGCCAAAACCATCATAAACGTACCACAGCTGGTCACAGCTCTTCAAGCGCCTTCCTAAGCCCTAAACCTTAAGCCACTAATCACAGCTCTTCTGAACCCTAAACCCTAAAAGCGCCTTCCATGTACGTGGTGCACGCTCGCCCCAGGGATTTCGTATCTTCATCATGCGGAGGATCTTCCCTGAGACCTCCGGGGAGGGGAACGAGAATGGTGGTAAGAAAGGGGCGTTAACAATTACTATAAGGTTCCTCTAAAAGGTTCCTCAAAGGGGTCTATAAGGGATCTGCAGTAAGGTTCTATTATATAGGGCCTTAACAATCAGAATGGGGTTCTAGGCCCCTTTATACTACAGTTACAATAAGGAACCCGTCGGTAGTTATTTAAGCCCTAGACGACCGTCCTGACAAGAAAGACCTGCCTGTCCAGTGTCCTGAGGGACTAATGGTTAACCTTCGGGAGTATGTCGGTATTTTATAGTTATATAGGGATTATAGTACTCGAAACAGGTTAAAAGGTTATCTACTCTACTAACAGGAAGATATGCAAACATCAAAGTATGGCAGAAGCAACAGCAGCTGTATCAGAGAAAGGATGATATACAGAGAGGTGTACACCTTGGGTACTGCCCCATTACAGTAACAGTCTATAATAAGGCTTCTATTAAGAGCCTAATATATCTATATTATGAATATTATCCAACTGTTACTGGGTGGGGGCGGTACCCAATGTACACCCTAAAACCTCAGGCACCGAACTCGCAACTCCGTGACTGGACTCCATACAAAAGAGTGAATACTACGATGCCCAGTAACCTAGGAATAGTAAAGGGCTCCCCTTTTTGGTATTGGGCAACTTTACCAGGAACCTGGACGACAAAAAGGGAATCAGGGTACTACCTAGAGGCTCCAATATCCCTTAATTAAGGAATTTACCTTAAATTATAGTAGGATCCCTTATAGGATTTAAAGAATATTCCTTAACTAAAGGGATATTGGAGTCTCCGGGTACTAGGCATCCTAGCATAAGTGGACTGGGACTGGTGGCCTTCAAGAATAGCACCATATGTTAGAAGCTGCCCCACCCTGGAATAGTGGTATAATTGGAATAAAATAGGGCCCGACGATCCATGTAGTCACTTTACAGGGTGGGGGCAGCTTCTAAACCATATGGGAGTTTCCGAAGATCAGGGGGTACCTCGTTTTGGGGGTCCTCTAAAGGGTTACTATACGGGTACTATAAGGGTTCCTTGAAAAGGGTTACCATAAGGGTACTATGAGGGTTCCTTGAAAGGGTTACTAGAAGGGTTTAGATTTTCCGAAAATTCGGTGGTACCCTATTTTGGGGGTCCTGATAATAAGGATCCTACTATCTAGGATACTATATTAGGGCTCCCTATTTTCGGAAACTCCCATATTCGAGGGCTGGAGTTTAGGGGAGCGCTATAAGGAATGCCACTAACTATTGAGGCCCCTGTGTTAGACTGTGACACTTCTCTTGCAGGGCTGCATATGCTACCGCTTCCCATGAAACTGCACCCCTGCACAAACCCAAAACTGCATCGGGTTGAAAAACTTGAGCCCTCAGAAACTGTATTTAAAAATGACAAGCAATACCAGAGCGGCACATCGCACGTTTACCGTTTAGGGAAAACACGACTAGTGTAGGGCACCTCCACTTCCTTTGCTTCCAGGATGCCATAGGCGTGAGGAGCCTCCGGCCAGGGGGTCATTCAGGGTTAGGGTTGAGGGTTCAAGGTTTAGGGTTGAGGGTTTAGGGTTTCAGGTTCAGAGTTTTGGGTTCAGGGGGGTTGAGACAGTTCATGGTTTGAGAATGTTGTTGTTTTACATGGGATAGGGTTGGGGTGAAGGGCTCAGGGTTAACATGCAATTACCGTATTTAACAGTTTTAGAAGGGCGTCAAAGGGAAACGTTGATATTCCGACCTCTGCATATGTCAACGAGATGATCAGAAATACGCTGGGGAAACCAACTTGCCGGCCAGTTGGAATGCCACTCTCTAATCAGAACTCTACCAAAATATACAGACAAGCTTGCTTGGAGTGTCAGGGGACTTAGTAAGCAGGCCAGAAGTAAAGTCATGAGTACCCTAAACGGGATCCAAGAGTGTTGTTATGATACTTATAAGTCGAAATACCTACAAACCTAAGTTCCACAACCCCCTTTATAGAGCCCTTTAAGGAACATGATGCCTATGATCTACGCTGCCCCAAAGCCCAAACCGGACGAGGAGGGCCTTCTTGGCTGGGCTTTTAAGTAACCAGGGAGAAAAAAGTATAAACTTTCCTTTTATACTGGTTCCATTAAGAAAAAAGTATTAAAGTATGGTACTCCAAAGCCCAGTTGGTCCAGTTTTCGAACGTTGGAAACCATTAGGGTTTACGGTTTAAGGGTTTGGGGTTTAGGGTTTAAGGGTTTAAGGGTTTAAGGTTTTAATTGTTTACGGTTTAAGGGTGAAGAGTTTAGGGTTTACGGTTTAAGGGTTTGGGGTTTAGGGTTTAAGGGTTTAGGGTTTAACCCTGCCTTAAACCGCGGTTGATGATATATATATATATATATATATATATATCCTGCATTACCTTATTGATCCTAGACGTTGGGAGTGATGGCATAATTTTATTATGGGTAATGCAGGATGTATATGATCAACCGTACCATAGCCTAGTAGTTTGTAAATTCTGATCACCAGCCCTAAGACAGAATCGATAGGGGCAGGACCTTACAAAATGTATAACCTTCGATTTTAAGGTATGTTCCTTTCTTAAGGGGAATTGGGCTCTCTGGGCAAACCACTGCGCCCTGAGTCAAACGAGCACGTTTACCACACCAGCCTGTGGATGAAGGAACCAAACTTCACGGGTGTGGGACACGGTTGAGGGTTTAGGGCTTCGGGTTTAGGGTTTGTGGTGTGGGGGCTCGGGTTCGAGAGTTTTCTTTTCAGATGAGGTTTCACCGGCTTGATGCTAGTTTCCAACACTAGGGATGCTTTCTATGGTCCTAAATCCTAAACCCTAAACCCTCAACCCTAAATCCAAAGCCCTAACCCTAAATCCTAGGCCCTAAACCCCAAACCGCCAAGTTATCCATGGACCAATGGAAAAGGAACGATGGTGAGAGCTTCGAGCCTGTCGTCGACATGTTGAAATAGCTGCGCACGATAGCTCCACAGAGAAAGGTCCCTTGGTCCTTCAGTTGTGATGTTGCCGGCCTCGTGGAGACTCTTCAGGACGTCTGATACGTCGTATTGCTCGTCGCTCTTCCTCAATTTCCTGATGATGAAGGAGGCTAACAGTGCTTCTTGGCGGGTTCGCAATATCTCAAAAACCAGTGGCCTCCCCGCGGCCATGAGTCGTATGATCCATGCCTGTGCGGTGTTGGGCGTGAGGGAAACGACTGGAACTTGGTGGACCGGCATCTCGGCGATTCCCAATCTGCGTGTGAACGCAGTGTCGACAACTTTTAGGGGTTACTTAGAGGACCATGGGAATTAGTATATAAGTAGGTTATAATTGGGGTTCTAATTTCCCGAAGTGAGGTTATTCGAATTACAACCTACGTTTAACCTTACTTACTAAGTCCCATGGGCCTTTAGGTAGGGTTCCTATTTGGGGTTTAGGGTTTACGGATTAGGGTCGGGGTTTTGTCTTCAGGGATTGGGGTTTAGGATGCACGGATTAGGGGTTGGGTTTGAGGCCAAACCTCAACCAGGGGTTTGCATTTTTTTCGTGGGACTCACGGATGGTCCGTACAGCACAGAGCGGATACAACATTGGGGCCTTAATCGGTATCAGGGGCTTAGAGGGATTTCGTATGGATCCTGAATAATTAAAACAGACTTGTGGGGTTACCATACTATGGTTTTCATGGGCATCCTGAGGAATCGCACTAATAATTCTTCTGGTTTCTATGTATACACCGTTTTCAGTATGGGTCTAAATCCAGGACATAGCCCTTCAAAGTTTTAAGGTGAGAAAACACGACATACACCCGCAAGGTGTAGTGATAATGGGACATAGCCCTAAACCCTAAACCCTAAATCCTGAACCCTAAACCCTGAACCCTAAACCCTAATAGCCGTTTGTGGCCTGAACTCTAAAGGGATGCCAGGACTTCAGCTTCCGAAAACAGGGTACCCAAATATCTACCCGAAATAGTAGGATCCTTGTTATAAGGACTCCCGAAACAAGGTACCCCTAATTTCCTCGGTTGAGGCTTTAGGGTTTAGGGTAAACGAATGTCAGGACTACGGTTGAGGCTTTAGGGTTTACCTGGACCCTAAGGAACCTACCTTTTTAGGGTTCCCTGATATGAACTCTTTATACAGGTCCTTAAAAAGGTAGGTTACTTGGGGTTAAGGTAGGGTAAACGCGCAGACAGAACCTGTAGGCCCATTTCTTCCACGATGTGATCCTTTGTCTTCTCACCTGCGAGACAATGAGATAAGCCCCGAAGCCCATATTTCTCCACCACCCTTAAAAATCACACTTAACGGCTCATGGGACTTAGTAAGGAAGGTTATAGGTAGGTCATAATTCGTGTAGGACTTCTAACCCCCAATTATAACCTACTTACTAAGTCGCATGATCCTCTAAACACAGCCACACAGCCTCGGATTAAAGCGTATTGGGCCCTAACCCTAAACCCAGACCCTAAATACCCTAAACCCCAAACCCTAAACCCCAAACCCTAAACCCTCATTCTTGCTGTTCCATACGATCTGCAGTGGCATGGTTTAGTGCTGTTGGCCTACCCAAAGAGAAGAGCTAGGCGGCTGGCCAAACGACATACCGACCCACAGGGCCTTAATAATTAGAATAGGATTTTGGGCTCCTTTAAAAGGAACTCCAGAAAGTTGGAATATGGTTTCATGGTAGGATCCCCTATAATTTACCTTAGAGGGGCTACGATAATGACATTCCAACTTTCTGGCTTCTACTGTATAGTTACAACAAGGAACTCTCAATCCTAAACCTTCTATCTTACAGCTTGCCATGCTGGGGACATGGCATCCTTCCTCTGTGCATCCCATGCCCATCAAGTACCTCCAGGGCTTGGCAGGGTTGCGTCTTCCTTTTGGGAGGTGGGATTAGGGTTTAAGGACATTTTTTGGGGAGGGTGACTAATTAGAATAGGATTTAGGGGTGAGGATTTCTGCTATAACGGTAAACATATAAGCCCTGAAGCATATACCCTCAGGAGTAATCAAGCCAATTCTATTAAAGTTCTGTAACCTGATCTTACACCTGATTTGCACCCCCATCCCCCCACCCGCCCGCCCCCTGTCGGGTTTAGGGAGGGTTTCAAGAGTTTAGGGTTTAGCTGTTTTAAGGATTCCCCTTCAGCCTCATTGGGGCTCTACCGCATCCTAGCTATGATCTTTTTCGAGGAACAGTGCTTATCCAGCAAGGGCCAAGGGCTTACATAAATCCTAAGACATAGCACCGGAATTGCGTGGTCGACGCCCCGAAGTCGAGCCACACAAACACACACACGCACACACACACAGACACACACACACACACACACACACATATATATATATATATATATATACATACACACACACACACGCACACACACACACACACACACATGCACACACCAGATCCGACACCCTAAACTAAAGCCGCAGTCCCACACCTTTCATGGGTAGTTCTCCAAATTAGGGCCCCTTTTACGGTCCATCTTATAAGGGTGCCGTACTATCTTTGGGACCGCAAAAGGAACCCTCATTTAGAGAACCACCCACATCCCAGATCACTACGGTTAACTCTTTTTCGACCCGATACAGACCATTCTACAACCCTTTTGCGAAAACCGATGAAACACGAATCTCCGGGACAACACGTCGTCCCTTCAGAGGGCACCCCGATTCGCAAGCCGACCTCAGCCATTGTCCGTTAAAGGGCATTACGGCTGAGGGTTGGGGGTTATGGGCGCTCGAGGGTTTTCGAAGCTCAGGCTTTCCCTAAACCCTAAACCCTACCGCAAATCCTAAAAGCTAAACCCTAACTAAACCCTACGGCAACGCCTAAACCCTAACACCCTACCGTAAACCCCAAGCCCAAGACCCTAAAGTCTACCAAACAATAAACCCTAAAGTCTGCTGGAATATCTGTATAAACCCTAGCTCAGGTTCCACGGTTTAGGCGGCTGGGGTTCAGGCCTAAGATTCAGGAGGTTTAGGGCTTAGGGTTTAGGAGGGGTTGGGGTTGAAGGGACCCATGAAGCTCAATACTCCTTAATTAGGGAACATAGCTTGCACTCTGAGGCTTCATACTATGATTAACCCTAAACCCTAAACCTGATTTAAGGTATATTCCTTACTTGAAGGGTTGTAGAGCTTTAGGGAGGGATGCGGGGCTGAGACCTAGAGGCTTAGGTCGTTTAGGGTTTAAGTTTAGGGCTTTAGCGCTCAGGGGGTTGGGGGTTTTTAGGGTCTAGAGTCTAGGGGCTGGGGGTTTAGGGTTTGAAGTTCAGAGCTTCTGGTTCGAGCTCCCCGAAACCCCTACATAAACCCTAAACCTTAGCCCCTAAGCCCTAAGCCCTAAACCCTAAACCCCTATATAAACCCTAAACCTTAGCCCCTAAGCCCTAAACCCTAAACCCTATATAAACCCTAACCGCGAGCCCTAAACCCTAAACCGTGTTATTTTGTGTTTGGGCTCTTGGAGTGGTGGGGATCAGGGTTCACGGGGTTTAGGGTTTAGAGTTTAAGGGTTTGGGGGTTTAAAGTTTAGGGGGGAGAGTTTAAGGGTTTGGGGTTTAGGGTTTAGAGTTTAAGGGTTTGGGGTTTAGAGTTATTGGTTTGGGGTTTAAAGCTTAGGGTTTAGAGTTTAAGGGTTTGGGGTTTAGGGCGCAGAGTTTAGAGCTTAAGGGTTTGTGATTTAGAGCTGAGGATTTAGAGAATTTAGAGTCCAGGGCTTGTGGGATTGCTTCTTGTTGTTGTTGTTGTTGGACACTTGGGATTAAATACGACTTGAAGCTCAAAACCGCCCAAGTCCCTGAAACCCGAAACCCAACCCCGAAATACCAACGCCCCGAAATCCCCAAACTTCTTGCGCTGTGGACTAGGATATAGGGTTGCCTGCCCGGGAAACTTGGGTTGTGAAGTGTAGCAATTCGGGGTTTGCAAAGGGCTTGTACCACTATACTAGCCGAACCAGGAATGAGGTTGCCCACTGGAGTCGTATGTGAATACATCCAAGACTATCGGTAGGGGCGCGGCAGAATTTGCGACCACTTGAGGTCATCATTATCAAAGTCGTCATCATCGTCCTCCTGATCTTGGAGAGTTTTGTGGCAAGAACTCGACATCGTAGGCTTAGCAGGAGTAATGGCTTGAGCGCCCGACGACTGTCCCAAATGTCACAAGTCAAACCACTCGCATCAAAGACTCATCCGTATACTCTGAAACGTTAACCCCAAGCCGGGCCCAAGCTCTAAACTCAGAAGCCGGAACTTGTGAAACAATCATGTACTAAACCCTAAACCCTAAACCGTCTAAATCTGAAATCTGCAAAGCGCCCCGCGGAATGAAGCAAAGGCCAAATGAAGTCAAGCGAAGGGTTTGGATGCAAACCGTCACCGGGGAAGTTGCTCTAAGTTAGGGCTTAGGGTTTAGGGTTTCGTTTCAAGTACCGGTAGAATGCACACGAACATACTGGGTTTACCAGCAGGGTTCACCAGCAGACCCGCCCGCGACACCAAGAACCCTTTTATAGTTGCCTTACTGTAAGGACCTGAATTAAGGGTTTTGTTATTCAGCATTTAGGGCTTGGGGTTACAGTATAATATAGCAAGATTTAAAATGTTGTTCCGTTACCACTCAACATTAACCCTAAACCCTACACCCGCAACACCACCCACAGCAGCAATAAGAGCACCACCACTACTGCCAAGCACCACCAAGAAATGCGATCTATGCACCCTTCCTATATGGGAGTTTCCGAAAATTAGGGGTACCATATTTTGGAGTCCTTATAATCAGGATCCTGCTAGTTAGGGTACTATATTAGCGTCCCCAATGTTCGGAAACTCCCGTATAACACGACTGAAACCTGTCGAAGCATGTAGAGACATATCAAAGCTTTGGAAAACCGTCAAACCCCGCACGACCTATGAAACCTCTGCATGACGGGACCTCGTCAGTACACAAAACCCTAAACCAAGACCTGGAAACACACACAAAACGACAGAACACCCTTAAACAACAGTGACGACCCATTGGTCCAGCTCCGGCGGCACTGGCAGGCCCTGCATCCATGTCATGTGTAGGGCCGAGCTTCTGGAACATGTGTTTGATCGTGATCTTGTTTAGGAGTGGTTCAGGGAATCCTAAACCCTCAACTGCGGTTTGGGGTTTTAGGCTTTCGGGCTGGCGTTTGGGTTGAGATGAACAGCCTGGATTTTCGCTTGATGGCTTGATGTTTCCCTGCCTTGGGATTTGTAGCGCTGTTGCAAACCTTTGGGGTCTATCGAACAGGGTATTAAATGTGGTTGATGGTTTCCCTAAACCCTAAAGGGAACTCCAGAAAGTTGGAATATGGTTTCATGGTAGGATACCCTATAACTTACCATAGAAGGGTTAGGATAATCATATTCCAACTTTCTGGCTTTTACCTTAAAGGGTTTCAGTTCGATTCTTAAGCCTGGGGACTCAAGGCTTCCATGTCTAAGGCGCATGGAGTATACCTTAGAAGCTGCCCCCACCCTGTAATGGTGCCAAGCTATTATATTCCCATTATACCACTATTACAGAGTGGGGGCCCCTTCTAAAGTATACCTTGAATTGCGAAACGACTTCTGGGCTTGAGCTGTATCCGTGGTGCATTCTCGTGACACCTCATAAAAGCGTCCTTTAAACCAAAGCCTACCCTAAACCTCTGAACACTAGATTTCAACCCTAAGCCGGGAACCTCTGCGGCTGCCAAACAAAGCACCAGCAAAAACCTACCTAGAGACTCCAACACCCCGATATTAAGGCATATGCTCTTACCTTTAGGGGGATCCTTTCTATTTAAGGTATCTCTCCTAATCTACTCTTCTAATTCATAAATGAAGTGCTTATACGATCTTTATCAGCGGTTGGGTCTGACAAAGATTTATCAGGGTTTCAGACAGGGGCCTTGCTAATTAGACTAGGGCTTTGGGGCATGCTAGTATACATAATATACAGGGACGGCAACAGGATACCGTTACTTGTTATTGAGACCCCTGTGTCAAGGGATTGAGCCACAGCCCGGGCCCCCAGCATCAAATGAACACATAGGAAAGTGTGAAATCAAATGTTCAGAACATCGAGACACGAGACACTCACCTAAACCCTGAACCCTAAACCCCACTAAACCCTAAACCCCTCAACCCCGAAGGTTAAACTCAGACATCGCAGGGCCTGGTGAATCTGCCAAACCACATGACAAAAGCTGTATGCTTGAAGTCAGGACCTTGAAATCCCTAAAAACCTAAACCCTGAACCCTATCCCAAACCGGGTTTAGGGTACAGGACAGGTTTAGAGCCGAATTTACAACCTGAACCTAAGTAGCAGCGAACGCAAAACCCGAAGCAAGTACAACCACCGAACCAACATTCAAGAGTTCTAGCCAAATTCTGAACTCACGCAGAACAACCTGTGACCGAAAACAATCCCAAATCCTTACACATGAGAACCCAACATTGCGCGTACCAGTTAGTCCCAACCTAAAAACTCAAACACTGCACCTGGACCCTACGGAACCTACCTTTTAGGGCCCCCCCAAATAAGATTTCTTTATATAAGTCCCTAAAAAGGTAGGTCACGTGGGGTTAAGGTGGACACTGCCAGGCCTGCAAAAGGAGCCGTGTCCTCTCTTCGGCGAGCCTTGCACCTGCGATGGAATCCTAAGAGGTTCAGGTTTAGGATTCTAGGTTTTAAGGGTTTTAAGGTTGAGGGTTTCGGGTTTTAAGGTTTTCAGGGTATAACCGGGTTGCGGGGGTTAGGGTTTAGGGTCATCGCAAGTCCTATGTTTCTACAGCTTGTTACAGGAACTTCAATGCTGTTATACCAAACTTCATAGGTTCATCGTGTACAACGTCTTTCCAAGTTATGAACGGTCTACGCATGTTTAAAACTGTTTGGTTAGTTATTGGGGCTTGTAACAAAGAACACAAAGGGTCTTAACATTGGTCCCAGAGAGCCCAAAATCCCTTTATTTCGGAATGTACCTGAAACTATACCTATTCCATCTTATCCCTTCAATTAAAACCTTTACAGAACCCCTGAACCCCTGAATGGGCCCTTCAAGGAACCCTAGTTTAAGCGATTTTCTTTGAAGAAGTGGGCCAAAACCCTCTCTAAGGTTAACACCATGGGCCCCTTACTTAGTAGTCCCATGAGCCTTTAAGTAGACCCTAAACCCTAAACCCTTAATATAGAACCCTATAGTACCCTTAAAGGGAACCCTAAGGCCTTACTAAGTCCCATGAGCCTTTAAGTCAGGTTAACACTATGGCCCCTAGCATGGACCCTTAACCCTGCGATCCTTGTATACCTACCTCAACCCCAAGTATCCTACCCTTTTTAAGGACTTAAAGTAAAAGCCAGAAAGTTGGAATATGATTATCCTAACCCTTCCATGGTAAATTATAGGGTATCCTACCATGAAACCATATTCCAACTTTCTGGAGTTCCCTGTAAATAAAGAAGTCATATTAGGGAACCCTAAAAAGGTAGGTTCCTTAGGGTCCAGGCACTACAGTATATACCCTACGTATACCCTCCAGGGTCCCTGGAAACCCGAAAGGCAGGCCAGAGGGTCCATGGGAGCGTTTCCGAACATAGGGGACCCTAATATAGTACCCTAACTAGCAGGATCCTCATTATAAGGACTCCAAAATAAGGTACCTCTAATTTTCGGAAGCTCCCATATTAAGGGCCAATACTTCTCGCGATCCCCGGATCTGACTCTTCTCTCCCTCTCTTCGCAACGACTTCTGAAACTGGGTTAATCTACGGTCTAGCGTCCAGGGTTTAGGGTTCAGGGATCTGTGAAGCTCTCTCACGGTTTCGGGAAACCTTCTCCAGAAGGTGTTTTCGGTCACGAACCCTTTTCTTGTAAGACTTTTGCATAGGGTGGTGTAACATGGGGAATATCGAATATAATCTAGTTACCCTAAGGTAGCGCAAAATTGTGTCCATCAGCCGGATGTACTTTGCAACACGGTTGGTGTAGTGCCAAACAATCCCCAATCTTTCGCCCAAAACCTGCAGGCCACAACTTGAAACGAAACCCCCGTTCAAATTTTTCGAGGCAACCACGATGGGTGCCAGAATGCAGACCGAAAGCCTAGGCAACACTTCATATTTATTTGGTGCCTAAACTCTGAACCCGCCCTCAAGAAAATACCAAGACAGCTCACTCATGTAGGACAAGGCTTATCCGGGCTGATCTGCTAAGTTCCCCCAACATGTTTCATGAATATGTACCTTGTTGCAAACAAGGGACAGGGTAAGTTAAACTTCTCCCGAACCCTAAACCAAATGCATTAAACCTAAATCCTAACCCACGCACTAAACCCTAAACCCTAAGGATCACTATACTGAACTTAGAACCCTAGCAAAAATAATAATTTTTGCTGTTTCTGAGGGATTATAATAACCAAAAAAATATTTCTAAGTACCCCTAAGGATCAGAGCGGCAATCACATGCCAGAGGTGCTGCGCTCTTCCCGAGCCTTTCGCTGTTCCTTGCGGATGTGCAACCTCGCTTCCAGACAATGGAATGAAGGGTTGCCTGGACCCTAAGGAACCTTCCTTTTTAGGGTTCCCTAATATCACTTCTTTATATAAGTCCTTAAAAGGGTAGGTTACTTGGGGTTAAGGTAAAGCTATCGAGTCATTATACTACACAGGCCTCAATGATTGGAGTAGGGCCTACTGCAATTAAAGCCCTGCGAGGCTTTGAGGTTCGGGGTATAGGGGATGATAATGCGTTAGGATTCAGAAACCCTAAACCCCTAAACCCTAAACCCTTAACCCCTAAACCCTAAACCCCAGAAGAGCATGAAACGTTTGTGTAGACAGCTTTCGAGATGATGGAAGGTCTTACGTAAGGGGCAGGAACAGCGATCTGCAATGATTTAGGGTTGAATCCAATACCCTTTAGGTAAGGGAATCTTTGAATTAGAATATCAGGCCCCCGGTATTCTAGTTTAAAGTATATTCCTGCCGATATTCCTGATGTCGGCATCAACTTCCACAACCTTCTGCGGACGTCGAGGAATGGGGTCTTGCTCTCCCTATACCATATACTGCCCACTCACCCTGTCCACGGTCCGAACCCCAATGTAGGGTTCAGAGTTCCTGCAAACCCCAACCGAGGAACCGTCAAATCTTCTTGCCTCTTCTTAGATATCAAAACCTGAGTGCGTTTTGAGTGTCTAGGGTTTAGTGGTCTTATCTAGCAGTGTCTCAGAGTTTCCTCAAAGGAAAGCACCCCCATCTGGATATTCGCCTCGGCCCCGGCCGAAGCGGTCAGAGGTTCCTATTCGGATTCTCTTATTCCCCACCTCTTAATCCCCTCCCCAGTGACCCCACCCCCAAAAACGAGGCCCGCTGACCCCCCCCCCCTTAAAAATGGAAACCCCTCCTCCGCTCGCTGACAGGTGCGAGCTTTCTGTAGTTTTCGACGACACGGGACTGCAATGTAGCATGTTCATGTGCGTCTCAGGCTTGTTTTAGACGCCCTTTCGTTGGGATAGGCGGAGTAACGTGGTTGAAAAGGGTCTGATGCTTCCCTAATCCAAGACGCCCACGAAATCCACAGCCTCAACGGCCCATACTTAAGGCATCCCGCCGCTTGCGAGAGTCTTGGTATCCAGTGTTTCGGAATGACGACACCAAAATTCGTACTGATACTACCACTACTAATACTACTCACAATCATCCTGCTTCGTGTTGCTATGAACATTACTTTTACTATAAGTGCGATTCCAACTGTTACTTTTTTCCTACAAGAGCTTGCTGCAGATAGTAGCCACTTGCCGCATGCGCGTACAGCCGGGCCGAGGCGGACGACGCGCAGCGTTTCAAATTACCGCAGCCTCAACTTGAAACCCCATGCCAAACGCGTTATAACATCAATCCCTTAGAGAGTCTCCCCTGCGATAAAATTCACACTCTAGATCCTGAGTACTGAGAACTGAGTCAAAGTACACAGTAGGGTGTCTGTATTCAGAGATGTTGTTCCTAGGTTGGCCCTCTAGAGCAAGGAAAACATGTTCGTGAAAAGCTTCGTGTATGTATGCCGGGGATCCCTAAACCCTAAACGCTAAATGCCTAAACACTAAACACTAAGCCCTAAATCCCTAAACCCTAAACCCTAAATCCCTAAACCCTAAACCCTAAACCCCAAATCCCTAAACCCTAAATCCCTAAACCCTAAACCTCAAATCCCTAAACCCTAAACCCCAAACCCTAAACCCCTAAACCCCCTTGTGGGAAGTCTCTCCATGGCAGACATGGAGCGGAATGCGTTGAGTCGGGAAGCCGGTGAAGAGCGCCAAGGCCTGCCGCCAGGGCCAACAAAAACAGTTTAGGGGTTTAGGGTCTTTTTTTAAGGTTTAGGGGTTTAGGGGCTTAGGGTTTAGGGTCTAGGGTTTAGGGTTTAGGGTTTATAGGGTCTAGGGTTTAGGGTTTGGGTGTTACGAGTAGGGTTTAGGGCCAGGGTCTAAGGGTTGGGGGTTTAGGGACGTTTGCAACACCTAAACCGAACCCTCCGCACCCCAAGACGCCCTAACCCCAAAACCCTGGCAGATTGCTGGCCCACGTGTTGCTGGGGTCATGGGTAAAGTGGCGAAGGCTGCTGTTATGTGGGTGATTGTCAAAATTAAGGTCCCTTTTTTGGGTATCCTACATTATAGGTGCCGTATTATAATTCGGACCCCAAAATGGGCCGTAATTTTGACAACCACCCATTTCTAAGACTCAATTCAACAGAGATCCTACCGGTGTAGGGGCCTAAACCACTGTAAAGAGCAGGCTTTTATGCTGCCCGCATATTCAATGCATCCGGGCGTGAGGACCTTCGGAAGGCAAGCATAGAAACCGGCAAGATACTGAAGCTAAGCTACGGTAATGACGGCGGAGGGCTCAAGGGTTTAAGGTTTAGCGTCTGAGGTTTGAGTCTTACTAGGATGCCCAGTAATCTAGGAATGAAAAGGGCTCCTTTTTGGTATTGGGTAACTTTATAAGGAACCTGGACTACAAAAACGGAATAAGAGTACTACTGGGCATCCTGGCTTAGTGACAAGTCGCACAAGCACTGCAACCCTAAGCCCACCTCAGAGCGTCTCGAACCTTAGCCTGAAACCCGCCCAAATCCGGAGTCTCAAGCCGTCAGCATCCTTCAACCCAAACTTTTGCGGGTGCTCTTCACCTACTTGTCGGGTATCATGGGAAACTTAATGTTAACCTTTTTGGTTATATAGGGGCTATATAGGGACTATACTACGCAAAATAGGTTAAAGGTTACCTACTCTACTACTACGGTGAATGATACAATTCCTGCACTACCCATACTAAGGAATATGCCATTATTCCCATAGTTCGGGGTCCTTAACGTAATGCAGGATTTATATCATCAACAGTAGGTTCATGCTTGGTTAATCTCAATTTTTTGGCTTCCGCGGGTGGCGGATCTGAGGTTTAAGACCTGGGGTTTAGGGTTTAGGGTTTCGGATTTAAGGTTTAGGATTTAGGGTTTAGGGTCCGGGTTTACTTCGTTAGTTTGGCTGGGCTTCCACCGTTTATCGCATGCTTCCTCAGCCGAAAATCTCCCCTAAACCCTGAGCCCCTAAACCCTAACCCCTAAACCCTGAATCCTGACCCCTAAGCCCTGAACCCCAAATCCCCAAACCCCTAAACTACTATTTGCTTAAGAACCACCCAAAAAATAAAAAATATATTCCTTATGGGGGTAATATAGGGATTATTTCTTTTATTTTTTGGGGGTTTCTTAAGCAAATAGTAGTAAACCTTAAACCCATCTCCCCTAAAACCTATAATTTCCGCCTCAGCAAAAGTGCCGCCCTTCAGGCCCAAGTAGTTGCCGAACAGCTTCGCAGCTGCCTTAGGGTCGAATATTTGGGGTTTAGAGTTCAGGGGTTTAGCGTCTAGGGCTCAGGGTTTAGGGGTTTAGGGTTTCGGGTTGAAAGGGATCCTACGAATATATGGGGGATCTATGGAGTCTGTTTCGGGGGTCGTTTATAAAGAACGATTCTACTAATCAGCAAGTTTTGCTACCCAAAAGGCTCCAGACACCTTTTCCATGACACATGCACCTTTTCATCCTACTACAAGAGACCGAGAAGTTACGCTTTGCTGCAGTGGCAACGATGCTGGAAGGCTTCGCCGCCGCACTCACAGCTGCAACCACGACAAGCTCTCCCTCGCCTTTGGTAGCCGATATTGGCGGGAGCTGACACGCCTGTGCCTGCCCATTGCAGAACGCGCACCGCCCGATTGGCCACCCAGCTCTCCTTGAAATGCGCCGCAAGCTTGCGGAGCTCGTCTAGAAAGGCCGCGCGCTCTGCCACCTTCTCTGCGTACAAGCCGTGGCTGGAAAAGAAGAGGCACTTCACACGATTTGCAAAGGCTGTGACAACGACAAGGTGGTGTAGCTGAAGATCGCACAATATGATCCCTCCAAAGCGGAAGCTGCCCTCAGACATCCCACTTTTTCGACTGCGGTTCAGCGCGAACCAGGTCCACCAGGTGGCTTCCAACGACAATGAATTCGGCGCGGCTCCGGCATGACTGTACAGGTGGCCTGTATGGCCGCACGTGTAAAACACGAACTTCTCCTGCAAAACACCAGGGTATACCACGTAAACTTCCTCAAAACTGGGTATCAGCTCTACTAGCAACCTCAAGCGCTGTAATGAGCCCACCAAATACCATCCGAAATCCCCAATCTCTCCTCCTTCCGCGAAGCCATGGGGGCACGTTGCCAGGTTAGGATGTTGGGAGGGTTGATACTGTAAGTACCTTAGAGAACCCTGCAGAATCGAAGAGTAGGGAGCGAGCATGACTCACCGCAAGGTTGAAACCATGGGCACTCACTGGCCCAAAAGCCAAGGAAATAAAAGTTGAAACTTTCAGAGTCGACTACTTTACAAGAACCCCCAAAGTTGAAAGGTTGAGTTTGCAGCCAAGAAGAGTATGGGCCCTTAACCCTGGGAGCCTTATATACCGACTTTATACCTAATATGAACCCTTGAGGGTCCCTAGAATCCCCCTAGGAGGGCCTAAGGGCCCATACTAGGGGTCCATGCTTCTGACCTTAGAATCACCTGGACCCTAAGGAACCTACCTGTTTAGGGTTTCCTAATATGATTTCTTTATATAAGACCTTAAAAAGGTAGGTTACTTGGGGTTAAGGCACAGGAACGAACCAGTACTTCATATCAAGTTTCTTGCCTCCAAGCTCATCGCCAAAGGGGTGCTAAAGCCCTAACCCGAAACCCTATCCGCAAGGGTCCATGTACCCATATAACATATACTTTGGACCCAATGTACCTATCAAGGGAGTACTTTCAGGCCAATGTATGTACCATATGAGTACATGGACCCTTAGGGTATAGTATCTTATCTTAGGGTGACTATAGGGAATACCTGGACCCTAAGGAACCTACCTTTTTTAGGGTTCCCTAATATGATTTCTTTATATAAGTCCTTGAAAAAGTAGGTTACGCGGGGTTAAGGAAGCCTGAGGCCGAAAAACTACATTCTTCAACACGATACCAGTAGAATCTCCTTCCCCATAGCATCTCCTAGTACCCTATTAGACCCCTTTCGTATGCCTTTACAAAAATTATCCTACACCCAAAGAACATAATACAAAAACCAAACTCTGCTTCCCTGCTCTAAACCCTAAACTACTATTTGCTTAAGAACCCCCAAAAAATAGAAAAATATATTCCTTATGGTGGTAATATAGGGATTATTATTTTATTTTTTGGGTGTTTCTTAAGCAAACAGTAGTAAACCAGCCTTCTCCACCAGGGGCACCCAAAGCTGACGCCGCGATCCTGCGCTGTCGGGTTTCGGGGCTTACGCTTTAGAGGCTTGGGGCTTAGGGTTTTGGTTTAGGGTTTAGGGGTTACGCTTTAGAGGTTTGGGGTTTAGGGTATACACTTATTAGAAGAAGCGGGAAGCATCTCGGATGAACTGAATACGTGGGGACGCTAAGCTTACAGAATGGGGTTTCGGAGCAGGTTTTACATGAGTATAGCTGTACTACCAAACCCCACCCGGGCCGCTCTTTACTACCTTGTTAAGATTACAACTTTTTGTACCCCTACTATCAAATGGGCCAACCCTGCAATTACTAAAGCTACAAAGTGACAGTAAAGTTCATCCAAGCAACTCATTGAAACTTTCAGAATCGACTACCTTATAAGAACCCCAAAAGTTGAAAAGTTGAGTTTACAGCCAATAAGGCAACCCTAAACCCAACTCCAAGTTTCAAGGGATACAAGGAGAGTTTGGCACCAATTCCAGCCCCAAGCCGCCGAGACTCCCATTGCTAATGAAATGCAGGAGCCTTCATGGTTAACTAGGATACCCAGTAACCTAAGAATAAAAAGGCCTCTCTTTTTGGTATTGGGTAACTTTATAAGGAACCTAGGACTACAAAAAGGGAATAAGGGTACTACTGGGCATCCTAGTTAAGGGCCTTATAATGCTTAGAATAGGGTTTAAATTAATGAAATATATACAGGAGCCTTGATGGCTGACGGCCTCAATGCTTAGAATAGGGTTTACCTGGACCCTAAAGAACCTAAAATTCCTTTATTAAGTCCTTGAAACGGTAGTTTCTTCAGGGTCCAGGTAGGGGTGAATAGGGGTATAGTACAGGGGCCTTTGAATAAATAGGTACTATAGAAGCCTTAATCATTACCCTACTAAGCTAGGCTGGCCCCAATGCCTCAAAAATGAGTAGACAAGATCTTGTTAAGCCCAACACGGCAACATGTAAGACATCCCCAAAGCCTACCTACTAAGAACCAGTGATTACTATTATCTGCCAAGGTGTTCGGAAAACATGTGAATCTATAATGCCGCCAACCTGACACCCGATACCCCCAAAAAACAACTTAAACCCTTAACCCTTCATCTGTTACCTTAAAGGTTTAGGGTTTAGGGTTTAGGACATTTATGGAAGCTTGCAAAAAAAACGAAACCCTAAACCTTCACATGGCTCGTTCTCTGAATCACGGTCCCTTTAGTGCGCCACCCTGATAGATAGGACCCCTAGAAGGAACCCTAATCTAGAGAACTCTCTGCATTCTTAGGAAGACCAGACCTCCCAGGTAGCAAAGGCTGCCGCCGCGGGCGTAGTAAATCGTTTGTCCATCCTCAGCAAGTCCACCAAGCAACGCTGTAGAGTTTAGGATTGATGGCTTCGGGTTTACTGTGTCTAGGCCTGGTTTCTGCTTCGATGACTCAGGGCTTTGCGGCTTCGGCTGTTGGGTGTAAGTTGGGGCCAGGCTGATGACAAAGCGGGTCGTGGGGTGTACTTTTTGCTAGGACTGGAGGTGGACTATAAATAAACAATGCAACAACTGATATAATAACGTAAGCTATACACACAACAACCATGGTGCGAGATGGAAACCCGGATGTCTCAGGCTTCCTTCGCGGAACATTTGCAAGGCTGTACCCTGAAATCTAAGACCAGTACTGACCAGGTTCCGATCGATCTCGCTGTTTGGGGCTTTGGGGTTCAGGAGGGTTGAGGGTCTAGGGGTTTAGACCTTCGGAAATCACTAAACTCTCTTAGGCCCGACGGCCCAAAACCCTAGACACGTGAAATCAGTAGAGACTCGCTTTTAAGGTCCTAACACCACACCCCCAATCTCCACATGCGCCGGCATAGGTGTGGATAAACCCCAAAACCGGTTTAGGGTTTAGGGTTTCGGGATTAGGGTTTAGGGTGAGAAGAGGAACAGTGACAACAACAGTAACGAAGCACGGGCTGGGCAATCCGACGATGACTCCCTCGAAAATCTTCGAGGTGGGAAGAAGGTCATCTATCAGTATCCTGGATTTAGGATTTGGGAGTTTCCGAAAATAGGGAGGGGACCCTAATATAGTCCCCTAAACCGTAGTATCCTTCTTACAAGGTAAATAGGAGTATCCTTCATACAAGGACCCCAAAATAATCCAAGGGTAAAGGGACGGACCCTTAATAAGGACCCCTAGGTATATACCCTTAATATAGCTATTATATACCCGTTATGTAGCCCATTATAGGGTAGGGGTCCCCATTGAGGGTCCCTCCTTTTCCCCTTTGAAATAAGGTGCTCCCATTTGGGCTGCAAGCGTTTGAGTTTTCGGATTTTGGCTTCGGGGTCTTATAAGCACGACTGTGATAAGACTGTTACAACAGGCTGTTCAGGGGTGGGTTTAGGGTTTAGGGTTTAGCGGTTTTTGGGTTTAGGGGTTTGGGGTTTAGGGGTTTAGGGGTTTGGGGGTTTAGGGGTTTGGGGGTTTGGGGGTTTAGGGGTTTAGGGGTTTGGGGTTTAGAGGTTTAGGGGTTTAGGGGTTTAAGGTTCAGGGCCTCGGGCCTTAGGATCTTTTAAGCTTTAGGGCGCAGTGCTGACCCCAAAACTTTAAGCTAGTCTCGGGGCTTGGGTGGCATGCCTTGATTTTTTGTCCCGCCAGTAGGGATGCTCTGCAAATGCAACGGCAATAATTTCAGTATCCCACCCCACCTCTACCCTAGACCTAAACCCTAAAGTCTGAACCCTTATTCAACCGTGGTCAACCACTCCGAAACTAGTATAACGTCCTTCTAGTGCCTTTAAAAGGCCCTAGTACCCCCGATGAAAATATTCAGAAAAAACCCTCTAGATTCTAGATCCTTCTAAGACGCGACCCTGAACCCTTAACTTGATCTCGACTCCGCAGGCACTTCACCTCAGCACCTTTTGAGCATCCTAAATCAAACCCTAAACTCCTAAACCCTAAAACCCTGAGCCCTAAACTCTGCCTACACCTTAAACCCTAAACCCGAAAACCCTAAAACCCTAGACCTCAAACCCCTAAACCCTAAAACCAAGTAAACCTTCAAATCCTACAGCCCCAAGCCTGTAAGTAGACCCTAAACCCTAAACCCTTAAAGGGAACCTTATGGAAGAACCCCGTAGTATCCTTAAAAGGAAGCCTAAACCCTCAAACATCCGAGGCTCGGGGGTCGAGGGCTCCAGTGGCTTAGGGTGTGCGTTAGAAGGGGCCTCCACCCTGTAATAGTGGTATAATAGGAATATAATATAGTGGTATAATAGGAATATAATATAGTGGTATAATAGGAATATAATATAGTGGTATAATAGGAATATAATAGGGTTTAGGGTTTAGGGTTGGGGGTTTAGGCTCTAATATAATCCTTATAGTCACTCTTACAGAGTGGGAGCCTCTCCTAAGGTGTACGGCTTTAGGGTGCGTTTGGGCTTTCAGATTTTAGGCTTTCCGGCTCGAGTGCCTTAGGGTGCAGGTCTTTGGGGTTTGCCCGAAACCCTAAACCCTAAGCTCTATAGATCCCAACCTTAAGGACGAAATAAACCCTAACAGGGTTTAAGGTTCATATACCATATAGGGCTTCATAGTATATGGGTATAGGGCCCCTACTTTTAAGGGTCATTTGGTCCTTCAGGAAACCCTAAACCCTGGGCTAACTCCCACACCCATTTCGACCCTCGCGCTCCTGCGCCAGTTTCCTGCATGATGGAGGCGAAGGAGGTACGCCCCATTTGGGTTGAACTCCTGGTGCTTCCGGGTTTCATTTAGGGTTGCGGGTTTAAGATTTAAGATTCCATTTAGTTTCAGAGTTCGGCTCTCGTAGTCAAGCGTATCGCCACAGAGAGAGAGAGAGAGAGAGAGTGAGAGAGAGAGAGAGAGAAAGAGAGAGTTAGTAATTACTAACACTGTTCGCCTGCTAGCCTGACACTAACTGCGAAAACCAAGGCGAGCGGCTCTCACCCTGGCCGTTCTTCGTCTTGCAGCGCCCTGGGCGTTGACTTTTGTCTCTCTTTCGGCGACGTGAAACACCAATAACAAACCACTCTCTCTGCCTATATAGCAGTCGTAAGCGTAGTCGTCGTACCTCGTAGTCGTCGCTGAGTCGTCGCTGCAAGCAGCCGTCGTCGCGTAACCACAAGAAAACAATAACGTTTTGAATCCTATCAAGTGAGGTCCCAAAAACCGACATCGTAAGCACGAAACCCGAAGCCCCAAAGCCTGTGTCCCAAATGCAGAAGCATCAATCCCAAACCTTAAACCATGGACCTACACCCCATTTTGCTTTAAACGCTTATTAAACTCAAACCCTAACCTAAACTCTATACAACCTAAACCCTAAACCCTAAGCTTTGCCCGAAACCCCGAAGCCTACACTGTAAACCCAGGTCCTTCGTCTCAAACAAATTCTCAACGAGCTTCGGACACGTCGCGACGACCTGAGGCTCTCAGGCTTTAGGGCTTTTTCGGTTTAGGAATTTGAAGGTTTTGGAACTTATACTATTGGGTTTTTTTGGAATTTTAGGCTTTTGGATGCTTTTGGGGTTTCTGGTGTTTGAGTTTAAAGTTTAAAGTTCTCAAGGTTCAGGGTTGGGGGTTTAGGGATTTCAGGGTGTAGGGCTCAGGGTTTGAGGCTTTGTGGCTTTTGCAGGTTCTTTTGGTTTAAGGCTTGCGCACTAGGGCTTGGGGGCTGAACGATGTTTTGAAATTAGGGTCTGTCGGTTCTGGGTTTAGGGCTTTTTATAGTATCCTTAAGGGAGGGGGGTCCAAGGGGGGTATATAGCCTAGTGATCCCTAATTATCCCTAGTACTCCCTAAGGTTCCCTTACAGTCCCCTAAGGATTCCTTGTACCCTCCCCCCTTGAACCACCCTCCCTTAAGGATCCTATAAGCTTTTGGGGTTTATGGAGTTTGGGGCTTCAGGCTCAAGGTTTAGGCGTAGTGGTTTTAACGTTTGGGATTTAGGTTTCGGGTTAGAGGGGATAGGGTTAAAGGCTATCAGGCTCTAGGTTCACCCCCCACAAAATCCCGATCAAGAGCTTTTGCTTCCCTTCGCAGTTCGACTCATAAACGACCACATGGTGCTTATAGGGCCTTCACATTGCTTATCTTCAAGACGCAAGATTTGGAGCTTGGGGTGTAGATTTTAGTTATAACCCTAAACCCTAAACCCTCAACCCTAAACCTGAATGAAGCGCAGATCCCCAACTCTGAACACCCTTTGCTTTAACTCTTGGCTGTGGGACTATGCCAGTCCTAGACACCTGAGCCATGCACTGCAAGCCCTAAGCCCAACCGCAACCCCATAGAACGGTCTCGGTACAACCCTCGAAAGTGTTAGAATACTATGAGGGAGCAAGAAATTTAAGACCCTGAAACCTCCAAGCCTCAACACTACCTTAACTTAACACTAAAACCTCCTATTCGGTGGGTTTGACATAGAGCAGTATGATTGAACTCATAAGGATCCCACAGGAAACACGCATATTGTGGCAATTTAAGGAAAACTCTGACGGAACAACACTATACTCCCCTTAGAACCATCATAAAAATAATATGTTCAATATTCTCTTGGGTTTTATATGAACAAAAATAGAACATAATTCCTAAGGAGACCATAGAACAGACTCACGTCGAAGGTCCACAGGCCCCCGGGCGCTCAAAGCGCCAGCAAACCAGCAGTTGCCCAGACCACCCTGGCAAACGTCCTGCTTGGGGCTGGTAGGATTTCAGGACTTAGTAAGTAAGGGCTTAGGGTTCCCGTTTCAGGGTACTAAAAAATTCTGTCATAAGGTTCACTTTAAGGGTTTAGGGTTTAGGGTCTACTTACAGGCGGGGCTGTAGGATTTGAAGGTTTAGGATTTAGGGTTTAGGGATTCGGGTTTAGGGTTTAGGTTCAGGGTTTAAACTTGTCGGGTGTCATGGGGAACTAAAGGTTAACCTTTTGGGTTATTTCGGAATTATATAGGGACTATACTACCCCAAAAAAGTTAAAAGGTTACCTATACTCGGACTAGGTTAGGGACTTTATCAAGGCAAGAGGTTGGGGTCCTTCGGACATTGGGGCCAAGCCGGCTTAGTACATGTACAAGTACATGTAATTACATGTTTAACCCTAAAACCCCAAGCTTTAAAGCTTTGACTGTAGACTGGAGCGAGCTGCGGGCGCTGCGATTAGCAGCAGCGAGTGTGCCGAGGCGTCAGCGAGGCTGGCGGCGGAGCTGGTGCGACAGGCTCAGCGAGGGGTGCTGGGACAATGTTTGTGCATGACCCTTCTAAACCTAGACCCAGACTGCCCCCGCATGGTGGTGTGCGCGGGGTATCGACCAAACCTTAACCCCAGACTCTGATCCCTTAACCCCAAACCCGAAAACCTAAACCCTAAACACTTTATCCAAAACCCACAACCCTAAACCCTGTACCCTCAACCAAAAACAACCGTAACCCTTAACCCTATAACCCACTAAACAGATCTACCGTCCTCTGCCCTCGACTCGCCACGGATGAGCTTCCAGGGCGCTCCGACCGTCGTGTTTGACCTGGAGATGTTCAAAGTGTCTAAGCTTTGTTATGGTTTCGGGCTTAGGTTTCAGAGGTGAGGGTTCAGGGTTTAAGTGTCCCTTGTTTGGGGGGGAGGTTTATTGCTTGAGGACTTGCAGGGTTGTGTTTTTAACGCATATCTCCAAAACCTCCCCGATCCTCTTAGGTTTTGGGTTTAGGGCTTCGGTTGAACCCCTGATCATGCGACTAATTCTCCAGTCCTCTGTACCTCGACCCCCCCAACTACCCTCTCACCTACCCCCAAATACCCACTGTTAAGGGCCATTTTGGCTCTTTTAAAGAGCGGGGTCCTGGTCCGGGTCTCTGGCGAATTCCACAGTATGAGATCACTCACGTCGGACCCCAGCGTGCATCTCGAGGGGTTAAGGAAGTAGGGGTCTAGGCGCTTGGGGTTATTGCAGAATCTTGCCGTACTGAGGGCCTTGAACCGACCGATAGATATTCCGATAATGTACTTGGAGGGTCGGGGGACTTAGTAAGTAGTTACTTTATAGAATTTATAGACATTCATATCATAACCGCAGAAGGATCCCTTTTAAGGTACTTATAGCTCTACCTATTACCCACTTACTCAGGAGCCTTCCCTTACGGGGCAAAGGGTCGTCCTGGAGCAGTTGGGTCTCAAGTTCCCAGGGCTTCCAAGGGTAAAAGGAGGGACCCTTAATAAGGACCCCAAGTAAGCCTTTACCCTTAATATAGCTATTATATACCAATTATCTAGCCCCATTATAGGGTAGGGTCCCCATTGAGGGTCCCTCCTTTTCCCCTTTATGACTCGAAGCCATCCTTGGAAGAACTTCGCAACTGGGACCCTGTCGTCAGATTGCACCCTAAACCCTAAACCCCTAAACCCTAAACCCTAAGCCTAAACCCCTAAACCCTAAACCCTAAACCCTAAACCCTAAGCCTAAACCCCTAAACCCTAAACCCCTAAACCCTAAACCCCTAAACCCTAAACCCTTTCATCCACCCTTCAGAACGTTTTTAAGCCGAGCCCGAAGCCTGGACCGGCAGAGCCCCGAAGGCTCCACCACTGAACTGCTAGGGACCCTTGAGGATATACGTAGGGTATATACTGTAGTACCTGGACCCTAAGGAACCTACTTTTTTAGGGTTCCCTAGTATGACTTCTTTATATACAGGGAACTCCAGAAAGTTGGAATATGGTTTCAGGGTAGGATACCCTCTAATTTACCATAGAAGGGTTTAGGAAAATCATATTCCAACATTCTGGCTTCTACCTTATATTAATGGTGCCCTTGTTCCTGCTATTCGGGTTTAACAAGGCGACCCTAAAACAAAACGGACAAAAGGGTACTACTCAGGAACCTAGTAATTACACCCTGAACGCCTATAGAGGCTTCTACTTTAGGGTCTTTCTTTAACCCAGACCTGCTGGACTCTCTAAACGGGGGCTTGGGGGTTTAGGGTTTAGGGATTAGGGTTTACCTGGACCCTAAGGAACCTACCTTTTTAGGGTTCCCTAATCTGACTTCTTTATATAAGTCCCTAAAAAGGTAGGTTACTTGGGGTTAAGGTAGGGGTTAGGGTTTAGGGTTTTAGGGTTTTAGGGTTTACCCAGACCTCCGTTAGGATCCAAAAAGTAGATCCCTTAATGGGGGTTCCTATAAAGTACCCTTAGTAGTACAGGGCCCCAAATTAGGGGATCTACTTTCTAGATCCTCCCGGGGGTCTGGGCAAAGTATGGCAGCATATGGGAGTTTCCGAAAACAGGGGACCCTAATACAGTACCCTCAATAGTAGGATCCTTTTTACAAGGACCCCCAAAATAAGGTACCCATAAATTTGCGAAAACTCTAAACCCTTACAGAGCCCTTTAAAGGAACTGCTTAGGGGACTCTAATACAGAACCCTAAATATTACGATCCTTATTAGAAGGACCCCATTTAGCCCTGGACCCAGGCCCCTATAGTATCCCTTTCAAGGAACCTTCATAGTACCCTTATGGTAACCCTTTAAGGAACCCTTATAGTACCCGTATAGTAACCCTTTAAAGGACCCCAAAATAAGGTACACCCCCTAATAGCCCTGGACCCAGAAATCCGGGTTCTTGAAGGCTCATGGGACTTAGTAACTAAGGTTATAAGTAGGTTGTAATCAGGATCTTATAACCCCAGTTATAACCTACTTACTAAGTCCCATGATCCTCTAAGTTCCCTAAACTCCCCCTTATAGAACCCTTACAGACTTATAGATCCCTTAAAAAAGGAGCCCTTTAAAGGAACCCTAGGGTTTCTTACTAAGTCCCATGATCCTCTAAGTTGCAGACATCGAGTCCCGAAGGAAATGCGCACAGAGACGGGGGATCAGCTCCTCACGAGGCAGCTAGAATCCCAAAACGAACCCAGGGACCCCCAGATCCCTGAATCTAGACCCAGGAGTAACCTAGGAATAAAAAGGGTGCCCTTTTTGGTTTAAAGGGGCTTATAAGGGAACCTGAAACTTTAAAAAGGGAATAAGGGCCTACTCTAGGTCCTAGGAATTAAGGAGTATACCTTGAAAAAGAAGGAGCCCTTATATGAGTTGGGGTTATTCCTGTAATTAGGGAATATTGGAAACCCAGAACGAACCCAGAGACGTCCATGGGTTGATGATATAAATCCTGCATTACCTTCAGGAGCCTCAACTATGGGAACTATGGTATATTCCTTATTATGAGTAATGCAGGATTCATATCATCAACCGTATCCCTAAATTAAGGAGTATACCTTGAAAAAGAAGGAGCCCTTATATGATTTGGGGTTATTCCTGTAATTAGGGAATGTTGGAATCCCAAAACGAACCCAGAGACGTCCATGGATTGATGATATAAATCCTGCATTACCTTAAGGAGCCTCAACTATGGGAACTATGGTATATTCCTTATTATGAGTAGTGCAGGATTGATATCATCAACCGTATCCCTAAATTAAGGAGTATACCTTGAAAAAGAGGGAGCCCTTATATGATTTGGGGTTATTCCTGTAATTAGGGAATATTGGAATCCCAAAACGAACCCAGAGACGTCCATGGGTTGATGATATAAATCCTGCATTACCTTCAGGAGCCTCAACTATGGGAACTATGGTATATTCCTTATTATGAGTAATGCAGGATTGATATCATCAACCGTATCCCTAAATTAAGGAGTATACCTTGAAAAAGAAGGAGCCCTTATATGATTTGGGGTTATTCCTGTAATTAGGGAATGTTGGAATCCCAAAACGAACCCAGAGACGTCCATGGATTGATGATATAAATCCTGCATTACCTTAAGGAGCCTCAACTATGGGAACTATGGTATATTCCTTATTATGAGTAGTGCAGGATTGATATCATCAACCGTATCCCTAAATTAAGGAGTATACCTTGAAAAAGAAGGAGCCCTTATATGATTTGGGGTTATTCCTGTAATTAGGGAATATTGGAATCCCAAAACGAACCCAGAGACGTCCATGGGTTGATGATATAAATCCTGCATTACCTTAAGGAGCCTCAACTATGGGAACTATGGTATATTCCGTATTATGAGTAATGCAGGATTGATATCATCAACCGTATCCCTAAATTAAGGAGTATACCTTGAAAAAGAAGGAGCCCTTCTATGATTTGGGGATATTCCTGTAATTAGGGAATATTGGAATCCCAAAACGAGCCCAGAGACGTCCATGGGTTGATGATATAAATCCTGCATTACCTTAAGGAGCCTCAACTATGGGAACTATGGTATATTCCTTATTATGAGTAATGCAGGGTTGATATCATCAACCGTATCCCTACATTAAGGAGTATACCTTGAAAAAGAAGGAGCCCTTATATGATTTGGGGTTATTCCTGTAATTAGGGAATATTGATGTCTCTGGGAACATCACAGCCTCAAGCTGGAGTACTACTTAAAGGCTCATGGGACTTAGTAAGTAAGGTTATAAGTAGCTTATAATTAGCATAACCCCACTTAGGGGACTTATAACCCCAATTATAACCTACTTTCTAAGTCCCATGATCCTCTAAGTACGGGTTCAGGGTTTTTGGGTTTAGGTTGTGGGTTTCAGACCCGGGGGTAGGGCTTTAGGGTTCCGGCCCCCAGCCCCTGCACCCTACGTTTAGAGGACTTAAACTCACTAATACTAATACTACCTAGAACCTAGGGCTTAGGGGGTTTAGTTTCCCTAAACCCTGAACACTTAACCCTAAACCTTACTACCTAGAGGACCTAGGATGTAGAGTTTTCAATGGTTTCCCTAAACCCTAAACCCTTAACCCTAAGCCTTACTACCTAGGATTTACGGGTTTTATGTTTCATGGTTTCCCTAAACCCTAAACCCTTAAGCCTCAACCTGACTACCCAGGACCCAGGATTTACGGGATTTTTATGGTTTCCGATTTCGGGGATTTTGGGTGAGGGAGTCGCCGGGTCGTAGGCTCAAAGGGGAAAAGGAGGGACCCTTAATGGGGACCCCTACCCTATAATGGGCTATATAATGGCTATATAATGGGTATATAATAGCTATATTCAGGGTATATACCTAGGGGTCCTTATTAAGGGTCCCTCCTTTTACCCTTGGCTAGGCTGATGGCCCAAAGGCCAACGGGCTCTGGGGTCGAACGTCGGGGCCGGGAGTATTAGATACTCTAGGCCCATGCAGTCCCTGTATGATTATTCTATAACCCCAAAACCCTAAACCCTACACCGATATGACACATTCCCCAAAAAGACCCCGTTCTAAGCAGTAAGCCCCGAGATTAGATTAGATAAGTCCTGGGAGCCTCCATCGAAAACAGATACGGTTTAGGCTTCAGGGCTTAAGATTTCGGAGAGGGGGGTGAGGGTTGACATACAGCTGAGAGCAGAATATGAAGCCCTTTCTATGTTAAGGTACTTTCAGGTATATTGCTTCTTTTCGGAGAGGCGGGGTGAGGGCTGACGGCGTAAACCTGCAGGGTTTCGGATTCAAGATGTAAGGATTTTCGTTGATGAAAGCTTCTGCCCCGTAGACCAGATGAGTTCCGCACAGCAAGCTACAATTGAAATACCATCCCTGGCACTTAGCACTTTGTGCTGGGGCTTCATGCTTTCGTGTATTTAGGGTTACTATCTAGGTGGGGCTTTTAAAGCCTTTGAAAAATATTAGTAAATAAGATCCTCTTAAGCCCAATAAGGGAAAATATAAAATGTCCCAAAGCCCTACCTAGCTATGTATAGGCTTTGTAGGAGTTCTCCTGCCTGGCCAGACTGATTGGCCTGCGATTGGTTGTTTAGGGTTTAGGGTTTAGGGTTGGAAGCTTGTCCTGAGCCTGCAAACCGCCAACACTAAACCGCTCCTCTAGGCCCAACACAATGGCGCCTCAACTGTACAAGTTAAAGCCTCTGAGCGCTACAAACCTTGCACCCGAACCTCTAAACCCTGCAACCCTTTCGGGACCAGACCTGTGCGACCCACAACCCAAGCACATCTTAAACCTGGGGTGACTTGAGACGATGACCTTGTCGGCAAATGCTTGGGAAACATATGAAGTCACCAAGCCCCTAGATACATCAATTACTAAATCCCCTATATTATACAACCCTTACAGACCCCTTTAAGGATCCCCTTCGTGCCCGAACTATCCGTCCTTGCCGGCAGGGAGATGGCTATATAGCAACTCACACCTGGTAGCATCAGTGGGAGGAGGGGAAAGGCTCATGGGACTTAGCAAGTAAGGCCAGAAGTAGGTTATAATAAGGATAACCCCGCTTTGGGGACTTATGAACCAATTATGGCCATACTTACTAAGTCCCATGACCCTCTAAGTTCCCCAAACTCCCCCTTTATAGAACCCTTATAGACTTATAGATCCCTTAAAAAGGAGCCCGTTAAAGGAACCCTAGGGTTTCTTACTAAGTCCCATGATCCTCTAAGTCATCTTCTCGTCCAGGTAGCGGTAGTCGCAGTAGCTGCATTGACATTGCTCGACCCGGATCCCCAAATTAAACCATCACCGACAAGCACGGTTTAGGGTTTAGGGTTTAGGGTTTAGGGCCCCAGCTCCCGAACAAATCAGACACTCCTAAACCCTAAACCCCTAAACCCTAAACCCCTAAACCCTAAACCCTAAGCCCTAAACCCTAAACCGCTCATTTACCGGGCCAGCATCAGGATTCCGGCTAGCGGCCAGAGTTCGCGGAGTAGTCTGAAATAAAGGATACTACCCATAGTCTCCATTGTAGTTCCTGTCTCTGGTTAACCAAAATCTCTATTATAAGATCCTAACCATATATATGCCCCACAACCCCACACACAGGACATAGACCGTAAACTCTATAAGCCCTAAAACCCGGAATCAGAACCATAAAGCCGCAAACCCTAAAATCCCCCAACAAAATCCCAACCCAAATCCAGAACCCGAAACCCTATGAAGCCCTAATTTCCCTGAAACCCTGAAGCCCCTAAACCCAGAACCCCAAACCCTCCAACTAAAACCCTCAAGCCTTAAAACCGAAACCCATAGCTCTGAAACATCAAGATGCCCAAACCCTGGAACCCCAAACCCTAAAACCCAACCCAACACCACCATATTGTAGAACCCTTGTACCATCCTTTATATTAGGGACCCTTAAAGGAATCCCACTCAAAATCACGACAAGCCGCCCTGGGCAGCGCTCTGCAGGTCTTAGCCACTGTGTCGGTCGAGTGAAATACTGCACCTGGCTTTCAACAAATTCAATAGGGTTCCTTTGTAGAGTTCCTCTAACGGTTCTATAAGGGCCTCTATGAGGGGCTTGTCTGCGGGCCGCCAGGCCACACGTTGTTTGTATCATTGTAGCGTGGAATGCAAACAGGGCTGCCAGCCCGCACCCCTGCTTGTACCGGTATGAAGAGCCACTGCGGGCTATCCCGAGCTGCCAGCCTGCACCCTTGTTGTATCAACATAGCCACTGCGGGGTGCCAGCCCGCACCCTGTTAGTATACCATAACTGCCCACACCTTGCTTGCTCCATAATTTGAGGTGGTCGCCCGCACCCTCCTTGTCCCAGAATTATAGCCTGTGTGAGCTGGTCGCCCGAACCCTGTTTGTACCAATATCGCCACTGGGCTCCCAGCGCGCATAGTGCGGGCTGCCAGCACAGCCCCACCCCTGTTTGTACCATTATAGCCACTGCCGGGCTGCCACCATCAGCCAGCCCGCATCCCTGCTTTTGCCACTGTAGCCACAGTACCATCATTGCGACCGCCAGCCCGCATCCTTTGGCCGCTGCGGGCTCCCAGCCCACAAATTGTTGTACCATTTTTGCCCACATGATAGAATGGGGTTTGGGGTCACATTATGCTTTTATCAGAACAGACCATGGGGGGATGATGTGTTTAATTTCGACCCGGATATTAAGCTTGACAGAGTTGAAGGTTCAAGGATGAAGTTAAAAAACTTACTCTTTGCGGCTTGTGGTTCTTAGCTGACATGATTACGGCAAAATGCCCTATCTATCCTGGAACTGCCGCCTCCCGTTCGCCACGGCACGGCCATTTGCGCTGCACACTCGGCAACATACTGCACCGTCGCCTTTGCCATCACCATTGCCATCGCCGGTATTGCCATCGCGCTTGGCAAACCCTAAACCCTAAACCCCAAACCCTAAACCCTAAACCCTAAACCGTTGTGGTAAGCTGCAACCCCGTTCACTTGCCTGGGTATGCTGTGCAGCAGCAGCAGCAGGCTGGGTGGCAGTGGAATCATGCCCCTTCTGTTGATGGACAAAATCCTGCATTACTCATTATAAGGAATATGCCATAGTTCCCATAGTTTCGGGTCCTTAAGGTCATGCAGGATTTTGTCCATCAACAGTTCCAGCGGTTTCTTCTGAGGTCACAGTGATCCATAAAGGTAAATCGCCTGGGCTTTTCCCTTTTCCTGGGCTGTGCGTTCCAAGTTCCCTTTTGCCCATCCCAAGCATCTGAGGAGGGGCAGCCGGCACAGAGACAGCACATCTCATGGGACTTAGCAAGATTATACGTAGGTTAGAATTAGGATAACCCCACTTAGGGTACTTACAACCTGTTAAAACCTGCTTGCTACGTCCCATGATCCTCTACGTAGAAGCAGCCTTCTATGCTGTGTACTGTGCTCTGAGGATCTCGACATTGCTTCCTCCCCTCCGCAAAGGATCGGGCTGTGTGGAATAGCTCTCATGCCGGTTTGGCCAACCCTAGAATCCGACCCGAAACGCCAACATCTGCAATCCAAGCTCAGATCGACGATCCCACCTTGTCTCCTCTAAACCCTAAACCCCTAAACCCTAAACGCTGATTAGACCCGCCGTTAACCAAGCCCGAGCATGCAGCTCCAAAAGTTGTGTGCACGTCTGTGAACTTGAATACCTTGGGGACTCGGATGCTCGATGAAACGCTGAGCTCATCCTGTTGTGTTATTAGAGGTATCTTAGGGTTCCTTGAAAGGTTACTGTAAGGGGACTATAAGGGTTCCTTTAAAGGGTTACTATAAGGGTACTATGAGGGTTCCTTGAAAGGGTTACTATAAGTCAATAAGGGTTTAGAGTCGTTTAGAGTTTCCGAAAACTAGAGGTGCCTTAGTTTGGGGTCCGTATTATAAGGATCCTACTATGTAGGGGTACTATATTAGGGTCCCCGATTTTCGGAAACTCCCATATTTGACGACTGGAGTTTAGGGTTTAGGGTTTAGGACTTCCACCGCAATGTCCTGAAGCCCTGAACTCTCCACTATCGGCCCTTCGTCCCGCGGAGCTGAACTCTGAATATGATGAGTTTAAGGCTTCCCTTTACCCCAAATTGCCTACCTTTTAAGGACTTATATAAAGAAATCATATTAGGGAACCCGAAAAAGGCAGGTTCCTTAGGGTCCAGGAAGGCTTCAGGTTAGGGTTCAAGGTTTTTTTGTTTTAAAGGGCTCTTTTCCACCTGCAGGTACAGCTAGAACTCCTGTACTGGGGTTCCGGGTTTAGGGTTCAAAGTTTTTTCTGATTTCGGCTTGGGGATTAGGGCTTAGGGGTTTGGGGTTTACGATTCAGGACACAAAGATGCCAGCCAGGCCCGCACAACGTAATGAGCAGGAGTCTGAGCCGATGATGATTGGAGGCCAAAAGGGGGGTTTTTCAGATTCTTGGGGTAGAGATGCCTTAATACTGTTGATGGACAAAATCCTGCATTACCCATTATATGGAATATACCATACTTCCCATAATTTAGGGTCCTTAAGGTCATGCAGGATTTTGTCCATCAACAGTATGTACTATTATGCGAACCCCAATCCCTGCTAAACCCCCATAGGCCAAAACCCCTTTTGGCCTCCTATGCTACTGGGCTCGGGATGGTTGCGGGGTCTCACGGCTCGGCTTCCTGCTTTGGATTGGGTGGTAGTAGCGGTGCTTCTGGTGGTGGTGGTGGTGGTGGTGGTGCTGGTGGTGGTGGTGGTGGTGGTGGTGGCAGCAGCACGAACAGTACTGATGGTTGTGGTTGTGGGGGTGGCGAACGTGTGCTGATGGTAGCAGCAGCAACTGGAGCAACAGATTCAGATGTAGTTGCACTCGTACTACAGTGGATGATATAAATCCCGCATTACCTTACGGACCCTAAACGGTATATTCCTTATTATGGGTAATGCAGGATTTATATCATCAACCGTAGTAGTTTAGTGGCCCTCGTCGTCGCTGTCGTAGGAGCGACAGCAGCAGCAGCAGCAGGAGCAGAGGAGTAGCTGAAGCAGAAGCAGTGGCTGTAGGAGCACCACAAGCATCAGTGTCCAATCAACAGCTGGTTGAAATGCTCACTATCGTTTAGAAGGGGCCCCCACCCTGCGATAGTGGTATAATAGGAATATAATAGGGCCCTAATACAAGCCTTATAGTCACTATTACAGGGTGGGGGCAGCTGCTAAACTATCGCACTCATAGTCAGGGACGGCGACAATGAGCCTCTTACCATAACAGCGGACAGCGCTCACCAGCCCAGAACCCTACATTCCCAAAACATAACCCTGAACCCCGGAACCCTCATAGGGCTCCTTGTTTTCTGAAACACCCCTTTGAGGAGCTGACGCCACAGTGAACACACTTCACCTCGTGGGGCATCGGAGTTCAAATTTCGGGCGGCTTGGGATGAAAGGCCTTGGGATTCAGGTTGTGGGGTAGGCTGAAGCGCATGATGGCTCTCGCTCGGAGACTCGAAGAACAACTTAGCATGTTAATTTCGTATCCCGGAGGCGGCTCGCCTGATGCCGCCTCAATGCCAGCAGTCCAGTGGGAGGCTTCGGGCGTGGCCCCTGACGCCGCCTCAGCAGGAAGCCCCCTCATCCAAAAGACCAATTTCGGCTCGGCCGGGGCCTCCTGTTCCTCAGAATCGGTTCTGGCCCAGCGACAAACTGAATGTTGCGGTGTGCCACAACAGACTCTAGCGCCGGATGAGACACCTCGGTCGCCTTGTGCAGATGCATATTCAATCGAGCATCATGCCACTTCATCGAGAGCAAGCCTTCAGCTGCCTGTGACTCAGGGGACAAGGTGATGTGCAACAGGGCTATAGGGTTTCAGGGTTCAGGGTTTAGGGACATAAATCCTGCACTACCCATGTCATTTGCTGATGCCAGAACTTCTTGAACTTGGCGATGTCCATCCACCCTTTGGGCTGATTGTCGGATGGAGTGAGGCCCAGCTCACGACCACGATTCTGGAAGTTGCCTGCGAAGGGCAACGTGAAGTCATCCAATTATTCAAAATAGACAGGTAACCAGACACTAGAACCCTAGCAAAAGTTATGATTTTAGCTGTTTCTTAGGGATTTTTCTGACAAAAAATTAAAAATTTATATCTAAGTCCCCCAAAGACTATAGCAACCCCAGAACCCATCTTGCCAACCCTGCTTGACACACGGGCTTGGCCTGCCGCCAAAGATCGAATCAAGCATCTGCTCAGAGAGCCCCCAATACCCCTTAATGAAGGAAGATGGCTTAAGTTATAAAGGGCTTCACACTGTTGATGGACAAAATCCTGCATGACCCTAAGGACTCTAAACTATGGGAACTATGGTATATTCCTTATAATGGGTAATGCAGGATTTTGTCCATCAGCAGTATTATGAATTAAGCTATATTCCTTAATTAGGGGGTCTTGCGCTCTCTGGGTGTCTTACAGAAGCAACTGCCAAGTTCAGGGGTTGAGCGTTGTCGTGATAGCGTTCAGGGTCCAGGGTTCAGGGCAGGTTAGCCCTACTTTGGAGAATCGAACGGCCCCATACCTTAGCCACTGAATAAACTCCCTCACACGATATGTTTGAACCGATCTGTGCAGACTGCGACTAAACCAGTGGTTTCGGAGGTTTTCTTGGCTCTTTAGCTCCTTCTTTAATAGGGATTATCCTCATCCCTGGCTCCTTAGCTCCCTCGATATCAATGGTCGGTCGACTGTTACCCAGACCTTAAATCCGAACATGAAGCCCTATACTAAGCCATATTTCTTAAAATACCCCTTGGGCTCTGTGGGTACTAAGGGTTTAGCAGTTTCAGGGTTCAGCCCCCAGGAGGATCCCCTACTTTTGTCACTGTCCAGTACTTGATGGCTTAGTAAGCAGGGGTCCTTAAAGGGTTCCGTTAAGGGATCCATTATGAAGGGTTCTGTAAGGGGGAGTTTAAGGTAGCTCATGGGACTTGGTAAGTAGGTTGCAATTGGGTTATAGGTCCCCTAAGTGGGGTTATCCTGACTATAACCTACGAATAACCTGACTTACTAAGTCCTATGAGCCTGTTAAGCATCCTAGGGGTGTAAGGGTTAACCTTTGGGAGTATATTGGGGAGTATAATATCCCCAAAAAAAGGTTAAAGGTTACCTACTCTACTACTAGCATCCTGATTACCTTTGGAAGCTCCTGGGTGTCGTGTTGAGTGATCAGGGTCTAGAGTTTCGGGTGTCGTAAGCTAGGATACCCAGTAACCTAAGAATAAAAAGGCCTCTCTTTTTGGTATTGGGTAACTTTATAAGGAACCTGGGACTACAAAAAGGGAATAAGGGTACTACTGGGCATCCTAGTAAGTCTTTGGGTCGTATAAGGTGTCACTTGCGGCCACGGCCTGACAGCCCCACCCCAAACCCTAAATCCTAAACCCTCTGCCTTAAGCCATAATCCCAACACCCTAAAACCTGCACCCTTTCATGACAGCTTTGTGTTTCGGGCCTTCGCAATGAAGTCGTTCTCCTGCTGCTGAGCCTGCTTTGTTCAAGGCTACAAAACTTCGGGTTTAGAGTCTAGGCCGTCGGGAATATTAAGGCTGCGGGGTTTGATGTAGGAACCTGATTAAGAAGCCTTGGGCCTTTATTGGGGTTCCTTATATGAGTCCTACTATTTTGGGGTTATAGGCCCAAGGTTTCTTAATCAGGTTCCTACATTAGCGTTTCAGGTTGGTTCAAGAACTTTGCAAGCTTCGCGCACAGTCCCAAACCAGGCTAAAAACTTTTCTTTCCTGCGACGCCCTTTGACGCCGCAAACCCCCGCTCTACAGCCTCAAGCCTCAAACTCTCGACCAAGACAGGTCTGCCAAGCAGCACACGCATATGTGTGTAAAAACATAGTCCAACACACCACTGAGCCACCAAAAGTCCGAATTCGGGGTGCCTTGGGCGGTAGGGGTTTAGTGTTTGGGGTTTAAGTGTAGGATTTAGGCTCTAAGGTTCGGGCGCTTGGGGAGATGACTTCTGACTACAGCAGAAAGCAAGCGCACCATTCGCGCGCTCGTGCACGGCGCACCAGCCAGCATAGTTTTGACAAAGCCTCAACTCGAATCCCGGGGGATGAATCGGGGATCGGGCATTGGGGCAAAGATTCTGCCACAACAAGGACAGTGATTCACAAAGTGGGCTTGCAGCTGGTTGGCGCTTATAGGGGCCTAAAATGGTATTCCGCAGGGTTCCCTACAACAGCTATACCAAAACCAAAACCCCAATCCAATTATTAAGCCCGATAAATGCCCTGTATTAAGCCCCTTTAAACCCTGAAAAGTCTCAGCACGGCACCTCCTCCTGCGACTTAGGTAGTTCAGGCTGCGGCGGCCTCAAGCATCAGGGTCTCTAAAATTTAGTACCCCAAAAGAAAGGAATATACCTTAACTCATAATATGAAGGCCTCTATGATTTAAGGCACATTCCTCAATGAAGGGGTATTGGGCTCTCCGGGTATAGGGTCCGAAGTAGGGTTTCGGTTTGCCAGTCAACAATGACAAGGCTACTAGTACTTGTACGACCACGAGGACAACTTCTACAAGGACAACGACGGCTCGGGAGGTCTGTAAGACTTTGGTGCTCTTTCGGGTTTCGGGCGCGAGTGGACGATGACTCTACTTAAAGGATCGTGGGACTTAGTAAGTAAGCCATACTTGGGGTTATAAGTGCCCTCGGTGGGGTTATCCTAATTACACCTCTACTTACTAAGTCGCATGAGCCTTTAAGTAGGCCACGAGTGTTTAGTCTCTTGCGGTTCAGGTTCGGATCCCGGCAGCACTTATACCGGACACAAAAATCACAAGCTTGGGCTCCAAAGGGCCTTCCTCAGAAAGACCGTGATCCCTTGCTGGGTTGGCCTTTTAAACACCCTGAAAAATATTTATATATAGGGCCCCTTATAAACCCAAATAACGAAAATAAAAAAGTCCCAAAATCCAACCTACCTTGTTTTAAGGGCTCCTGATAATGCGGCCTAGGTCCCAAAGATCCCAATACCCCTTAATTCAGGAATATACCTTCAATCATAACATCAAGGCCTCGATACTTTAAGGCACATTCCTTAATTAAGGGGTATTGGGCTTTCTGGGCATAGGGTCCTAAGTAGGGCTCTCTCCTCTCTTCTGCAAACCCGAACCTGCTGGCACGGTAAAGAGTAACCCTACAGGTGGCCTCACCGCAGAACAGGTAGCCTCTTGAGCGCCCCATCAATCTTGGGGAGCCCTGTAAAGCCACATAACCCTGGGAAAACCCTTGCTTGAAACACCCCAAAACACACCACATATGACAACCCTAAACCCTAAACTCCCAATTCCAAGACTCGCACGACAGCTCCTAAACTCCTGAACCCCTCGACCCCTAAACCCATAACCCGTAAGCCGTTGAGGCCCGTGCAGCGGCGAATTCTTCCCACATGCAAGACCTCAGGATGTGCCATCGTTTCTGTGTTTGGGAATAGAAATAACGCAAACAAACATACAGGTTTCGGGTCTGTGGCCCTAAACCTTAAACATCTAGACCCTAAGCCCGAAACCCCCAACCCCTAAACGCTAGGTGCTAAACCCTAAACCCTGAACCCTAGGTAGCCAGAAGGTTCTAGTAGGGCTATTAGAGCAAATGCCTTTTGAGCCGGTGAATGCCGAGTTTGCGTTTACTGATGGTTCGTGTTTCTTTGACAAATGGGCCCCGCTAAGAAGCTCTGCAGCAGCTGTAGTGTTTCCCGGCATGACACACTATGCAGAAGTTACCCCTGGATCCGATCATTCCTCTACGCGTGCCGAGACTCATGCCGTGTATTTAGCCTTGGTGTTGTCTGAGGGTAACTTGTGCATAGTCTCCGATTGCGCATATGTAGTGAACACCTTTCGGTGGCTAAATCGCCATAAATGGGATAAGGCCTTGATCAGCAAGCTTGACAACGCTGACTTGTGGAATGCTGTGTCAACAGCTGTCCATGGTAGGCACGATCTTGTTTCTATAAGGAAGGTAAAGGCCCACATCCTGTCGACATCTTTTCAAGAGCCTTGGTTCACAAAACACAACGAAGCAGTTGACAAGCTCGCGAAAACCGAAGCCCGCAAACTGTGCAGCTTAAAGCGTGCAGCGCTAGTAAGTGACATCTCTTCTGGTTTAGATCTGCAGACTCATCTTGTTGCCTCGTTATGTAGGCGCCTTAACCTCCTTCAGATTCCTTTTGACGAAGGTAAGTCTGATAGGTCGCCACAGAGATGTTGCACTTGCTCACCGCTCACCCGCACCCGAACTAAGCGTAGCTGGTGTCTAGGAGAATGCCGGAGTGCTTTGGGTCAGGGCCCTTCCTCCACTGACCAAGCCTTTCTTGACAATGTTAGGCTTTCTTTGCCTGTCTCTAACAGTCTTTGGCAAGCACTGCGGCATCGATATCCAGCGTACTGGGTGGTGTATTCTAGATTGCAGTCTTGGGTACCAGGGCCGGCTTCTGGTGTCCAAGACTTCGGTTGGGCCAAACATCCGAACAAGCGCTTTTGTGAGAACTTGCTGGAGTTTTGGTCGCAGTGTAGATGGCACTTTCCGAATGATCCCAAAGTATCGGACTGCAGAGTCACGTGGCAGGAGTTGCTTTACGACTTTGTTGCTGAGTTCGGGAGTGTACAGGGCTTGCTAGAACCAAACGTTCGCTTGAGCCTCCTGACACGGCGATTCAGAGATCATTCGGTCAGAGTGTTGTCGGCCGCCGGGGTTTCATTGATAGGACTTTCTAATATTTCCCATCTAAGATGTTTGACCGGCGGTAACGCTGCAGGCATTTGTGCGCGTGGGCATTTTCGGTTCCCTGAGGTCGTTTGGGGTTTGTTAATCAGCCATTGCCTTGCTGTTTGGAATAGAAGTTCTGTGACTAAGAGCCGCCCCAATGCCCACTACACACCCTCTTGGGACTTCCTTCCTCCTTGAATCCCTCGGTTGTTTCTTCTCTTTGTTATGGCCTTTTCCTAATTCAGCAAATCAGCTGCTGTGACGCTCTGCGTCCTTCTTGGCGGATGCTTCGAGGCTCGTGAGGCTGGCAAGCGAACTACTGTAAAAAAATAGTAGGGCCATAAAAGCCCCGACAGCTTAAAGGTTACCTGCTCAGCCCCTCAGTTAGCGTTTACGGGCCTGAACCCATGGTACCCTCTAAAGGGAGCATTTCAGACGCCCATGGTTCCCCTTAAAACTACGATAAACTACGGTTTAGGGTTTAGGGTAAAGGAACCCTTAAAGGAACCCATGAGAGTGCCTGAAACTACTGTTGATGATCTCACTCCTGCATTACCTTAAGGACCCTAAACTATGGGAATTATGGTTTTTCCTTATTATGGGTAATGCAGGATTTATATCATCAACCGTAGGTCGCCCAGCTGGTGACTGCCCTGCTATGCTAACCCTTGAACCCTCAGGCTTGGCCGCTCTGGCTGGGCTTTAGGGTTTGCTTCAGGGTTTACGGGTAGGGTTTAGGGTTTAGGGTTCCCTAAACCCTCAACCGTGGGGTGTAGGGGTTTAGGGTTTAGGGGTGCAGGAGTTTAGGGTTTAGGAAGTTTGAGGGTTCAGGGGTTTCGGGCCGCCATTCTGAGTGTAACGCTCGGAGTTCAGGCTGAAGCTGCAAAGCCCGGCTCCTTCAAAGCTGCTATAAGCCCTAAACTCCCTAAACCCTAAACCTTAAACCCCGAACTCCCTAAACCCTACACTCCCTAAGCCCTAAAGCCCAGAGTCCCTAAACTCCCCGAAACTCCGTAAACGCCCCAAAGTCCAAGGAAAAGGGCTCTAAGAGCCCCTTATGCCCCCTCGCCCTGACAAACCCAGAGACTCCAATATCCCTTAATTAAGGAATATACCTTAAATTATACTAGGATCCCTAATATGATTTAAGGAATAGTCCTTATAATAAGGGATATTGGAGTCTCTGGGAAACTCGGCCCCAAGCAAGTCCAGCGAGACGCGTCATCCGGATGAAGATACAGAGACCTCGGAGGGTTTGGGGTTTAGGGATTTAAAGGGATCTCTTAAAGGGATCCTTAGGGTTTCAGGTTTAAGGTTTGGGTTTAGGGTTTAGGCTGACAGTTGAGAGTTTAGGACTTGGGATTTAGGCTTTAGGGCTTTGGGAGTATATTGGGAGTATATAGGGGTTATCGTACACCGACAAGGTTAAAGGTTACCTACTCTACGGTTATGTGCTTCATCTGATATAAGGCATATTCCAACTAGTCTGAGATTCTCTGGGTTAAAGTTTAGGACTCAGAGGCTTAGAGACAAAAAGTAAACACTGAAGCATAAACACACAACCTGTGACTCACACACGGCCCTACACCCACAACCCCACAACCACAGGCACCAAAAACAAAACCCAACATCCTGAACCCGCAGCCCTCAATCATCGCACCCTAGCCTTTCATCGTTACTCTACCCCGTAAACCCTGAACCAAGGATTCAAAGGGGAAAAGGAGGGACCCTTAATAAGGACCCCTAGGTATATACCCTTAATATAGCTATTATATCCCCATTCTATAGCCCATTATAGGGCAGGGGTCCCCACTAAGGGTCCCCTCCTTTTCCCCTTTGAAGGATGCGACCCCCCCTCTGAAGCCCTAGGAGAACCCTAAACAAAGCAAGGGTGGTTACCGAACTCGACGGGCTCAAGCCAGAATCAGAAGCAACACAAAAAAATTCTTATTCTCACTCTTGTCCTGTAGAACTTTAGAGACAACTCCGTAAGTTATTTTACCAACGTACATGAAAGATGCTTCTTTAACTTTTCGACTTAACTCTAAACCCTAAAACCATCCAACGAAGCGGATTCCCTCGACACAAAACCCAAACTTTCCAAAGGGTTCCTTCAAAGGCTCATATAGCACAGGGCCCGGCAGAGCAAGTTTCGGAGCAGGTTTCGGGATTAATTAGAGGCTCGGGGGCAACGGATGAGCCCGCGTTTTGCCTGGTCCCGACACTACAGCAATGGGGGCTCGGCGGTGCGTGTTTGCCAGACCTTCTATTCCCAGACCCCCGGGAGGATCTAAAAAGTAGATCCCTTAATGGGGGTTCCTATAAAGTACCCTTAGTAGTATAGGGCCCCAAATTAGGGGATCTACTCTCCCTTATAGATCCCTAGACCCTAAACCCGAAAGGATCCCTTAAAGGAGCCCTTTAAGGAACCCTAGGGGATCTGCTTTCTAGATCCTCCAAAGGGGGTCTGGGTTCTACTCCTGTCCTCATGTTCTGTCCTTGCGGCAGCTCTCGTCCTGCAGGCAGTCGGCTTGTCAAAGTTGATACTGCTGATGGACAAAAACCTGCATGACCGTTCCTTTACAGGGATCTATAAGGGTACCTTTAAGGGGCTCCTTTAAGGGATCTATAGGGTTTTAGGGTTTAGGGTGATGATATAAATCCTGCATGACCGTAAGGACTCTAAACTATGGGAACTATGGTCTATTCCTTATAATGGGTAATGCAGGGTTTTGTCCATCAGCAGTAACATCTGCAACCTGCTGCATCTCGATACAAAATAAAACGTCCTTTTGATCTTCGTTCTCAGCGTGATGTGCTCTGTGGGTGACCCCACAGAAAGCTCCCTGTTGGAAGGGTGCCGACGGCGGGAGATACCCAGCCCAAATACCTTAATCCACATTAACAAAACTTAACAACTCCTCAAAACAAAACAAAACATGAAGCCATACGCCCGTAAAAGAATATCCAAACCATATGAACCAACCCCATATTCAAAACGCATACCAATCCCTGGAAAATCCCAATAACACAGTCCTGAGCCCTAAACCCTACACCTACCCCCCAAACCCTAAACCCTACTTACTGTGAACCCTAAACCCTAAGCCCTAAACTATAAATCCTGTAAACCCTAAACCCTGAACCCCTGCGTAACACCGAAACCCCAAAACCCTACTTAGAGGATCATGGGACTTAGTAAGTAGGTTATAATTGGGGTTATAAGTCCCCTAAGTGGGGTTATCCTAATTATAAGCTACGTATAACCTTACTTACTAAGTCCCATGACCCTTTAATTAAGTAAACCTCTAAACTTCTAAACCCTGGCAGTCCGGGGAGGTTCTGAGTTCTGAGTTCCAGTCTTGTCCGTGGGTGGGAACTGCGGATCCACCTTACCACCACGCAGTTTAGGGTTTAGGGGTTTGGGGTTTAGGGGTTTGGGGGTTTGGGGAAGTTTAGGGATTAAGGGTTTAGGGGTTTAGGGGTTTAAGGTTTTAGGGTCGGATTTGCGGGTTTGGAGGTTTGGGGATAAGGGGTGGAGGGTTTACTGACAGGCTGAAGGGGCTGAGTAAGTAACTTAACTTAAGCATATAAGAGATTAGGTTATACTTTTGATTGCCCTGCTTTCGGGACTTGACACGCCAACTATAAAGTACTTGCTCAGTCCCTTGAGCCCTTACTGTAGGTTCGGGTTTGGGCAGGCTCGGGATACCGTTTAAATTGGGAGGGGGCACTGGCCACACGGAATGCCGACGAATTCTCCTTGACAAGTTTTCTGTGGATTTCGTCAATGAGTAGTCGGTTTCATGTACCCCACCGGAATGCTGAAGACTTGCAGAAGAAGCTTCCACCCATCATCTTATGTTTCCACATATGGCCTTGGCGTTGCCAGACCCTGTATCCAGAAATCGTAGAGCTGTGGAAAACAACTTGCGGATAAGTTAGAGCTGAGAATTATGGAATTGTATTGTCCTTGAAGTGATGTTTTGACATTTGCCCATCTCAGCCTTTGTTCGCTCAAGCACTGCTTGGGTATGTTCGAAACACGGCGAAGCAAAGCGCAAACGCTACCTTAAAGTAGGAGCCTGGGTAATTCGAATACATAAAGGCTCCGGGTACTCAGTAAGTAATGTTAGAAGCAATGTCAGAATTAGCATAACCCTGCACCTATGACCCCAAATCTACCCTACTAGTACTTGCTAAGTCCCATGATCCTCTCAGGGCCCCTTCTAGAACCCTTGACAAGAGAACTCCGACCGCTGGATAACCCTGCTTGCTAAGCCCCTTGAGCGCTTAAGGGTGCCATGGCGCTCCTTTGTATCTTTAAAACGGGGTATATGGCCCCTTAAACCCAAAGCCCTGAGGATAATCTAACCAGTGGTTTTGGGGGTTCCCTTGGCTCTTTAGCTCCTTATTCAATAAGGATTATCATCATCCCTGCCTCCTTAGCTCCCCCATATCAACACTGGCAGGTTATGAGGACTATTAGGATGTTCATGTCAAGCCCTGTCAGAAGAAAATGAAGCAAGGGAGTTCAGGACAAGAGAAACGATCCACAAGATGCCGGCGCAGCGTAAATTACCCGATTGTCAGTTGATCTCGCACCCAACTACTGTCACCGCCGTGGTCACTATGGCCCCAGGTAACGACGGATCCATCGTCGAGAATTGCGGCAAATGCCCTATCAGTGACCTGAATCCGTTGCACATTCTTCAGCTGATCTCGCACCAAACTGCTGTCACCACCACCTGCAGGGTCACCCCAGGTGACGACAGATCCATCGTCCCGGATCGCGGCAAAGGCCGTGCGAGTTGCCTGGATTTGCCGAACATTTTTCAGCTGATCTTGCACCCTCTTGCTGACACCACCAAAGCCAACATGGCCCCAGGTGACGACGGATCCATCGCCCAGGATCGCAGCAAAGGCCAAAATGTTTGCTTGAATGTGATTGACGTTCTTCAACTGGTCACACACTGCTGAAAAGTCACCACCAACGCCAGTGTCACCCCAGCACACGACGGAACCATCGTCGCGGATCGCAGCAAAAGCCCCTATGCTCCCTTGGATCTTTTGCACATTATCCAACTGATCTCGCACAGCACCGCTGTCGCCCCCGAAGTCCGAGCGGCCCCAGGTGATGACAGCACCGTTGGCAAGGATTGCAGCGAAGGCCGAATAGGTTGCTTGAATTTGCTTCACATGTTTCAGCTGATCTCGCACCATACTGCTGTCACCACCATTCAGAGCATCACCCCAGGTCACAACAGATCCATCGTCCAGGATTGCTGCGAAAGACCTGTGAGTTGATTGAATCTGCCGCACTATCTTCAGTTCATCTCTGACTGCGCTGCTGTCACCACCATAAGCAGCATGGCCCCAGGTGATGCAGACTCCATCGCTTAGGATCGCAGCAAATGCAAGGCCAGTTGCTTGGATTTCTCGCACATTCTTTAGCTGACCTTGCACCATACTGCTGTCACCACCAGCGTCCACATCGCCCCAGGTCACAACAGATCCATCTGCAAGGATTGCGGCAAATGCGCGTCCGTTTGATTGAACCTGTTGCACATTCTTCAGCTGATCTTGTACCGCAATGCTGTCCGCACCAGCAGCCACATCCCCCCAGGTCACGACGGATCCATCGTTGAGGATTGCAGCAAAAGCCGCTTCAGAAGCTTTCACCTGGCGCACATTTTTCAGCTGATCCCGCATGGCAAGGAAGACACTCCCAGGACATGGCTTGGCCCAGGTAACGACGGCTCCATCTCCCAAGATCGCAGCAAAAAGATGCTTCCCACCGCATGCTTGAACCGTCCCAACTTGCAGAAGAAGCGCATCTCCGTTCTCTAGCCTGGCTCGCTTGACCGGAGCTTCTCCATCCAGGATATCCCCGCTTGAGGTTACGAGTCGACCCTTCCCAACTCCCAAAGCAGTCTGCGCCCGCAGCCGCAGTGATTCCACGGATTCATCTGTTTCTGCCTCGAGGGAGACTGTCTTGCCGCTTATGAGGCTCACCTCAATGGCCAGCGACATAGCATCAGTGGGGACCCTTTAAAGGGATCTATAGGGATTCTACAAGGGTATAGGGTTTAGGGTTTAAAGGTTTGGGGGTTTAGGGGGTTTAGGGCAAAAGGAGGGACCCTTAATGGTGACCCCTGGGACCCTATAATGGACCATATAGTGGCTACATAATGGCTATATTAAGGGTATGTACCTATAGGGGTCCTTATTAAGGGTCCCTGCTTTTCCCCTTTGATAGCAGACGCGAAAGTGAACTCCACTCCTAAGCTCCATAAACCCTCACTCGCCCCTAAACCTCTCCAACCTAGACTAGGATACCCAGTAACCTAATAATAAAAAGGCCTCTCTTTTTGGTATTGGGTATATAACTTTATAAGGAACCTAGGACTACAAAAAGGGAATAAGGGTACTACTGGGCATCCTAGCCCTCAATCCTGCATCCTGAACCCCTAAACCCCAGAACCCCAAAGCTTGAAATGGCCAGCTCAGACTTGAGGGGGAGCGCTTGCAGGCTTCGGGCATGCAGGAGCACAGAATGAAACTAAACCCCAAACACCCCCAGCGGCGAGGGATGGCTTTAGTCCGGGATTCCTAACATTTAGGGTTCGGGTTGAGGGGTTAGGATTTTGGGGTTTTGGCGTCCTATAAGGCGAAGGGTTTAGGGTTCAGGGTTTAGGGTTAACCCCCAAACCAGGCTTGTTTTCTTGCTTTACTAGGCTTCCGCCAGATGTCATTACTGGGCCTAAATCCTAAACTAAACCCTAAACAGTGTCGAATCTCCAAAGCAAACGCCTGGCCCAAAGTTTAAGCCCCGAAACAGCAGAACAAATGTCATAGCTGTAGAAGGTCCCCTAAACCCAAACTTCCATCCGCGATAGAACCTAATCCCCAAACCTTAAACCCCAAAGCCCTGGACTCTGCACACGGTGCCCGGCATACTTGTCGCCGGTTTCTCTGCAGAACTCATTGATCTTCTCGACGGCATCGAGCTCGATCTGCACATCCTCATAAGGGGTTCGCAGGGCTTGGGGCCTTAAGGAACCCGGTTTAGGGTTGAAGGTTTAAGGTTTAGGTTGTAGGCTTTATGGTGTAGAGTTTAGGGGTTTGGGGTTTAGGTTTTAGGGCTTATGGTGTAAAGGTTAGGGTTCAGGTTTTTGGGTTTATGGTGTAAAGTTTAGGCTTTAGGGTCTAAGGTTTAGGTTTCAGGGTTTATGGTGTAAGGTTTAGGGTTTAAGGACAAAAGCCGGAAAAAGTGCGGCCCGAAGCCTGCAGGGTGTGTAGATCGTAGGGATCCTTAGGGGTGTAGGGGGGAGGGGTGTAGGGGACTATATTTCCTTAAAAAGGCCTTATTAGTCCTTATTATGGGCCTTCAGGCCCCCTACCCCCCCTCCCCCTACACCCCTAAGGATCCCTATGAGTAGAGTGGTGGCGACGGGGTCGGGGCTGCCAGCCTAGAGACTCCAATATCCCTTAATTAAGGAATATACCTTAAATCGTATTAGGGATCCTACCATAAATTTAAGGAATATTCCTTTAGTCAGGGATTTTGGCGCTTCTGGGAGTTCTGGTCGACCAGCCTTTGTCCGCGGCATCGTCGTTTCGTAGCATTCTTCAAAAAGCACGATAAGAGAAACCTCATCATCTTCATCACTAATATCCCCACAATACTACGGAAGCTTTGATAAACAAAATGTGCATGACAGTCAAAACGTCGCTGAACGACGACGACGACGACGAAACCACCTCCACTCCTTACCCCACCTCCTCCTGCTCCTCCTCCCCGTCCTCCTCCTCCGCCTCACTACCCTAAACCCTAAGTTTACTAAACCCTAAACCCCCAAACCCCTAAACCTAGACCCTAAAACCCTAAACCCCTGGACCCCTAAACCCTGAACCCTAAACCTCTAAATCCGAAACCCTAGGATGACAGACTTTGGTATCACTCGCTGGCCTCGAGCCTTTAACCTCGACAAGCGGGCCATGCTTCGAAATAAGTTGTTGGCCGCAACAGTGATTCGATTAGGTTTCGGGTTTCGTTTTAGGGTTCCTTCAAGGGTTCGGCTAAGGGTTCCTGTAAGGTTCCTTCAGGGTTTGTACTAGGGCTTTTGTCTAGGTGCACTATGATTCGAACAAGGTGTTGAGGTACGTGCTAGCATATGTAAAACGGGGCTCCAAAGGTATAATATTTTTACTAACTAGCCAGATAACAGCGTGGCTGTCGTCACTATAGTTGTTCAGACTCTTACTTGAAGGCTCATGGGCCTTAGTAAGTAAGGTTATAAGTAGTATATAATTAGGATAACCCCACTTAGGGGACTTATAACCCCAATTATAACCTACTTATTAAGTCCCATGATCCTCCAAGTACTTTAGCACTCCCAAACAAGACTCCTCGGCGCGGAAGCGTTCAAAGGCCACTTCGGCTCGTTCCTCCTGCACGCTTCCAGGTTCAAGGAATTCATACCTTAACCTGCCAAAACCTACTTTTTTGTAGGGTCCCTATAAATTCCATATTAGGGCTTATAATAAGAACCTACAAAAAAGTAGGGTTTGGTAGTTTAAGGTATGGGTGGTTCTCCAAATTATGGCCCCTTTTTGGTGTCCCTATTATAATACGGCACCGATTCTCCCAAAAAGGGACCCTAATTTTGACAACCACCCATATGGGTTCAGACCTCAGTGTTCCTTTCGGCGCTCCTTGGGTTTAGGCTTTAGGGTTAGGAATTTAGGGCCTTATGGTCTTTAAGGGTTCAGGGTTTCAGGTTTTGCCCTAAACCCTAAACCCCTAAACCCCTAAACCCTAAACCCTAAACCCCTAAACCCCTAAACCCTAAACCCTAAACCCCTAAACCCCTAAACCCCTAAACCCCTAAACCCCTAAACCCCTAAACCCCTAAACCCCTAAACCCTAAACCCCGAAACCCTAAACCCGGTTGAGGGTCCATATCGGCTTTGGGCCCAGAACTCGTCGATCAACTTCTCCAGCTCCCCTGAAGGACCAAATGACCCTTAAAATTAGGGGCCCTTTTCCCATATCTACTACTTGCTTAAGAACCCCCCCCAAAAAATATATATTCCTTATAGGGATAATATAGGTATTTTTTTTTATTATTTTTTGTGGGGTTCTTAAGCAAACAGTAGCTATGAATCCCTATATGGTATATGAACCTTAAACCCTTTTAGGGTTCATTTCGTCCTTAAGGCCTCCTCCAAATCGTCTCTGTTGCTCCCAGAGAGCCCGATACCCCTTAATTATAGGAATGCTCCTTAAATCATACTGGGGATCCTACTATAACTTAAGGTATATTCCTTAATTAAGGAATGTTCCTTGAATCATATTAGGGATCCTACTATGATTTAAGGTATATTCCTTAATTAAGGGTATGGGCTGTGCTGGTCCTGGGCGGGTCGCTTGTAGGCCGAGCCTTGCTTGGCGAACAGGAGCCGTTTTTTCTCCGCATCGTCTTAGTCTTGCTCGGTAATGATGTCGGAGTCGCTGCCAAATGGTCCTCGTCCAAAGCCAAAACAGGTCAAAAACCCGGATTGGCCTTGAACGAAGGCCTGGGGGCGACGAATAAGGGCCAAGGAGGAAGCCTGACCCAGAGTTCCAGCTACCAACGCTCGGAAAACTAGGTATGAGCCCTACCTCTGCCGACTATAATTAACTAGGCCTAGCTACGCGGCGCTGGGTCAGCCGCCCTACCTGTACCGACTACCTAGGCCTGTTAGCCATGAAGAAACGCAAGACAGAGTTCTCAGGCTTGGCGCCGACTCTCCTCCGTCGCGTTTCGGGGGTCCCGCTGATGCTCGTGATGCGCCCCCCTGCGGGTTGGTTCCGGGCATGCTTTTAACAATCGGGGACCCAAATCCGATGATTCTGCTTCCGCCCGCGACGCGCACCGCATCAGCGGGGCTCGGAGCGCTTGAACTAGCACGGGGCCCCCCTCTGATGCTCATGATGCGGGCCTTTGGAGGCCGAGATGGGCGTAACAAAAATTGCAGAAGAGATCCCTTGTTGGCTGCTTGCGCTGTGCGCACCCCTTAAACAACCATAGTACGACATGCCCGAAACCCGACAAGCTTAACCCTTAAACCCTAAACCCCTAAACCCTAAACATAATTGCTAAACCCTAATCCCCTTGAGCCCTAAACATAATCCCTAAAACCCAATCCCTAAACCCTACTCCCTAAACCCTGATCCCGAAACCCTATATAATCCCTAAACTCTGATCCCGAAACCGTGATCCCGAAACCCTAAACCCCTAAACCCTTAAACCCTAAACCCCCCCACCCCTTCATCGCCTCTTCTTTCTCCAGGCGCCGCTGGAGATCCTGCTTCAGCCGGCTCCACTCAAAAGGCTAGGCTTTCGGGTTAGGGTTTAGGGTTTAGGGGGTTGTAAAGGTGTAATATAGGGCCGTAATAATTGGAACAGAGGGTCTCTGGAGCAAATTACACATTAGATATACTAAAGAACCCCCAAAGTAGTGTAGGGAATCATTCAGGCCCCTTTGTTAGGGCTTAGGGGTTTAGAGGTTCAGGGTCTAGGGTGTTTTAAGAATCTTAGACTGCTCCGAAGTGTGTTATAACCGCTTGTTTCCAAGAGTACGGCCAAATGCTAAACCTTGCTGCAGGCTGGGGTGTATAGTTAGGGTTCCCGGAGCTTTTCGCGGTTTTACAACAAGTTCGCAAGGGTTCGGACTCAAGAGTTTTGTGATATAGGATATAGGCTTTGTTCTAGAGGGCTTAGGATTTAAAGACTTTGTTTCTTGTAGGATTTAGGGTTTAGACTTAGACTTCGGGCTTTAGGAATATAATATCAACGGGGAGTATTTAGCGGATGACACCTAAGCGCTCAGCAGCTGCTGTTGAGGTTGGCATCTCCTGCATGTGTTCCTAAGATGCCCATTATACCTTGTCTATACTGAACTTAGGACCCTAGCAAAATTATAATTTTAGCTGTTTCTTGGGGATTGTAAAAACCAAAAATTAAAAATTATTTCTAAGTACGCCTAAGTGTAGGTGTGCGCTCAAGAGCAGCCAGATGCTCCGACATGCAGAACCTTAAGGACGAAATGAACCCTAAAAGGGTTTAAGGTTCATATACGATATAGGGATACATAGTATATGGGAAAAGGGCCCCTACTTTTAAGGGTCATTTGGTCCTTCAGGAAGAAGTGAACCTGCTTGGAAACCTGATTCATCGTAGCAACAGCAATCATATGAAATGGGGCAACCATGCAAACAACCGACCCCTACCAGCTTACCAAGACTACCGTGGTGTAGCGCTTGTTTGTTATTATTCTTGTCCCCATACCACGACCCAAAATGTACTCTCACTATTTTTTCAAAAACAGGGGCAGTTGACAAACTCACCAAAATCCCTGATGCGGAGGGTCGAGGCTGCAGGTATAGGCCGGTTACGGCTTTCGTGTTTTGGGATTGAGGATGCAAGGTGTTGCAAAGAATTCTGTTTTGTTTCAAGGCTCTAGGGCGTTGCATACACTTCATGACTGCAAAGGGCACTACACTGAGGTTGCAAAGGTAGTTTTAGGGCAAAGGATGTTTACTAAAAAGGTCTCTCTCTCTCTCTCTCTCTCTCACTCTCACTCTGTGTCTCCTCGCCCCACATATTCATATAAATAACCGGCACGATGATGAACCTCTCGTTTCAAGGATGCAGAAAACAGGCACCCCTAGTCTAGTCTTAAGAAACTGCCGTGTGTTTAGGAACTCCAGGGCCCGCACTGATTCCTCTTCTGGTGGCCTTTGGCAAGGAAAGCAAGGCATCGACTCCCAAATCTCTGATCTTTTGTTTACCTTCAGGTATGATTTTTTGGGGGGGTCCTTATAAGGCACCCTGTTTTCGGGCCTAGAAGTTTCAGGTAGGGTTGAGGGCTCCGGTGTCTTTTGGTGCACGCCCTTTCATTTCCGAGTTCGGAGGAGCTAATTGTACGGAGCCTCAGCACAACAATATCGGGTTAGCATAGGGTTTTGGAGCCCATTATAGACTATAATGATAATAAGGAACCCCCCAAAAAAATAGTATAGGTATCTAGTTTTTAGGCCCCTATACTAAACCCGCCATAATACCCCTTGCAGTAACCCCATAGACCCTTCAAAAAGGAGCCCTTAATTAAGGCCCCCAGACCTACTCAACCCCAAGTCGCGAAAGGAAACACCACGCCGAACTCCGAGGCTCCGGGGTTAAGGGTTTAGGGCTTCAGGGGTTTAGGGGTATTAGGGTTTAGAGGGGTTTAGGGTTTTAGGGGTTTAGGGTTTAAGGGTTAGGGATGCTTGGGGTGTAGAGTCTAGGGATGTTTAGGGTTTGTTCGCGTAGGGTTTGGGGCGCAACCCTAATCCCTAACCCTAAACCCTAGCCCTAAACCCCTAACCGTAAACCTAAACCTATACTGAACTTAGAACCCTAGCAAAAATTATAATTTTAGCTGTTTCTTGGGGATTATAATAACCAAAAATAAAAAAATATTTCTAAGTACCCCTAAGAAACCTAAAGCCTTCAAGCCCTAGAAAGCCGAGCCCTGGACTCTCCCCGGGCACGCTTGGCGTCTGGAGGGCCCGGTGCTGCATCGCCCATGTCGCCCATGGACAGCCGCATCGCCTTCGGTTTAGAGTTTAAGGTTCAGTTGTTTAAGGGTTTAGGGTTCTGGTTTAGGGTTTAGGGTGAGGGTTTAGGGTTTATGTAGGGGCCTTTACAATTAGAATAGAATGCCTTTAAAAGGGTTCCTAAGGGTTCTATACCACAGGGGCCTAAATAATTTGAATATGGTTTTGGCGTATGTTTTGTACAGTAACAAAATAAGGAACCCCAAGAATAGTACTGGTAGTTATGAAGGCCCCTGTAGTCGGCTTTTAGGGTTCAGGTAGTGCTTGGGGTTTAAGGTTTGGGGTTTTTAGAACCCTAAACCCTAAACCCTAAACCCTAAGCAAAAACCCTGATAGGGTTTCAGAGCACAGGTGTCCAGGGTTCACGGTTGACCTGCCCAGACAGCCGGGAGGATCCAAAAAGTAGATCCCTTAATAGATCCCTAAACCCTAAACCCTAAAGGATCCCTTGAAGGAGCCCTTGAAGGAATCCTAGGGGATCGGATCTACTTTCTAGATCCTCCCGGAGGTCTGGGCGTTAGTAGGCTATAATTGTGTTCCGTCCAGGGCCAATTCAAAGGATCCGGGCTCCTTTTGGGCTACCTTTCCTAGTGGTTACCGGGTTCGGGCGTTGTTTGTTTCTTTAACTCTTTCCTTTCTGATAATATCCTTTCACCCCCCTCCTAAATTTATCTAGTTAAGCCCACGTAGATGCCATGAAACCCCAAAGCCACTTTACTCATTCCCTACGGAGCTGAAAAATAACCAACACCTAGACCCCATGACCCACCCCAAACCCTGTTCCTCAAGGATCCTAAACCTTAATTGCAGCCCAACCTAAACCTTCGCCGCGAACCCTGTACTTCCAGGATACTTCAAAGACTTCCTGGTGTCTCGGGCTTTACGGCCTCCTACTACTCCCAACCCCCAACAAACAAGCACAGTACAGAAAACAAAATCTAATAGAACCGTTTAGACATCGTCACAGAACTTTCAAAAGAATTCCCAAAAAAACTAATTGAACCATCCTATGCTAGAACCGTGTAAACAATTCTACTAGAACCTTTTGCAGATCCCGAATACAGCCTTTGAGCGAATCCCTGGAGGACCTCTTCGGTTTAGGGTTTTGGGTTTAGGGTTTAGGGTTTTCGGTTTAGGGTGTTGGGTTTAGGGTTTAGGGTTTTGGGTTTAGGGTTTCTTACAAAAGAGTCTAAGCCCAAAAAACTACCCTAAATCGCAAACGCTAGAACCTCTCGAATAAAAACTAAGCCCAGCAGTCGCTGCGGCTTGCCTTTGGTTAGTAGGAAATGGAGGAATGGGGGTACAACTACGGTTGATGATATAAATTCTGCATTACCCATAATAAGTCATAATAAGGAATATACCATAATTCCCATAGTTTAGGGTCCTTAAGGTAATGCAGGATTTATATCATCAACAGTATAGCTACTATTGCTACCGTTCTTCCATGCCCTACTAAGCAACGGTAAGGCGGAAGTTGCACCTCGGCTAAGTCCTCGTCCTCCTGATCCGCAGGCTCCAACTTGGAGACACCTGCTGGACTCTCTAAACCGGGGGTTAGGGTTCCTTTTAGGGTTCCTTTAAGGGATCTACAGGGTTTTAGGGTTTAGGGTTTTAGGGTTTAGGGTGATCGAACGGCTTACGGGTTTTATATGGGTAGTTGTCATCATTAGGGTCCCTTTTGGGGTACCCTAAATTTCAGGTGCCGTACGATAATAAGGACCCAAAAAAGGGACCCTAATTGTGAGAACCACCCAAATGGTTGTAAAAGATGTTGTTCAGTGCGTTCTTGGAACGGTTCTGGAAAGGATTCTTCAAAGGGTTCTTCAAACGGTGCTACTAAGGCTCTTCAATCGGATCCTGCCAGGGTTCTTTAGAAGTTTTTGTAGGCGGTTCTTGAACGAGTTTGATACAGGGTTCGATACGTTTCGATAGGGCTTCTTATAATGGTTTTTATCGGATGTTACTAGGATTTGGAAGAAGGGTCTTGCATCTTTTGTAAGGTCTTGACGGGTTTAATGCGGATGAAATGCTGAATGAAAGAACAGAATGAGGTTTTGGGTACACTGTAGTGTAAGTACATTAAGCAACCTTTTGGATAGAATCGAGCATCATCCAGGCCTCTATGAACAGCAAACATGAACAAACAGATACCTATCACAGGTCGTACAACATATTCCTACTACTACGACAACAACAACTTTCACTACACGACCACTACCACTGCCGCTACCACTACCACGACCCCTACGACTACCGGTGCCACCACGACTGCTACTTCTACTTCTACTTCTACTTCTACTTCTACGGTTGATGATATAAATCCTGCATGACCCATAATAAGAAATATACCATATTTCCCATAGTTTAGGGTACTTAAGGTAATGCAGGATTTCTATCATCAACCGTAGTTCTAGTTCTAGTTCTACTTCTACTTCTACTTCTACTTCTACTTCTACTTCTACTACTTCTACTACAACAACTACTACTACTACTACAACTACTACTACTACTACTGCTGCTACTACTACTACTGCTACTACTACTACTACTACTACTACTACTACTACTACTACTACTACTACTACTACTACTACTACTACTACTAATTACTACTACTAAAACTACTACTACTAAAACTACTACTACTAAAACTACTACTACTACTACTACTACTACTACTACTACTACTACTACTACTACTACTACTACTACTACTACTACTACTACTACTACTACTACTACTACTACTACTACTACTACTACTACTACTGCTACTCCTACTGCAACTCCTACTGTCCTACTGTCCTACTCCTACTCCTACTCCTACTCCTACTCCTGCTGCTCTTGCTACTCCATGCTGCTCCTGCTGCTAGTGCTGCTACTGCTGCTACTGCTGCTGCTGCTACTGCTGCTGCTACTGCTGCGACGACGGCGACGTCAACTACTACTAATACTGCTGCTGAAGTGTTGCAAAAATTGTTTGAACACGTTTGTTCTTACTCCTATTGCCGATATTGGTTTCAACCCCAGACCATTGACCGCATACCCCAAACGGCCTTACGACTGTTTGTAGAAATGAGAATCCCAAGTTGCCTTGTCCCACGAAAGACCTGAGGCAATCTTCAGCTCCAGCCTTTCGTGTGAAGAGCCCTTATGCTCGGACATTCGGAATGATGACGGCTCCCACTTGCACCCCTCGACCTTTTGAAAGTATATGTCCAGGCCATGTGTTGCGGTGGCCTAGAAGTGATCTTTCCTGGACCCCTAAGCCCTGAACCCCTAAACCCTCTCTCCTGAACCCGTATTTCCGAGAGCCAGATCCAGCGACTGGCCCCGAGATGGTGCGCCCCAACGCACAACCAGAACCCGATGCCCCAGAGACTCCAATGCATCTTAATTGTCTCGTGTCTTGGTGTAACGAAATTATCTTAACCAATAGTCTAGTAGAAACCGTTCGCTAATTTCTGGGACAGTGTCTTCAGCACGTTTGGATCGCTGGATGGTACTGTCGACGATTGAGATAAACCCTACATTGCCCATAATAAGGAATATACCATACTCCCCATAGTTTGGGGTCCTTAAGGTACTTCAACCGTAGGAATTCGGGGGCGAAAGGCCTTTGTCCACTTTGTCCCCAGTATCCTCCTCTGCAGACAGAGCCAGGCAGTCGAGAAGCTCCTTTGCCTTGCGTGGCAATTAACCTATTTGGGAGTTTCCGAAAATAAGGGGCCCCAATGTAGCACCTATGTAGGATCCTTATTATTATAACCCCCCCAATATTCGGAAACTCCTATTTATGGCGAGCTGAATGTGATATTAATAAACTCATTTATCTTACGGCGCTTATGTGTACATGTATGTAGGCATGCATACATGGATGGATGGATGGACGGATAGATGGATGGATCCCTAAACCCTAAGCCCTAAACCCCTAAACCCCTAAACCCTAAACCCTACACTCCTAAGCCCTGAACCCCTAAACCCCTAAACCCCTAAACCCTAAACCCTAGACCCTAGACTCCTAAACCCTGAACCCCTAAACCCCCAAACCCTAAACCCTAGACAACCCAAACCCCTAAACCCTAAACCCTAAACCCTAAACCCCTAAGATGGATGGATGGAGGGAAGGAGGCCGGGCTTGCTTCCGCCTTCTTCCAGGCCTCCAGAACCGAACATGTCAGGTCCGGGGCTTTCCGGTAAATCCCAAGCTAGGGTTTAGGGTTTAGGGTTTAGGAGGGGTCTATAAGGCTATCAGGGGTCCGTAAGGGTACTTGGTTTAGGGTTTAGGGTTTAGGAGGGGTCTATATGTGCCCGCGCTCCGCGTTCTCGACCCCCCCCCCCCCCCCCCCCAATGGTATCCCCCCCCCCCCCGACCCGGGCGACCACACAACAAGAACAAGAACAAGAACAAGAAGAAGAACAGCAGCAACAACAAAGCAGCAGCAACCACGCGGAGGAACCACAGGAACCACAGGGGGGGAGGGGGGAGACAGGAACCAGAAGAACCACAAAAGGGAGGGGGAAAACCAAGAGGAACCACAGGGGGGGGGGGGAACCACAGGAACCACAGGGGGGGGGAGGGGGATTACCATGGGGGGGGGGGGGGTGCGCGGATGCTGGCACATATAAGGGTAACTATAAGGGGTCCATAGGGGTACTATAGTAATGTAGGAACCCGATTAAGAGTAACCTAGGAATAAAAAGGGCTCCCTTTTTTGGTGTTGGGCTATTTTATAAGGAACCTAGGACTACAAAAAGGGAATAGGGGTACTACTGGGCACCCTAGCAAGGATGGAGATATCCACCAGGTATAGAGCTTGTACAGCCTGTACAGATTCAGATTAGCCATCTCAATGACTTACTTTAGCCCCAAATAACCTTCCCTTTTAGGGACTTATGTAAGGAAATCACAATAAGGAGCCCTAACAAGGCAGGCTATTTGGGCTTCAAGTGCTGAGTTCATAAGCCCAAAAATCTGTACAATTTCAGTTCTACAGGGTAATGTGTTGTCCCAAAAAGGTGTAACGCGTCATCCCTAAACCCTAAAGCTAGACCGTTACACCTGTCTGAGCCTAAGCCCTAAACCTGAGGCCAACACTGAGCCTAGCCTCTATATGTGCCAGCATCCGCCGACCCCCCCCTCCTCCCCCCCCCCCATGGTAATCCCCTTCCCCCCCCCCCCCCCTGTGGTTCCTGTGGTTCCCCCCCCCCCTGTGGTTCCTCTTGGTTTTCCCCCTCCCTTTTGTGGTTCTTCTGGTTCCTGTCTCCCCCCTCCCCCCCTGTGGTTCCTGTGGTTCCTCCGCGTGGTTGCTGCTGCTTTGTTGTTGCTGCTGTTCTTCTTCTTGTTCTTGTTCTTGTTCTTGTTCTTGTTGTGTGGTCGCCGGGCTCGGGGGGGGGGGATACCATTGGGGGGGGGGGGAGGGGTCGAGAACGCGGAGCGCGGGCACATATGTGCCTAAGTTCATCCAGGACCCCAAGTACCCTTTAAAGAGCTCTGATATTTCTCATTAAAGACGTAATTTGGGACTACTATAATGGGTAGTTGGGGTGTCTAGGATAACTGCAAATCCTAAGCCCTCAACGTTGGAGAAACTCCTTAGGTTAAGACGCCCGGAGCCTGCAGAAGGTCATCTGACACTTCGCCAGAGGGCAGAACAAAGGCCTCAAGATGGGAACAGCTTGGGTACTGCCCCCATACAGTAACAGTCTATAGTAGGGCTACTATTAAGGTCCTAGTATATCTATATTATCAATATTATCCAACTGTTACTGAGTGAGCACAGGTTAGAAGCTGCCCCCACCCTGTAATAGTGACTATAAGGATTATGTTAGGGCCCTATTATATTCCTACTATGCCACTATTACAGGGTGGGGGCCCCTTCTAAAGCACAGGTTACATTAGGGTCCATCTTCTCGAATAACGTATCTTTGCAATTTCAAGCATCCAAATAAGGAAAGCATAATAAGGAGCCCTGGACAGGTACAGCAGGTCTTCTGGGATCCAGGTAAGGTTTGCGGTTATTCTTCTGTTCAAGGTGTTGCGGTTTTGAAGGCTACTATACCGAACTTAGAACCCTAGCAACAATTATAATTTTAGCTGTTTTTTGGGGATTATAATAACCAAAAATTAAAAATTGTTTCTAAGTGCGCCTAAGGTTAGTTCTGCAACCCCGAACCCTGAGCCCGACACAGATTCAAACGAAGATCGTTTAACTAAGGCGTATACGACAAGGTATAAGGGACATAATATTGTGCTGTCAGGTCTAATCTTTAACTAAGGGGTGTCGATATGACGCTGTCAGGTCTAATCTTTAAGTAACGCGTGCTGATATTATGCTGTCAGGTCTGATCTTTAGCTAAGGGGTGTTGGACTCCCTGGGGAATGCTCGGAGTCCTAGGAAAAGACCGCGTGACTGGGTTGTTTTTATACTTGTAAAGACAGTGCCCAGTGTGTCGAGATTTCATTTATCTGAAGAACGTATCTTAAACTCCAGCAAGGATCCCCATATATCAAGATACTATACTGTACCATACTGCACTACCAGGCTGTTCAGTAACCCACTGGGAAAAATGTATACTTTTTTAGGCTTCTTGTTTTGTAATTGGAACCCAGAAACCTGAAAGTAAAAAAGTGTACCACTGAACAGATTGGACTATACTATGCTAGACTAATCTGTGCACCTTGTCTGTGGTTTTGCAGTGGCTGCGAAGCCAGCGTGTCCCTCAGGAGACATATCATACCAACCGTTCCTGCAGTGCCAGTCAGATGCCCTTGTTGCATAGCAAGCTTCCAGTGACCCTACACTCCCAGTCGATTAAGATTGGGGCTGCTATCGCATTGGCAGCAATGGCAGAGTCCGGATAATATAGGGCCTAACAAAAATATGAATACAAATTTGGGAGTTCCTTGTCACAATGTAGTATAATGAAACCGAAAAACCTATTCTAACTATTAGAGCCCCTTTATTACGGCTTCACCGAACTTTGACCGAAGATTTCTTCGGCTGTGCAGCCATCCTCCGGCTAGCTGAATAGACCCACAGGCTCTAAATCCAAGGGGAAAAGGAGGGACCCGTAATGGGGACCCCTGCCCTATAATGGGCTATATAATGGGTAAATATTATAGCTATATTAAGGGTATATACCCAGGGGTCCTTATTAAGGGTCCCTCCTTTTACCCTTGGACTAAAGCCTAAACCCTACCGTAACCCCAAGTAACCTACCTTTTTAAGGACTTATACAAAGAACTCATATTAGGGAACCCTAAAAAGGCAGGTTCCTTAGGGTCCAGGTAGACCCTAAACCCTAAAGCACCGTGATTAAGCACCATACCTTGGCATATGGGACTTTCCGACTTTTAGGGGTACCTTCCTTTGGGGCCCTGATCATAAGGATCCTACTATCTAGGGTACTTCATTAGGGTCCCCTGTTGTCGGAAACTCCCATACAGGGGAATCCTAAGTGGTATTTCGGTGCTTCGGACCTTGTCAGTGGTCCTGGAAAAACAAACCTTGCTATACCATTTGGGGGTTCCAGGATCCCTGGTATCGGTGCAAGCCATCTCTCTTCTTCAACAACCGGGCTTGAGCAAAAGTTTGAAGTTCCCCCGTTCGCTCTCTAAGCTATACAACACCATACCTCAGCAAATTCTTCTGACCCGATGCTCGAAAAAATCTTATTCGATGCCAGATCTCTTACCCCACAACTAGACGCAAAACTCAAATCCTAAACCCTAGATCAAAGCACTACCTCAACCCCATGTAGCCTGCCTTTTTCAAGGACGTATATAAAGAAATCATATTAGGGAACCCTAAAAAGGTAGGTTTTTTAGGTAAGCCCTAAACCCTAAACCCTAAGCCCTAAACTCTAAACCCTAGATCAAAGCACTAAAAAGTAGACCCTGGCTGTCTGGTCAGCCAAGACGCCTCTCCAGAGTCTTGGAAGCCTAAAGCCTGCCGGCGAAGGGGCTTTAGGGCTTATAGGGTTTAGGGTTTAGGGTTTTAGGGTTTAGGGTTTAGGGTTTAGGGGTTTAGGGGTTTAGGGTTTAGGGGTTTAAGGTTGAGGGCCGTGGGTTTGGAGTTTAGGGTTGTAGGGCTCAGCTTTTTCAGAGTGTAGATCACGGTCGCATGCATGGGGTATGTGTCTGAACATGCGTCAGTATTCGGGATATCTGACAAAACATGTATGTATCGCCTGAACTGCACGACAATTTGAGATGCCGTCCTGACAGAACCCTTAATGGAACCGATTTAGGGAACCCTTCAACCGGGGTTTCCCGGGAGCAAACGCCCCTCGCTTCACAATGTCAGAACACACCGTTGAACCTCAAAAAAACGTCACAGACACCCGCACGCTCAAAAAAAAAGGCAAAAGGAACATACACGGCACCACATATACTGAGGGTTGTGGTTGGACTCATGGACTAAAGGTTTAGGTGCGCGCCGAGAATCGGGTAGTTGAGGGTTTGGGGTTCTGAGCTTGGCCCCGGTCCCTGAATCTCGAACCCTGTGATATCTAAACCCTAAACCCTTAACCCTAAACCCTAAACCCTAAGCCCTAAGCCCTAAACCCTAAACCCTAAACCCTAAACCCTAAACCCTACTCAGCGGCTCAGGGGGCTTTGGTTACTACGTTATAACCGGGGGTACACGTCCCCTATGTGGGGTGGTCCTCACTGAAACCTTCCTTATAACATACTTACTAAGTCCCTCACGTTCAGTCGACTCCCTCCACGGACCAAACCCTCCTCTGAAACCCTTATCAAGCTCTATGGGTTTCGAAATTAGGGTCCCCTTCCAGGTCCCCCCAAAAATAGCGTAGCACCCTCATGGGCAGGGACCCTAGAAGGGACCCTAATTTAGAGAGCCACCCCTTTACAACCCAAACAAAGAAGACTGAGAGGCTGAGCACCCTAGCCCAAAACAGGTTAACCTTTTGAATTATAGTAGTGTTCTATAAGCCCCAAAAGGTTCAAGGTTCTGTGGTCAGCCCCTAAGAAGCCCTGAACCCTATAAACGCGAAATCCTAAACCCCTATATAAACCCCAAACCCATATGCACCCTTAAACCCCTAAACCCAGATCCCTTAAATGTAGAAGGGTTCCTTGAAAGGGTTACTATAAGGGTTTAGAGTTTCCGAAAACTGGGGGTGTCTTATTTTGGAATCCTGGTAATAAGGATCCTACTATTTAGGGTATTATCTTCGGGTCCCTCATGTTCGGAAACTCCCAAATCATAACATGGAGCCTCTCTGAATTTAAGGTTCCGTAATTGAGGAGCAGCGGGCTCTCTGGTTAGGAAGCGCAGGGAAGTCTTCAATGCAACTCTACTATTTAGGGGACTTTTGTAGTATATCCTTAAGGGAGGGGGGTCCAAGGGGGGTATATAGCCTAGCGATCCCTAATTCTCCCTAGTACTCCCTAAGGTTCCCTTACAGTCCCCTAAGGATCCCTTGTACCCCTCCCTGAACCACCCTCCCTTAAGGACCTATAAGACTATAGAACGGACCGAGAGAGCCTCCAGGATCTGAGTTCCAATCGATGCCAATTTGCCGTTCAGCTTGTCTTTTGTCAGCTTCCTGGTAAGATTTAAGGTTTAGGGCTTAGGGTTTAGGGTTTTGGGGTTTAGGTTTAGGAATATGGGAGTTTCCGAAAATGGGGGACCCTGATATGGTACACCCTATATAGTAGGATCCTTATTATAAGGACCCCCAAATAAGGTACCCCTAATTTTCGGAAACTCCCGTTTAAGGTTTAGGGTTTAGGGGTATAGGATGTAGGGTTTGAGGTTTAGGGTTGGGATTTACGGAGTCTTGGGTTTCAGCGTATATAATTTAAGAATGCACCTTAAACTGCCTTAAACCCTAAAGCCTGAACTTCGAAAACTGAAGTGTTGAGCTTAAGATTAGGGCATAGACCGCTTCTGGCTTAGCACTTCAGGGTTATGGGGCCCTTAATTTTTAGAACCACAGGACATCAGCACATCGACTTCGGCATAGAGTAGAAGCCCAAAAGTTGGAAACCCTGTAGCCTCAATCCTTAAGAGTGATGTATACGGGAATCCCAGCATGCCTTAATCCAGTTTCCAACTTTATGGGGTTCACTGTATCACAATGTAGGAACCTGGTCCAGAAACCCTGGTCCTACACCCCGCAAATATTAGGATCCATACGGGTGGTTGTCAAAATTATGGTCCGTTTTTGGGTCCTTTTTATATTGCGGCACCTAATATTTAGGGTACCCCAAAACTACACATGTTCCAGGCTTGGAGTTTCAGGTTTAGGCCGGCCTGCCCTTCCCTACACTGAACTTAGAACCCTAGCAAAAAATTATGACTTCAGCTGTTTCTTAGGGAGTATAATAACCAAAAATTAAAAATTATTTCTAAGTACCCCTAAGTTCCAAGCTTGTTGAGTTTAGGGGCCTGGGGATTTAGGATTTGGGGTTTGAGGTGCGTTGGGATGTAAGGGGGGCTTTCAGGATTTTTGGATTTGGGCATGGCTTGAAAGCTTGAGGCGCACCCGACCCCTTCCAATCCCCACATATATCTGTAGTATAGCATGCCCAAAGCCATATTCTGATCACTCCCTGTGAATCCACTTACAGAAACCGTTGAGGGAACCACCAGAGAAACCCTGCTCGAATGGGGGCTCGAACCCAAAGACTCCAATATCCCTTAATTGTGGAATATACCTTGCACTATAGGAGGATGCCTATTATATTTTAAGGTATATTCCTAATTTAGTTATATTGCAGTCTTTGGGAAACGGTCCAAAAAACTTCAGCTTTTGTTGTTCATGCGGGGATTGTGGGATTTAGAAACGGGTGTTGCCGTATACTGAAATTCCATAGGGACCATAGGGGGGAGATTTTTTGAAAAGTGACGGTTTAGCATTTAGGGTTTGGGGTAGTCCTTGACGGCACCTTCACTCTGAACCCAAAATGGCGGTTTCCACATTTTCTGAAGCCTCTGACTCAGAGACTCCAATATCCCTTAATTAGGGAATATCCCTTGAATCATGTTAGGGGTCCTATGTAGAGTATGTCAGCATATTCCTTAGTCACGGGAAATTGGAGTTCCCTAAACCCTAAACCCCACAGTGCAGACCCCCGACAGAGCCCTTAAAGGAACCCTAGGTCCCCAAGAAACTCCAATATCCCTTAATGAAGGAACATACCTGAAATCATAGTAGGATCCCTAATATGATTTAAGGAATATTCCTTAATTAAGGGATATTGGAGTCCCTGGGTCCTAGGTATTCCTTAACTAAGGGATGTTGGAGTCTCAGGGGAATTAGGAATCCTGATCACGGACGTCACAATGTGTGAGTGTGTGTGTGTGTGTTTGACTTTTGCATGGCCTGCAGATGATGGGCAGGACTGGGCCTGCTTCAATAACTTCCATAGCTCAGTTCGTTAGAGCGCGAGGCTGTTAACTCCACACCCGGCCAAAGAGCCTTTTCAGGGTTCCTTATGGTTCCTATGAGGGGACTATAAGGGTTCCTATAGGGAATTAGGGTTAAGGGCTCAGGGGACTTTGTAAGTTAGGACATAATTCAGGTTTTAGTATTCGAAGTAGGGTTATCCTGAATATAACTTTACATATGACCTTACTTACTAAGTCCCATGAGCCTTTAAGTATCGTGCTCAATCAGCGATGTGACTGCAACTTGCGGACCTTGGGTACTGTAGCTCCAGCAGGGCTCCAAGTGACCGTGCACGGCAACAACACTATACCTTAACCACAAGTAACCTACCTAATTTTAAAGAGGTCGTATTATGGAACCCTAACAAGGCATTTTCCTTAGGGTCCAGGTACACACTGCCCATAAGACTTTTACTTGTCATTTGGGCTCCTACGCACACTGCATCCGAAGACCGAGACCCAGGGAGCTCCATACACCGTAAGTAAGGGGCATAGCTTGGATACTGCCCCCATACAGTAAGAGTCTATAACAAGGCTACTATTAAGGTCCTATTATATCTCTGTTATGAAAATTATTCAACTATTACTGATTGGCGGCCGTACTCAAAACATAGCTTTAAATCATAACATGGAGCCTCTTTGAAATTAAAGCTCTGTAATTGAGGAGCATTGGGCTCTCTGGTGTTGAAGCGTAGGGATGTCTTCAATGCAACTCTCTGATACCTGGGCCCGATATCCGAAAGGCTCGACCATGTGTGGTTGGTATCCCAAACACCAGGGAGTTTCAACAAGAAGGGGACCTGCATAATATAGGGGCCTTAGCAATTAGAATAGGGTTTTGAGGCCCATTATACAATACTTATAATGTGGAAACCCCAAAGTAGTATTGGCAATTATTTATTGCCTTATATTGCAGAACCCTGAACAATGGCATCCTCAATATAAACCCGAAAGCAAGGTACCCAAACTTGCTCGTAAACTTTCGACGACACTGCGGACAGTTCTCCTGTACTTGTCGTCGGCAGGATTTGAAAGGACCTGTCGCATCTTTCCATACTTTGCATTTATGAGGCTGGGCTAGGAGTATGTTCCAATCCCGAAAGAGAAGGCTCTCGAGAGATTGATCTGTTTTGGAAGAGTTGGAATTGCACTCACCGCCTATACAAAACATGCAAAACGGGAAATACAAACCCAAACTCCAAACCCCGACCCGGGTTTGCCTGGGCCGATGAAATCTCGAGCCCCTGTAAGCCAAAACCGGGTACCCAGAGATCCCAACTCCCCTTCATCGAGGAATATTACTGAAATATTAAGGGGCTTCATAGTAGCGTTTAAGCCATATTCCTTCTCTAGGGCCCTTATCCTAGGGGGCGGAAGCCACAACCCCTAGCATGGGCCCTTAGCCCTGGAGATACGTATATACTTACCTTGTACCTTTAGGGCTCCCTTTTTGAAGTTTCTTTAGGATTCCTTTAGGAACTTTGGGATTCCTATATACCATATATACGCCCTTCAGGGTTCCCTTAGTCCCCTTCAAAGCCTCAAGGATACACATTCGGGGCCCATACTCCGACCCTTAGACTTCCCTAAACCCTGAACCCTAAAACCCTAAACCCTAAAACCCTAAATCGTACTTATAGAACCCTTAAAGGGGGCCCTTTAAAACAACCCTGGCTCAGGCTATATTCCTTACGTGAAGGGAATTTGGGCTCCCCTGGGTATAGCCGGGAGCCTCAACCAAGCACCTGAGCGCTACGGCTGATGATATAAATCCTGCATTACCTTAAGGACCCTAAACTACGGGGAGTCTGGTACTTGTTATGGGTAATGCAGGATTTGTATCATCAACCGTATCACAACCCCCCATCCGAAGCCGCCGATTCCGAAAACAAGACTCGGCTTAGGGGTTTGGGCTTTTAGGGTTTATGCTTTAGGGTTTAGGGCTTTAGGGCTTTAGGGTTTTAGGGTTTTAGGGTTTAGGGTTTCGGGCTTTAAGGCTTTAGGGTTGAGGGTTTAAGCATCCCTCCACGGTTTCAGGGCTTGGGCTTTGGGGTTTAGGAGCGAGAGCTTAGGGGATGAAGAGGTTAGGGTTCTATTGTTTACGGCTTTACGGTTTAAGGGTTAGTTTGGAGACTTTTGGGCTTTGGGGTTTGCTTAGGGTTATGCTTCGGGTTGTGGGCTTGAGGTTTGTGGGCCCGGGGATGACATAAACATGGAACGTCAAGGAGTACGACGGGCTGCTGCACATCAATCTTGCCGGTGGCACATTGTCGAGAATCCTCTTCCTCGGTACCAGGAACTTCCCCATCACCGCACTCCGAATATGCATTATAAACTATGTTTCGAATCCTAATATTAAGCTTATTGATCAGGGTTCTGCATTAGCACTAACACAGTTTTCTTGCTTTGGTGGGTCTTACAGGGCATGCATGTAAGCTCTGATGATGGTTGGTTGGGGTGTCAGATAGTGCCCGGTCTGGGTCCTAAGTTCGTGCACTCTACATCCTAAACTTAGAACCCTAGCAAAAATTATAATTTTAGCTGTTTCTTAGGAATTTTAATAACCAAAAATTAAAAATTATTTCTAAGTACCCCTAAGTCTACATCCTAAACCGTCAGTCCCTCGTTCAAGCCCTCCCGAAAGCTTCGCCCTGGACCAGGACGCCTCCCGACTAGGTCATTAGTAAGAAACCCTTGGGGTTCCTCTATAACGAGGAGTTTAGGTTACTTAGAGGATCATGGGACTTAGCAAGTAGGCTATAATTAATAATTGGGGTGTGTGTGTGTGTGAAGTCTTCACAGCATTGGAGGCTGTGGAAAAGCGGCATGGGGGCAAGCCTGCACTAATGGTAACCTCATATGATAACCTCATTCATCTACATCGCAACAGCCCCCAAGTAACCGGAGAGCAACTCCAGACCTAGGCAGGTCTATGAGAGCATGTCCTGAGCTACCCGTTGCGGATTCTTTTTCGAGAGGCTGCGTCCCAGAAGGCTTTGGCTCGTCTGTCGATCTCCACCGCCATGCTCAGAACTAATGCAAAGCGAGGCGACCTTACAGGGTACTGCAAAAACGACCTGGCGACATCCGCATCCAGTACCTCGCTCAATCTGTCTGCCCCGGTCTTGCGCAGCATTGTGCCAATCAGGCGGCGGACTTCGCCCGGAGTCGCGACCATGGCCCAAACCCGTAAATTACACGCCCCCAAGCCCTTTGAAGGTTTAGGGGCGTTCGTATGAGAGCACAGCTGCAAATGGCCTCGCTGGCCCGCAAAACTCTCACAATTGCTCAAGGCATGCACCACGCCCGGCCGAACGGACTTGCCACAAAAAATGCAGCGCTGAATCCTTGTCATCCTCATCGCCGTCGACGCCTCGACGTCCGCTACCCTGTCTCATCTGTCCACCTTCTCCGGTTCGAGTCGCGGTTCTGCGCGGAGAGTTATAAGTCCCCTAAGTGGGGTTATCCTAATTAAAACCTACTTAAAACCTTACTTACTAAGTCCCATGAGCCTTTAAGTAAACCCTAACCCTTATAGTCACCCCTGTCTTACCACCCAAAGTAACCCACATCCCAATCCGTATGCAAGACTGACCCTGGAGGAAGTGTCGGTTTGAGGGTTCAGTGCTTCGTTTTCTCCACTCCTTACGGTTTAGAAGCTTTGGTTTTCTGGGGTTCAGGGCTTCGGGAGTAGAAGGTAAGCAGAGGAGTCTACTTTTCGGCGATGCCTGTAAAGGAAACAACGCAGAGTCCGACAAGAACAACGAACACCCAACTCTGAACCCGAGATCAAAATCGAAAGCAATACGGACACCTGAACCAGTACCTACCTGCTTCCTGAGGGCTCTTGATATACATATTATACCACCCCGCACCCCAAAACCCCATTCCAAAACAATAATTCAAGCCCCTACAGAGACTAAGAGCCCTTTAGCTCTCCCTTTGGATGTAAAGCATCTGAGAGCCGGGCCCGGCCCCACAATCTCATTAGGGTTTGAGGGTTTAGGGTTGAGGGTTTAGGGTTTAGGGTTTCAGGTTTAGGGTTTGTTAGGATGTCCTTAAGGGGGGTGGTCCAAGGGGGGTAGGTAACCTAGTAATCCCCATTATTCCCCAATACTCCCTAAGCTTCCCTAAGGTTCCCCAAAGCTCCCTAGTACCCTCCCCCGTTGAACCACCCCCCCTTAAGGATCCTATAAGTTTGGGTTTTGGGGTTCAGGGTTTGGGGATCAGGGCTTGGGGTGTGTAAAACTGCAATCTACTTGTCCAGTACCCTGGGGGACTGAAGGGTAACCTTTGGGATTATAGTGGGATTATAGTACCCCAAAAGAGTTAAAGGTTACCTACTCTACTCCTACTATTTCTTACCTGGGGCGGCGGCAAAGTTGTGAAGGTTCTCTGCGCCTTCGTGCGCCAGGCTTCAAAGGTCTGCACCGAGTTTTCATTGCATATACAGTACTAATCTGAGTATGAATGCTACTGTTGATAATCATCTGTCTATATTCAAGCAAATGGCTGACAGTTATCGGTTGAGCTGCTTTTTCTCCAGGTAGGGCTCTGGCTTCGAGGGTTTCAGGGTTTAGGGTTCAAGGGCTTTGGGTTTAGGGCTTCGGGGTTCAGGGCCCCCGGATATTCATGTCGGAACCTAAACACCCAACACATGAACTGACAACCTAAACAGCAAACCCAGAATCATGTTGGCCCAGACCCTAAACCATCACAACCAGAACCCAAATTCCGTACTATACAGGTCCGCATAGGTACCGTTCTTTTTCTTTTGGTTCCTTCATCTAAGGATAATGTACGCCCAAAACCCTCATCTAATTGCCAAGGCCCCTATGTTACTTCATTCAGGGATCCTAAGGGACCTAATTTTGGGGTCCAGGGTTTACGGGTTTAGGGTTTATGGGTCAGGGTTTAAGGACCATCAAACACCCGACCCTGAGCTATCAACTAACAGCGAGAAAAAACAAACTACATGCCTAGACAAGGACAAAGATTTTGGGGAGCTTATACCATGAGGTTGTTTTTAAGACCCTTAGAAATACGTGCGAGTATTCTTCAGGCCCAAGTTTTTTCCCAACTCCCTGTACACTAGAGCCTCAAAACCCTCAAACTCCAGCTAGAAAACTAGTCGATAGAAATGCCACGCAGAATTCAGAGTTCAGGATGTCTACTGTTCGGGATTTGGGGCTTAGGCTCTAGGGTTTTAGTTCAGGGGCCTGAACAGAGACTATTCACTATTCCTTAAGCTTCCTTATATACCCTAAATCCTTATAGCATCAAGCCACGAGACCCCGCTGATTATTCAGGCCGCTGCATTAGCTTAATCAAGGCTTGGATGCTTCGGGCTTGGGGTGCTTTTGCTCCCAACACGAACGACAAACTGGTAGTGTTCAGAGCCAACGAGGGCGGACATAGAAGTCAAGCTACAGTCTTGGGTCGAGCCTAGACCCTAAACCCTTAGCCGCGGTTGTAGGGTTTCGGGAGTTCCAAGGATCTCAGCGAATCCTAAGCTTTGTGCTAGTTTAGGCAGGTTGGTTGGCTAAAGCTGGGTTGTTGTCGAAGGATTTAATTTTAAGTTACAATGGTGGGGATCTATCGTACATAATACAATTTCTTTCTTATGGCAACTAAAAGTAAGTCCCTTAACAAGAACCCAATTCGGGGCTGAGGGAACATATGAGGTACAGTGCTCATCAGGAATCATGTGGGCTTTTGAGCTATGTTGGGGTCTTGAGGAGTTGAGGGTCCGAGTTTCCCATTGCACGCTTTTCCGGCATTCCGCCACAAGGCAGCGAGAGTCCGGACTAACTGCACGAAGGGCATAGCGGGAGCAAGCAGCCCTTGCAAAAATCAACCCTACTTAAAGGCTCATAGGACTTAATTAGTAAGTAAGGTTATAAGTAGGTTATGATTAGGATAACCCCACTTAGGGGACTTATAACCCCAATTACAACCTACTTACTAAGTCCCATGATCCTCTAAGTAACCTAAACTCCCCCTTATAGAACCCTGATAGACTTATAGATCACTAAAACGGAGCCTTTTAACCCTAAGCCCTAGACCCTAAAGACTAAACCCTAAACCCCTAAGCTGGACGCACCACAAAACTGAAAGTCTCCCAACCCTAGGACTCACTAGACATCTCTTCACAAGGATCCCATGTGACGATACCCAAACTCTCATGGGCCAGTTCTCTACGATTTACAGTTTAGGGGTTCAGGGTTTGGACCAGAGGTTTTGAAGGCAAAGGTCTAAGAACACTGTGCTACTGAACACTACTTGACGCTCACCTCATGGTACAGTACCTCTACGAACCTCTGCTTTGTGGTTCGCAGCCAGGTCTTAAGGCGGCTTGAAACAAATCCGTACCAAATCCTTACATCCCGTTTTAAACCTAACCTGAAAACTCAAACCCTATAAACCCGCACTTCTAAATCATGAGCCCGAACACAACCCCAAACTCATTCGTTCGAAGCTATGAACTAACAAGCACTATAAGCCTTAAACCCTAAACCCTGAACCCTATGCCCTAAAAAACCTTAAATCCCAAACCCTGAACCCTATACCCTAAAAAACCCTAAACCCTAAACCCCTGTAATCCCATGCATTCTCAAGCCTGATCTGACTTGTTGCAGGGCCTCCCTTATCTCATCCTCTGCCCTTCGACATTCAAATCGAGCAGTCGGGGGTCCTTTTGAGTTCTAGAAGGGGTCCTACGGTTGATGGTATAAATCCTGCATTAGCCATATAAGGAATATAACATAATTCCCATAGTTTAGGGTCCTTAAGGTAATGCAGGATTTATGTCATCAGCCGTAGAAGGGTTGTTTTAAGGATTCTACAGGGCTGTAGGGTCCCCATCCGCAGTTCCTCAAACTCCGATGTCAGATCTAGCTAGGGGCACAGAGCCTCCATGCTCCGGACTTCTGTTGTTAAGGTCTTTTAGGGTTTAGGGTTTTAGGGTTTAGGATTTTAGGGTTTTAGGGTTTAGGGTTTAGGGTTTAAGGGTTTAGGGTATAGGGTTTTAGGGTTTAGGGCTTCAGGGTTTTAGGGTTTAGGGTTTTAGGGTTTTACGGGCTACGGGTTTAGGGTACCTTTCGCAGAATCTGTACTATAGAGCCCTCATTCTTGTATGAGTCCTTCTCAGAACCCTTGTCGTGACCCTTAGTATATAAGTTTAAATGCCATTTCGAGATCGTTTCAGTTACGTACCTCTCTTGACGGTTTGGGTTTAGGTTTAGGGCTTTTCAGGATCCCTGTTCGAGAAGCAACCCTTCCAGTAACCCGTCTACTAACCGTTAGAATAACCCTTAGTATCAGTATAGGCGTCAAGAATATTCCCAGATTCGGGCACTGGAGTCACTGGAGTCTCTGAGCATCAAGATCGAGAGGGCGGCAATGGCCAAAACAGGGCGCACGGCCCGCGATTTGCCCCTCACGTCCTCTCGCGTCCAAGACTTCAGGGTCTCTCACGAGCCCAGAAGCCGAATGGGCATGGTGGTTCAGGGCTCCCAGAGACTGCAATATCCCTTAATTGAGGCATATTCCTTAAATCATACTAGGGGTCCTACTATAATTTAAGGTATATTCCTCAATTAAGGGATATTGGCGGTTCAGGGCTTAAGGCCTCACCTTTACCAATCAGGGTTGGGTAAACCCCCAATGCTATGCTAGGTGTCGATTTCAACAGTCCCCAAATTTTTTCTATATAATGAACAGCAAGGGAAAGTAACAACTAAAATCTATGACACCTGGTATGAGGTGTTGTTGCAAGATCTGCGGTACGGTGACTTTAAGGATGCGTTGTGGTCCCAGGGTTAGCAGCTCCGATACGTCTAGGTTGGCCCTTTAAACCCTCTGAAAACATATTCGTAAATAGTATCCTCCTAAGCCCAAGAAGTGAAAAACTACCCATGAACCTCCAAGTTCCTATGGAGCGGAGAGATGCCGCTCAATTTCCATTGGGCTCGAAGAAGAACCGGCCGCTTTCGTGGCACCACCAGTGGCAGCCGTCGTGGTCGTACCTAGCTCGGAGATTCCCCAAAAGGAGCCCCTAGATTCAAAAGAAACCCTGATTTAAGGCCAGGTTCCCTAATTCAGGTGTAGTGGGCTCTCTGGGCTAGGAGTTAGGATTAGGGGGACCCTTGGGGATATAGACCCTCTCCATAAGGTCCTTGTCAAAGAGAGCTAGAAGTAGGCTTTAAGAAGGGTCCCCCAAAAAGGCGGCTGCCTAATACCACCTGGGACTAGCTTAGCCTTTTGATTTCAGGGTTTAGGGAGCCGTGCCCTGAACGCTAAACCCAGAACAGCGGGCTGTCGGCGATTTAAGGCTTAGGGCATTTAGGGTTTAGGATTTAGGGTCTTCAGGGTATTCAGGATTCAGGGTTTAGGGTCTTTAGGGTATTCAGGATTCAGGGTTTAGGGTCTTTAGGGCTTACTGAGACGGCGCCGGGGCTTTAGGGTGTTTTTGTATTACAGCCTCGGGGTTTAAGGGGTGCAAGTTAAGATTCAAACAAAAGCACGTGCTGTGGCAAATCATCCAAGAGACTGCGTCCAGCCGAACTTGCTCGCCTCTTCTTTGTAAAAATACTCTTGCGTCGGAAGGTGGTAGTAGTACGGCCTCCAGCGATAATTAGGGTTTAGGGGCAATCATTTCAACATCCAGACACACACACACACGCACACACACACACAGAGACACTGCGCAAGACCTAAACCTAAACCCTAAACCCTCAACAACTGAAACCCTCAAACCTGGGCCAGGTCAAAACGCGCAGCACTTGAAGGTCAGAAGGCTTGACAATATTCAGTTGCTGAGTTCATAAGCCCCCCAAAAGTGTACACTTTCAGTTTCATACTGGGGAATATTATCAAGTGAAAAGTGTGTCCACTCAGCTACTAAGAATATCTAAACACGGATTTGGGGGAGAGGGAGGTGTATCGAACATGTACCAGACATGGTTACGCAACAAGAATCAACAAAAACATATGCCATGGTGACGGATATGCTAATTGCTCCGAAGCCGGCCATAGCAAAACAATCATGGTTTAGGGTTTAGGGTTTTGGGGTTTAGGGGTCGGGGTTTGGGGAAAGTTTAGGGTTTAAGGATACACAGAGGTATCTTTGTCAATCCCCCTGTCAGTGTCATAACTTTCTGCTGATGGCAGTAACGTGCGTACATGCTAAGCAATAGACTTAGCACACCCAGCCTAAAAATGTACATCCTAGACCCCGAACCTTAAAACCTAAACCCCAAAGCGCCTGTTGTCGTCATCAAGGAGTTTGTGCCACTCTTCCCTCTCGGCGACGCCCTCTTGAGCCTCTCCGGCATCCTCTGGCTTCCGGCTTATGTTAAACTACCAAAACCTGCTTTTTGCAGGGCCCCTATAAGCACTATGGTCGGTGATACTAGAAACACCCACAAACACGTAGATATTCGTAGTTTAGGCTGGGGTTTAGGGACGTTTCATGTAGGGGCAAAGTAGCTGTCAGCAAGTGTTGCGGCAAATCGAAGAGGGTTTGGGCTGAAATATTGAGGCATAGCATAATGGGTTCAGACTTCAAGGAATACCTGTAGCCCAGAACATGTAATTTTCTAGTCCAGAATTTGAAGGTTCGTGATGATGATGTCTTGAAACTTCAGCAACGGTAGAATTTCGGGTCTGAATAATCACTAGCAGTATTCTCCTATCGTCCCTTCAGGCCTAAGCCGGTTATGAAGGCTGCTGGTTATAGACAACGCTACTATGTTTCCCTGCTAGACCCCTCTGCTAATGATCGAAGCCCTTTTCGAGGCTCAGTGCGGAACATGCATAGTTTCGACTGTAGAGGCTTCGCGAGTGATTCGCTTAAGAGTTCTAGGGTTTTGGGTTTGATGAGGGTCGAAAGGCTTAAGGTGAACGGCATTTTGATGCTAGATTTGAGAACAACACCCACTTGAAGCCAAACCCTAAACTGCGAAATCCTAGAAGCAAAACCCCCGAAAACTCTCGAACCTCTGGCAGCTATGGAGTTGGGAGCATAGTGTGATTATGAGATGCAGAGTTTAGAGCTTTGGGCATCTAGAGCTTCAGGTTCTGGAATCGTTAGGAAACTAAGATCACTATTCTACCGGAATGCTATAGCGACGGTATGCCGTAGTACTCTTCATGATTCCGAAACCCCTTACAAACAAACAAAAACCTAAACCCCAAACCCCGAACCGTGTTACTATGAGGGTCCTCAGTGGCTTTCGGTTGGGAACTCGCACTGTCCGTAGGCCAAGCTGGTGCCGGTGCCGCGGCAGACGACCGAGCCTCCGACGAGCCATTCCAACATTGTTTGCCTCAGTCACAGTTTAGTCTTTAGGCTTTAGGGTTAAAGGGCTCCTTTTTACGGGATCTATAAGTCTATAAGGGCTCTATAAGGGGAGTTTAGGTTACTTAGAGGATAGTGGGACTTAGTAAGAAGGTTATAACTGGGGCTATAAGTCCCCTAAGTGGGGCTATCCTAATTATAAGCTATTTATAACCTTACTTACTACGTCCCATGAGCCTTCAAGTAGGGTTTACTAGGCTGTTGAGTACCCCAGTTGGACAAGTTACTAAACTTTATAGGATTACATGAAACATACTAGACCAGAAAAACAATAAACAAGGACACTACTAGTGCAAGTGTTTAGGGCATTCGCTCAGGAAGGTTTCGAGTGTTTTGGCTCTGGTCTTTGGCTTTTTGGCTTAGGCTCAGGTAAACCTAGACCCAAGAGTAACCTAGGAACAAAAAGGGTGCCCTTTTTGGCTTAAAGGGGCTTATAAGGGTACCTAAACCCTAAAAAAAGGGAATCAGGGCCTACTCCGGGTCCTAGAACCGTCCTCAGCCCCGAAACTGGATCTTCACATGCTCCGCAGCAAGAACTATGGGAAACTCATGAAACTGGGTCGCCAGCGAACCCAAACCAAACCCATGCAAGAAATCTGTCGGGTTTAGGGTGTAGGGTTTCCCTAAACCCTATACCCGCGGCCCGAAACCTCTTTCTTGGTTTAAAAGCGGGCTCAGCCGCTATAAAGCTGCAAGCTGGTGTCAACCCCCCGGTTTGAATGTTGGTGTCTGGTGTAACTTTTGGGGTCGATTACATGCAGCTATATAAGTTCTGTGCGACGAAATTTTAAACCTTAAACTCTAACCTTAAGTCCCGAAGCCATCAAACCTTAAACCCTAAACCTAAGCCCCTAATGTGGGTGTCGGTTTAGGAATATAGGCCTCTTTAATGCGTCGGCTCGGGGGCTAATTCCGAATCTGACAAAAAATTTGGGGGTACTAATTAATGCGTTTTTTTGGCTGGGGTGATTTTTTGGTGGCGGGGCTGTGCTATTTGCTGATGGTCAATCTTAAGGCAGCCACGACCTAAACCCCCACCCAAACCCCCACCCAACCCTAAAACCCTGGCCCTGAAGCCCGAAAATCTCTTGCAGAATTGTTTCGCTTATTGGGGCGTCAGGAATGAGACTCTGTACTACTACTGTACTACTATTGTACTATTGTACTGCTACTGTATGCCTTGCTTATTGGGGGGGCTGCTAGGGTGAACCGCCGAATTGGGAATTGGACCCTTGCTCGACAAAGGCCTCTCCAGTACTAAACTTTGTATAAAAAATTCAATTTTGGGTCCAATCTGGACCGATCCCCCTTTGGGAAGGTTAGTGTACTACTACAGTACTGTACTGTACTACTGTTGTATTACTATTGTACTACTGCACTATTATTGTACTACTATTGTACTACTACTGTATTATTTCTACTGTACTACTATTGTACTACTGTACTATTATTGTACCGCACCAAGCTTCAGACGTGGTCGATTGTGGGTGGGAGTGTGGGAGTGTAGGTTACGGAGGCAAAAGTGTTCAAAATGAAGGGTTTTTAGTCTTGGTAGTAATCTTGGAGTGATCGGGGCTTGGGTTTTTAGCATTTGGTGATCCCCAGACCCCCCCCGATCCCCGACCGCGCATTCGCGCAGAACCGCAGACCCTGCACCCAAGCCAGCCCCCAAACCGGCACCTCCCAATTCCCTGCCACTCAGACCCCTGACCCCTGTCCGGCGTCACCGGCTCCATATTAAATATATATATATATATATATATATATATTTTTTTTTTTTGGTCGGGGGGGGGACCCGTCAATTAAACCGACACCCACATTAAACCCTAAACCCTCAAACCTAAATCCGTGGCCTTCGTCTTCCCATGCTATCTCCCCCAATAGATCTACTGCAAAGCGCACCATGAAATCCGAGTTTAGGGGCCTTGCTGATTAAAATAGGGTTCCGTAAAGGGCTCCCTTACAAGGGTTCTGTAAAAGGTTACTACAACGAATTTGTATAGGGTTGTTAATTTAGGGGCCGTGCTAATTAGAACAGGGTTTGTGGGTCTACATGGGCTCTACTGCACACTCTTGAAGTCTATTAACTAGTGTTGCCAACTATTGAGGCCCCTATGTTACACCGTGGTTGTGCAGCAAGCGAGTCGCGGCCGTGGTCCCAGGCAAACATCTTTGGCTCTGTTGCTCCAGATCCTGTTGTCTCCCAGGGTTCCTCGGTCCCCAAAAAGGAAACTCTATTCTCATTATTAAGGCCACTATATTACTTCTATCACAAGCTGCTCCTGCACCAGCAGCAGCTCCTCCTGCTGCGACAACGACGACGACCATAACTTGCTGCTATCCTACTGTTAGTAGTACCCTCCGTGAGGGTTCCTTTAAGGATCTCTATAAGGGTACTATAAGGGCTTAGGGATTAGGGTTCCCTTAAAGGGAGCTATTAAGGGTGTCGTTTAGGGTTCAGGGTTCCTGAGCATTTATTATAAGGGTACCCGTTTTTCTACGATGCGGTCTTAACTAAAAAAGGCAAAAGGGTACTACTCAGGAAACTAGGCTGTTTCTGTCACCACAGCTAGAGCAGCAACAACAGAAAACTCAGTCACAATTCGCTCAGAGACCCCCCCCTTGTCCTGTTTAATCGAACACGATGGTGCAAGACAGAAACCGACCGACAACCCTGTCCAAGAACGATCTAGCTATCTTCGCAACCTGAACCATCAACCCTGAGCCCTGAGCCCTAACTTTAAACCCTTAGTAGTACCCTTACAATATCCATGTAAAGGAACCCTAACCCCTAAACCCTTACAGTACCCTTAAACCCTAACCAAGCAACTCGCGACGGGTTGGCATAGTAGGATTGCTTGCCTTTGCCCGCCGCGGTCTCTTCCTGGGCCTTCGGCTGCTGTGTGCCGTATGACTTCTCACGGCCCGTCCTGCGATACGAACAAGATCAGGAACTGCTTTGGGTTTAGAGTCAAAAGTTTAAGGGGTAAGGGTTAAGGGTTTGGGGGTCGTCGTCCTAGTAGTAGTAGTAGTAGTAGTAGTAGTAGTAGTAGTAGTAGTAGTAGTAGTAGTAGTAGTAGTAGTAGTAGTAGCAGTAGCACCGTGTGCCCAAAGCCCGAATCCGACAAAGTTAAAGTTAAAGCCTCGGTTTCGGGTTTAGGGTTTAGGGCCGAGGCTGAGACCCTCGGCGGTATGTTTCTACCCCAGTAAGCCACAGAAATAAAAGGTTAAACTTTCCGATCCCTACTAGACTACAAGAACCCAAAAAACTCAAAAGGTGGGTATTGGGGATCTAAGGTATGGACCGAGAAACGCATGGGATGTACTACTCTGATGTAACGTATATTCCTCAATTAACGGGTCTTCCACTCTCTGGGGACCCGGAATGCCATGGGAGCCTGAGTGATTAGAAAAGGGTGCTCAGGAATAGCATGACTAAAAGCTCAGGCTTCTGTTTTGCTTTTAAGCCAATAATATAACCCTAACCCTGAACCCTAAACCTACCCTAAACCCTAAACCCTAAATCCCTAAACCCCTAAACCCTAAACCCTAAACACCTAAATCCCAAAATAACCGGACTGCAAGCCAAATCCTCTCACATTTCTAGCAACCTCTGAGGGACGGCCAAGATGCTCAAAGGATGACGAGCCTGCTGAAGCATGGTTGTCCCTGAACCCATCCTGGGTCGTATAAGAATCGTTTAGAGTTCTCTCTTCTTCAACAACCGGGCGCCCCAACAAGTTCAACTTTCTAAGATAGAGCTAATATATTAGGCCAAAAAGCTTTTAAAGTTCCCCCGTTCGCTATCTAAGAGTTTGGGTTAGTTTAGGATTCAGGGGTTAGGGTGGTTCATGCAGAAATCAACAACTGAAGGGTTTCGGGTTTAGGGAACTGGGCTGCTGAGTAACCAAGGAGAAAAAGTATAAACTGCTATTTCAGAATGGTTCCTTTAAGACATATGGTACTCCAAAGCCCAGGGAACTAACTAGGAGCCCAGACACCAAACAGTGTTATAGTGCAGTTTTGGGTTTAGGAGTTAGGGGTTTAGGGAGTTCTGTTGAGGGTTTGGGATTTAGCATTCAGGCAACCCAGACATCAAACAGTATAGAAGTATGCTACCGGACAAACTAGCATCGCTTCTGCTGTAGCCGTTCTCGCTGGTTCCATTCTTTCCGCTCCGACCATTTGCTTTGCCGCTTGGCTTCGACTTTCCTTCGTCTTTAGGAGCATTTCTGTAATACGCCTTCAGTCGAACAATGCCTTTGGCCGCGTAGTCAACCTGAAAACGCTTGCCACGCCCACCTGCACTGCGCTCTGCAACGTACAGAACTTGCTCTTGCGTGTATCCGAGATTGGACTTCTCAATGAACTCCTCCAGCATAATGAATCCATTACGGTCTTGCGATATATCGTACTTGTAGGCCTCATATCGCAAGATGCGACTAAGATTTTTGGAAATGCTATTTTCCAGCTCGGGTGTCATGACATCTGCGTTCATGACTTCCCCACTGAGAACTTCAAGCAAAGCAGTGTCTCAAACACTTCGATGGCGCAGGGTGGGATACTTCGTCCAAAAATGCTATGAGACTCTGTTGTCTTAAACCGTGCCTTTAAGCCGAGTGCTTTTTGCGACCACTAATTGCTTACTGACGGCTTGTTGCTAACCTATTCCTCTTGTCAACTGACAACTCAACAGCTCCTTCTTGCTTGATCTGAGATGTAGCGGCAGGCAGCAAGCAGTCATCCGGCGTCCAATAAGCTGAACTTAAAAAGTCTACGGGCTCAAAATACACCTTATGAGTAAGAAAGCGATAATGCTGTGTGGCTGAGACTCACCAGTGCAAGTGCGAACCCGAAACTCTGAACCCCAGGCCATAAATCCGAACCCGAACCCAAACCTTGTCTCAAAGTCTTAAACACCAAACTCTAAAGATTTGCAAACCTAAGAACCATTACAACACCCTGCAAAACGCTTATGAAGCTAAAGCACTTCTAACTCTGTAAAACTTCAATACCAAACTATTTCTCCGCCTTCTGGGCTCGAGAACGGTAGCTGAGGTTAGGGTTACCCTAAACCCTAAACCACGGTTTAGGGTTTAGGGGTGTAGGGTTTAGGGTTTGAGGGTTACTAGAAGGCGCAGGGGGCTATAGAGTCTAGGGCTTAGAAGAAGCAACTCATAAGTAAGGCGTGTGTCAGAACAACCCAAATTAGTGGATTTATAGCCTCGGCTATAGTCTATTGATTGAGCTCGTAAGGATGCACGGGTCAGGGTTGGGAGTTCAAGGCTGTAAGGTTCTGGAAGCTCACAGCCTCAACTTTAGTTAGAACAGTCTTGGTAGAAGGCTTTACGGTGGTAGATTGGGCACGGCCCCCACTGTTGAAGAATAATCATAAAGTAGATTTATTAGGACCTTAATTGTAGCCCTATTATGGACTCTTACTGTATAGGGGCAGTACCTAAGTGGTAAAGCACTTCTTGAGAGGGTATTTGGGTGGTTGCCAGAATTATGGTCCCTTTTTGGGTCCGTATTATAATATGGCACCTATTATTGAGGGTACCCAAAAAGGGACCCTAATTTCGACAACCACCCATTTGCGAATGAAAGCTTTGGGGTTGAAGTGGTGCTAAAGCTTAACCCTTCGTGGTTCAGAAAGCATGATGATGTACAGTTCTCGGGTGTATTGGCTTTGAGGATTGAGCGGGAAGCCGATTCGACGCAAGATGCAATCTCCAAAACAGAATTGCAAATCATCGTCGAACCGACAACTCTAAACCCCTTCGGGCCCTAGTGCAAGCTCCAAAGCAAGACTACAAGCAATCGAACGCCGAAACTAACCGCCAAGGCCCCCAAAGACCCTGACCTAGCAGGACATGCGAAAAAGAGGACGCGAGAAAGCCTAAAACCTAACGATCTGCAAGTCAGTCGAAGAAAGGCCACTCCCTGCGCCACAAACCCTTAAGGCTTTAGCAAAATGAGTTTGGAGCTTAAGCAGACTTTTGCCATTAACCCTAAACGGATCGATATTCAAGATGGTTTAAGCAAGTAGCACCTCGACACCCCAGAGCCCCAGCCTTCCACCTACGATACTTAAAGGCTCAGGGGAGTTAGTAAGTAAGGGCTTAGGGCTCCTTTTAAGGGTATTGTAAGGTTCTATAATAATGAAGGGTTTAGGGTTTAGGGTCTACTGAAAGGCTCATGGGACTTAGTAAGTAAGGTTATAAGTAAGGTTTCATTAGGATAAGCCCACTTTTGGGACTTATATTTCCAATTATAGCCTACTTGCTAAGTCCCTGATCCTTTTAGTAGGGGTCTTGACAAATAGAATGGGGTGCCTTTAAACTGGGCTCTTGCTAAGGAGCTTAACTTCGACTTAACTTACTCTAAGTTATGTATTATGAAAGGAAACCCTGTCTTACATACAGTGGAAGCCCAAAAGTTGGAAACCCCATAGCCTCAATCCTGAAGAGTAATGTATAGGGAATCCCAGCACTACTTGGCCTTAGTCCAGTTTCCAACTTTGTGGGGTTTACTCTAGACTAGACCCCTGTGATGGCAACTGAAGTTCCTCATCAGGAGCCCAGTGCAATCTAGGATTCCATATGGGAGTTTCCGAAAATAGGGGACCCTAATAGAGTACCCTAAATGATAGGATCCTTATTATAAGGACCCCAAAGTAAGGTACCCCTAATTTTCGGAAACTCCCATATGACGCCCTCACTCCGAGCAGCCAGGTCCTTTACGTACTTACACTTGAGGCCCAAGGTGTACCTTAACCCTGAAGAACCTACCTTTTTAGGGTTCCCTATTATGATTTCCTTGTATAAGTCCTTAAAACGGTAGGTTCTTCAGGGTTAAGGTAAGGTTGAGAATTTAGAGTTTATGCGGTTTAGGGTTGTATCTTAGAAGCTGCCCCCACCCTGTAATAGTGACTATAAGGATTATATAGGGTTATATTAGGGCCCTATTATATTCCTATTATACCACTATTACAGGCCGGGGGCAGCTTCTAAGTTGTATCATATTGTCTCCCTTCAACCATCGCAAGGATCTATAGTAGTAGCCACAAATTGGAACATCAGGTTCCCATCTATACCCCCTATAATCATAATAAAAATGATGTGTTCAATACTCTCTTGGATTTTATATGAACAAGAATAAAAATAAATAACTCCAACACTACAGCCATGAGTGAAGAGGTTCTGGGAACTTCGGAGCCCATATAGTAACCCTTACAGACCCCTTCAAAGGAACCCTAAGGTTCCTACATTAGGATACCCAGTAACCTAAGAATAAAAAGGCCTCTCCTTTTGCCATTGGGTAACTTTATAAGGAACCTAGGACTACAAAAAGGGAATAAGGGTACTACTGGGCATCCTAGTACATAACCCTAAACCCTAAACTTCGGGGTCCTTATACCGGTAGCCCTTGAGTTTTTACGGGGCCCTGTAAGGAGTACCCGGAGCCCCAAGCCGTCAACCCTAAACTGCCAAACCCTAAAAGAACTAAAACCCACCAAAACCACCAACACCCTAAAAAGAGAGAACCCTAAACCCTAAAAGCACTCAAAATCCCAAAACCACCAACACCCTAAAAAGAAGGAACCCTAAACCCGAAACCCGAAATCCTGAACCCTAAACCCTAAATCCTAGCCTAAACCCTAAATCCTAAATCCTAAACCCCCGAAACTCCGGGGACCGACTTTCCTTGCCTCGTCAGAGGCAAGGGAAGAGCTTGCCTCTTCGATCAAGGCCTGGAAAGGGAGTTACCGCTTTAAAGGGCTCCTAGGATACCCAGTAACCTAAGAATAACAAGTAACTTTATAAGGAACCTAGGACTACAAAAAGGGAATAAGGGGTACTACTGGGCATCCGAGGCTACTATAAGGGTACTATGGAGGTTTCCTTTAAAAAGTTACTATAAGGGTACTATAAGACTTCCTTGAAAGGGGCTCTATACAAGGGTTTAGAGTTTCCGAAAATTGGGGGTACCTCGTCTTGGGGTTCTTTTAAAAAGGACCCTACTATTTAGGGTACCATAATAGGGTCCCCTATTTCCGGAAACTCCGATTTACCCAGAGAGCCCAATGCCCATTAATTAAGGAATATACCTTAAGTTAGGATTCCTGCAAGGGGGGGCCTGTAAGGTTTTTTTATCAAGTTTTTTTAAGGTGAAATACCCCTACATTAAGGAATGTACCTTCTTTTAAAGGAGCTTCGTATTAGGACTTGAGCTATATTGCCTGTGCAAGGGGTTTAGTTTAGGGTGCAGGGGCTCAGGGTTTCGGGTGTAGCCCGGAAGAGTTTGAGGGCTTGTGAATTTGGGGTTTGTAGCAGCGGCGGTTTAGGGTTTGGTTGGGGCTTAGGAGACCTTTTTGGGCGAAGGGGTTTGATTACTACGGTTGGTGATATAAACCCTGCATGACCTTAAGGACCCTAAGCTATCGGAATTATGGTATATTCCTTACTGTGGGTAATGCAGGATTTATATCATCAACCGTAGGAACTTGATTCAGGGTTGTAGGATTTAGGGTATTGCAGGGTATTGGATCTTGGGTTTTGTAGACTTCAGGGTGTAGGGTCTCATTGTTTGGGGTTTTGTGGGCTTGGGGGATGAGAGCTTTGCGGGCAATGGGGTGTAGGGCTCCTTAGTACCCACACAGCCCACTGTCCCTCAATTAAGGAATACACCTTAAAGTATACGGGGCATCAATGTATGAATTAATCTAGACTCCATCAATTAAAGTGGTATTGGGCCCTCTGGGCAGGGTTAAGTTGTTTTTTGTCCACAGCCTCCGCTATCCATGCTGAGAATAGGGTGTTATGGTCTTGTTCTATCGGGGGAAGGAGCTGGGGGTTGGGAAATTCTAAAACCCTAAACCGCCTAAAACCCCCTAATCCCAAAACATATCACCTCAAACCCTCAACCCTGAACAACCCCACACACTCAATACCCCTGTAGCCTATTTGTCAGGTCTGGAGAACCCTAAACCGGAATAGATGCTAGAGATGGTATTACCCCAAAAAAGATAAAGGTTACCTGCTCTACTACTAGGATAGGGCCGCCTCACCCTGGTTACCTGCGCTTTAGCAAGTTTTACAAAATAATCAAAACAATCACAATAATTATGAATTAGAATGGGGTTCTGGGATCACGGGGACTATGAAGGAACAGCATCCCCAGATATGTAGGTTTCTACATTGCCCCGCGGAACAAAAAATGCAACAACACGCGAAGCCTCTGGACGCGCCATGTGGAGCCGGATGGGACCGGATGGATCGAATTCGGGGGAACGCGCTAAGCGCTAGGGTTCCGTGAGTTGCATGACTTCCCTCAGGCTTGGAGATGTCTACTCCAAGCCCTAAACCCTAAATCCGAGAGTTCTACACCCTAAACGCTAAACCCTTACAGCTGCTCTGGGAACTGTGGCTGCGATGAGTTCAGACCTGATCGAGACAGCGAGTTTATAAGGGCCCAACCAAACATAGGTTTTGGTAGTTCAAGGTAGAGCTTAGACCCAAAGCCCATCTTTCGTTAATCCTAAACCCTGCCTGATTCCTTATTCTTGTGGAGGGTGCGGGACTACTATAGAGGCCTTAATAATTAGAATAGGGTTTTGGGGCCCATTATACGATAATTCTATTGAGGAACCCCAAATAGTAGAGGTAATTCTTAAGGCCCCAGGGACTACGTGGCTCAAGTGTCTTCCTTGAGATAGAGCAGGAAGACGGCCGAGCAGGTTTCCATCTTGGGGTTTCGATTTAGGGTTCATGGGTTTTCAGGGTTTAGGGTTTAGGGTGCACCCTAAATCCTAAACCCCAAACCCCTAAGTCCTAAACCCCTAAAACCCTAAACCCCTAAACCTCTAAAACCTAAACTAGGTTTAGGGTGCAGCCCCTATACCCTAAACCGCAGGGTAACCCTACACCCTTAAACCCTACAACCAGCCAAATGAGATCCCGATATCACTGCAACAGCCGCAAAAGCCGCACGTGAACTTAGTACGTAGGTTATAACCGGGGTTATTAGTTATGAGCCCGTTAAGTGCGGATTAACTATCATCTAACCTGATTTCAAAGTCACTTACTAAGTCCCTTGAGCCTTTCAGTGCAAACTCCTAAACCCTGATGTAGGGGCCTTATGATTAGAATGGGTTTTGGAGCCCATGTACTATGAATTTGATACGGAACCCGCCAAAGTAGTATAGGTAATTAGTAAGGCACCTATATTAAACCCAATCGCCCCAAACTTTGCAGTTTACCGACCCTCCTTTGTCGATGGTGCCACTGCTCTACGCTTCATGGTACTGAAAAGTCATCTTTCTTAATCCTAAACCGTTTCTGAAAACTGTTCAGATAGAGGTTTAGCGGTTCAGCAACCTTGGGCTGTCGGGGTTCACGTCTGGATTTAGGGCTTAGGGTTAACCTTCTCTCTCCTTCAATAATCGGGCCCAGAAAAGTTTAAACTTTCTAAGATAGACCAGATATATAAGGCTAAAACGTTTAAAGTTCCCCATTGGCTATCTAAGATTGCAGTATAGGGCTACCTTTTGGTCTAGTGTCTGGGGCTAACCTTAGGGTTTATGTTACTTGTCCAACATCCTACAATAACGTAAGGTTACCTTCTGAGACTAGACAGAGATTCTGGTCCCCCCCAAAAAATAGGTTAAAGGTTACCTACTATGGCTACGAAGATATATGTATATATATATATATGTATCTATGTACATAAAAATGAAAAAGGTGGTATACTTTGCCAACAGGGCCTTTCAAGACAGTCGAGCGGGGGATTCCTTCAAACAATCACGGATATGGGCAGATGACCCTCACAAACAGGTACCAATACAGAGACTCAATTATTAGAAATGGAATCATCGTGTAAACACAAAAACGAGCGCTGAGGAATGCCATTGGTTGATTAATCAGGCTTCTCCATTACACTAATTACATATTACACAACTACACCATCCCTGCTACAACCCTATTTGCTGTAATCCTGTTCAGCATCCAAGGCACCACCGTTGTCAAAATTAGGGTCCCTTTCTGATTCTGGGTCCTTAACATAATACGGCACCTAATATTTACGGTACCCAGAAAGGGACCGTAATTTTGACAACCACCCACATGGATACCGCCTAAACCCGTGCCCTAAACCCCAATATCTCCCAATCCCTAATCCCGCAATGACTAGAATAAGGCTTCGGGGTTATTGCCCTATATCTATTGCTAATAGGAGCCCTGGGAATGTTCTACCTTCGCGATATTATCTCTCCACAGAGAGCCCAGTACCCCTAAATCGAGGAATATAGATTAAGTTATGAAGGGCTTCAGATTATGATTTAAGCTATAGTTCTGAATTAAGGGGTATTGGGCTCTGGTTGAGGGTTTACCCATGTTTACCCTATATCCTGCTGTAAACCCTTGGTAGGCATTCACAGGATCAATTGGTCCAGTTCGTCTCGGCTCCAATGATTGGGGCGGGGCATTTTGTACCCCAAGAGGGATTTTCCTAAGTCACAGATTCACAGTCTTCATGTAATTCCTTTCTAGTTACCAGGATTTTTGGGCAGAAGCTAACACATACACCCTAAAACGGATAAGGGCCCCTACATGCACCCTAGGCCCTAGGTGCTAAACCGTCTGTGATTCTCAAGTCCCCGGCCCTTGCCGCACGGGCTCTGACGCTTCTTCGTGTTTGACAAACGTAACATCAATCCCCTAACACCATATACCCCTCTTAGAAGCACCTAAACAACTAAAACTCTACGTCCTGTGTGCCTTCTTGCTGGGATCCTTGTATTTGCTGACCTCTCTTTGGATGGCATCCTGGCACAATTTCATTGGGTTTTTCCGCTGAGCATGCAGGCGTTCAGTGTCAATAGTAAGGTGCTCCAAGAGGTTACACGGTTGAGGTTCTTGATTGCTTAAAGGATCATGGGACTTAGTAAGTAGGTTATAATTGGGGTTATAAGTCCCTTAAGTGGGGTTATCCTATTTATAACCTACTTATAACCTTACTTACTAAGTCGCATGAGCCTTTCAGTATACGGGTCTCTGTCAGGCTATGAACAGGGTTCTAGAAAGTTTCCCGGTGCTTCACGGCGGCTTGTAGCCTTTGCCCTATGCCCCCGAACCCACAAAGTTCAAGGGTTGGGGTGTAAGGCCCAAGCCCTTAATCCCAATGAAAGGAACCCTTCTTGAAACCCTTAAAGGAACCCTCACCCTAAACCCTACCTTAACCCCACGTGACCTACCTTTCTAGGGACTTATAAAAGGAAATCATAATAGGGGGGCCCTAAAAAGGTAGGTTCCGTAGGGTCTATGTAAACCCTAAACCCTGAGTCCGGGATCCTCCACAGGCAAGTGCTCCTACTTCTGAACCTAAGATCCGCGCAGTAACACTAGGATACCCAGTAACCTAAGAATAAAAAGGCCTCTCTTTTTGGTATTGGGTAACTTTATAAGGAACCTAGGACTACAAAAAGGGAATAAGGGTACTACTGGGCATCCGAGACCTTGCAACTTAAGAGTACCTTTAACTCCCCACTACTCAGTCTGACCGGTGAGACCCCTCCCCTCCAGTCAAAACCAAGAAACAATGTTAACATGGGGCGACCCAGAAATCCCTCCAAAACCCAAGAAACCCACATCGCAAACCGTCATACAATCTTTAACAACATGCTGACCAAGCCTGTTCACCCTAGTGAAAGCACTTTCCCAAAAAGCGACAACGACCCTAAACCCTAACCCTAACGGTAACCTGGTCGCAAGAGGTGAGAGAAACGTCGAACACCAAGTCCGCTCGAGCCTTCTCTCGCTCGCCCTTCTTCTTGCTAACCTGAGATTATATAGGAACTGGTATGGATTCTGGGGATTCAGGTTAGGATTAAGGAGTAGGGTTTCGGGTTTAGGGTTCGGGGCTCCGATTTCGGGTTTCGGGTTTTAGGGCTGCCGGGCTCTGTGATTGGGTTGGGGTCTACTGGGCTCTGCTTAGGAACTAAGGCGTCTTAGGGATTTGGGGCTTTGAGGGGTGGGGTGTAGGGTTTAGGGCTTTTTTGCGGCACTGGGGCTTTAGATGTTTTGAAGGTTTGGGGCCGTCCCACAGAGCGCAATATCGCTCAATTAAGGAATGTAGCTTAAATCATCCTAGGATGCCCAGTAACCTAGGAATAAAAAGGGCTCCCTTTTTTGGCATTGGCTAACTTTATAGGGAACCTAGGACTACAAGAAGGGAATAAGGGTACTGCTGGGCATCCTGGTATTCTGAAGCCCCTCATCATGTAAGGTATATCCCTTAACCCTAAACCCTAAACCCTAATAGTTAAGGAGTGCAGGGCTCTATGGGTTCGATTGCTCTCAGGGTTTCACCGAAGTCGGCTTCGAGGTCTTCTATGGCTTTAAGGTGTACCTGGACCCTAAGGAACCTACCTTTTTAGGGTTCCCTAATATGATTTCTTTATATAAGTCCTTAAAAAGGTAGGTTACTTGGGGTTCAGGTAAGCCTGGGCCAAGAAATCTTCATATTTTCGATATGGCGGCCAATTATTTTGCACAGAAAATTTCTCAGCTAATAAAAAAAGGGTTTCAAAGTGTTGAATATTGGTTGCCTTAACTCTTCTTGCCAATCTGATGTCTTCAAGAGTTTGCAAGACCTTCCGAGGGTCAAAAAAAACCCTGTGCCTAAACCTAGACCCACAAGCCCCGAACTCAAAGCCCTACTGTCCTTAACCCTAAACTGTCCTTAAACCCTTGAACCCTACCCCTGCCTTACACCCTAATCTGGCCCTAAATCCTCAACTCTACTGCTGCCCTTAACCCTAAACTGGCCATAAACTCTTGAACCCTACTGCTGCCCTAAACCCTAAACCCTAAACCCTAAACCCTAAACTCCTAAATCCCTCCCTAGACCCTAAGGAACCTGCCTTTTGAGGGTTCCCTAATATGATTTCTTTACATAAGTCCTTAACAAGGTCGGTTACTTGGGGTTAAGGTAGGGTTTAGGCTTTAGTCCCAGGGTAGAAGGAGGGACCCTTAATAAGGACCCCTAGGTATATACCCTTAATATAGCTATTATATACCCATTATAGTAGGTTACTTGGGGTTAAGGTCGAGCTCGCAGCTCCCCAGCACGAGGGTCCCATGGCTTTTGAGGGCTTTGGGGGGGGCCATTGGCTTTCTTAAAGGATCATGGGACTTAGTAAGAAACCCTATGGTTCCTTTAAAGGGCTCCTTTTTAAGGGATCTATAAGCCTATGAGGGTTCTATAAGGGGGAGTTTAGGGAACTTAGAGGATCATGAGACTTAGTAAGTAGGTTATAATCGGGGTTATAAGCCCCCTAAGTGGGGTTATCCTAACTGTAACCTACTTATAACCTTACTTGCTAAGTCCATTGAGCCTTTAAGTTGGGGTTTCAAACAGAGGCAGCCCTTGAGGCACACAGCCCTACGTTGATTATTAAAACCCTGCATTACCCATAAAGATCAGGAATATACCATAAATCCCTAGTCTAGGGTCATCAATACATTAAGGTAGTGCAGGATTTATATCATCAACCGTAGCACTTCCGCAAATGCCGCTGCTTCCCAGTCAGTCAGCATCGCATCGATAAGAGTGGCATCGATGATTCTTCTAAACCTACTTAGAGGATCACAGGACTTAGTAGCTAGGGTTCCTGAAAGGGTTCCTTTAAGGGATCTATAAGGCGTACTTAGAGGATCATGAGAGTTAGTAAGTAACCTACTTCTTAACATTACGTACTACGTCCCATGAGCCTTTGCGTAGACCCTGATCTTAAGAAGCCCGTTCCGAAAAAAAGAAGACCTTCATCCCAAGACGCCACTTAACTGACTCCAAGGGCCCAAGTACCCAATAATCATATACTCTCCAAAATCCTAGTGTAGGGCTTAGGGTTTAGGGTTCAGGGTTTAGGGTTTTTCATAACTACTATCCTAAAATCGAGAACCCGACTATTGGGTACTTTGGGCCCTTGGGGATAACTCCTAAAACCCGAACCACCGGAGCCCCTCAGAAGAACCCTAAAACGGAACCCTTTAAGGAACCCTTTAAAGAACCCTAAGACCCTTAGGAACCCTTTATAGATCCCTCTAGGGAACCCTTTAAGAACCCTATGGAGCCCTAAGGATTATTCCTTAATTAAAGGCTAGGATGCCCAGTAACCTAGGAATAAAAAGGGCTCCCTTTTCGGTATTGGGTAACTTTACAAGGAACCTAGGACTACAAAAGGGGAATAAGGGTACTACTGGGCATCCTAGAAAAGGAACCCCACAGGAACGAAAGCCTTCAACCCCGAAACCCGACGGTATTCTGAGCATCCTTAACAGAACCTGTGTAGTTCTGAGACAGAATTCCCTGAACCCTGAAGCCTAAACCCTAAAACCAAAGAGCTCTTAGAGACTCTCCGTGCAAAACCCTTTCGAAACCCTGTGTTCATAGGGACCCCGAGGGGTGTAGGGGGGAGGGGAAATAAGCCTTATTAGTCCTTATTATGGGCATTAAGCCCCCCTACCCCCCCTCCCCCTACACCCCTAAGGGTCCCTATGATGTGTAGAAACCTAGGCTACCCTTAAAGGAATCCCGATCCCTGATTCCTCAATCCTACACCCTGAACCCCAAAATCGTGCCGAAGGGCAAGGGCAGGCTTAATGTCCTTTGGTCTCTTGGGACCCCCTTCGTCGTCATCGTCGTCCTCCTGCGTGGGGGAGCACAGGGATCCTCTGCTTAGGACGTTCAAGGTCTACCTGTAAGGTAAAAGCCAGAAAGTCGAAATATGATTATCCTAAACCCTTTATGGTAAATTATAGGGTATCCTACCCTGAAACCATATTCCAACTTTCTGGAGTTCCCTTTAGCCGGAAAGACTTACCTTTTTAGGGTTGCTTATTACGGTTTCTAGATATCGTTCCTTAAAATGGTAGGTCTTTTTGGCTACAGGTAGGGTTTAGGAATGGTGGGTCTAGGGCTTAATTCGAGTTTAGGGTTCAGGGTTTGGGAACCTTGGGTTTCGAAGTTGCGTCAAGAAGCTAGACCCAAGAGTAACCTAGGAAGAAAAAGGGTGCCCTTTTTGGTTTAAAGGGGGTTATAAGGGAACCTGAACCCTTAAAAAGGGAATAAGGGCCTACTCTGGGTCCTAGGAAGCATGGGCATGGCATTTTTTCAGGTCGAGAGGGGGAGTCACAGTACTGTGTTTTTACGGGCACAACATTTAGAATCGTGCAAGTTGTGGGGCTCCTATAGTGGCTCTTCACGCAGGTTCCGAGTCGACATTTAGGGGCCTCGGGCTTGGGGTTTCATTCGGGGTGTCTTTTGCAAACCAACGTCGGACGAAATCCAGTCCCAGAGAGCCCAATACCCTTTAAGTAAGGAATATAGCTTAAACCATGAATATAAAGCCCCTTATACTTTAAGGCATCTTCCTTAATTAAGGGGTATTGGGCTCGCTGGGTACGCTGACTACTGGGACCGTAAATCGAAAGACCCCAAGCCAAAACCACCCCTAAACTGTTACGGTATGACTCCCATGCACTGTTGCTGAAAGTGATGACTACTGGTCGATTGTTCTGGTCGGTAGCATGGAACATCATGGAACCGAAGCCCTAAACCCACCCAGAGAGCCCAATACCCCTTAATTAAGGAATATGCCTTAAACTATAAGGGGCTTTATATTATTTATGGTTTAAGCTATATTCCTTACTTAAGGGGTATTGGGCTCTCTGGGCAGATGAGATGCCCCAAACTGGCCGATTGCTCTAGTCAGTGGCATGGTGGAGGGAGCAACATCCGAGACCCAAGCCCGAGTACTTGGAGGTCAGGATGCTGAATAACCAACCGGGGTTTAGGGTTAGGATGTAGGGTTCAGGGCAAGGGGTCTTAAGGATACCCACAACTCGATGCATGCGCTTTTTGGATGAAGCTAGAACGGCTGTGGGCAAATCAGGATGTGCTCAATGGCAATGCTGGCCAGATCGTCCTTCGAAGTGAGGCTTTCAGTGTGGGATGGGGTTTAAGGTTTAGGGTTTAGGGCTCATTCAGAAGGAACCATTGTGTAGGAGCCTTAATTTATCAAGCCTTGGCTTTGTTCTTGATGGATTTTGTGAGCCGGTTCATGTAAGGATTGTCTCCTTCTTAAACTACCCTTTTCTTACCCTTATGTCGAGAGAAGGGGGGACTTGTAAATCCCTTAACACTGAAAGACATCCGGAGGTGAGTTCAAAGAAACGTTGGCCTTCTGAGAAGATTGGAGTTTAGAGTTCAAGGTACTTAGAGGATCATGGGACTTAGTAAGTAGGTTATAAGTGGGGTTATAAGTCCCCCACGTCTGGCTATCCTAATTATAACCTACTTATAACGTTACTTACTAAGTCCCATGAGGCTTTAAGTAGAATGAAGACCAGATATTCCAGAGCAACATCCGCACGAAGTGCACACGTGCTCTACGCCCCTATATGATCGAATCCTGAGTTCTGCATAATATAGGGGCCTTAATGACTAGAATAGGGGTTTGGGGTGTATTGTACTATAAATATATTAAGGGCCCCTGAGGAATGACTTTGGTAATTATTTTAGGCCCTTATATTAAGTCCACATGCCAAACCGTACCAGTCAACCTGAGCTTCAAACCTATCTTAAACCGTAGGCCCTAATCCCTATTATAAGTCTACCTACGCCGTACAAACCCCGGCCCCAATCCCCCCTTTTCCACCCGACTCTGCCACCGAAATCCTTCAGCACCAACATGGCAGCCCACGCTGGGTTTCGGCTTTAAGGCATAGGTCTACTTGGAGGGGCAGGGGACTTAGTAAGTAGGTTATAAGTAGAGTTATAAGTACCTTAAATGGAGTTACCCCAATTATAACCCTACTTATAACCTACTTACTAAGTCCCCTGCCCCTCCAAGTAGTATAGTGTTTAGGGCAAGGGTTTGGGATATAGGACCGTTTCTTCTTACCCACATGGATCCCAAAGGGACCCCTTGAAGATTCAGAATACGACACCTTAGGTACTGCCCCCATACAGTAAGAGTCTGTAATAGGGCTACTATTAAGGTCCTAATATATCTGTAATATGAATATTATTCAACTATTACTGAGTGGGGGCCGTACCCAAACGACACCCCCTTCTCAGAGCCACAACTCCTAACTACTGAGCCGGGACCATGTTCCGGTTCCTTCACTCAGAAGACTCCAATAATATCTTGCGTACGGCCCCCACTCAAAAATAGTTGAATCATATTCCTTATATAGATATATTAGGACCTTGATAGTAGCCCTATTATAGACTCTTACTGTAAGGGGGCCGTACCTAAATAATGTCCCTGAAGCAGAGTCTTTTCCAACAAAGAGACCGGCCCCTCACTGCCTCCACAAGGCCATGCAATGTTCAATAGGCCCGCAAAAAAATCATCAGCTACTACTCCGACGAAACTTCGACGAAGGTCCTCCAAACGCTTAGCAAGCCGCTTTAGACCCGTGAGAACCCTGATGAACTAAACCGTCGGATGAATTAAGTAGCCCCTTTCTAAAAAGGGTACCCTTGGTTTCTTACTATTTGGGTTTGTTATAAGAGGACCCTAGAACAAAAAGGGCAAAAGGTACAACTCAGGAACCTATAGTAGACCCTGATCCCCTATAGATCCCTTATACTTAGAAGCCTCTACGGATGCCTTATATTATAGAGCCCTTAAGGGACCCTTTTAGAAAGGATACCACTCAGGAACCTAGGTAGGGCATATCTTAGAAGCCCTAGGAAAAGGAGACGGAGCCTCACCCGCATCTGCATCCAAGGCCTGCGCCTTCTGTTGGCTTGGTTTGGGGTTTAGGGTTTATGGTTTAGGGTTTAGGGTTCAGGGTGTAGGTTTGATTCGCGGTCTAGGGTTCAGGGTTCAGGGTGTAGGTTTGGTTTGGGGTTTAGGGTTTAGGGTTGTAGGAATTTGTAGGGTCAGGGAGGGTTGAGGATCCGATTCATGGTTTTAGGGTTGAGGCTACAGGGTGGGTTTATCACACCTGAAGCCCGATGGAAATCTTAGGATCCGTCATAAACCATTCGAGTTCCGTAGAACTTGAAACAGCTGCAAACACCCGTCGAAAACTACAGCTGAACACCTCAACCCTAAACCCGAGAAAGTCCCTAAAACCCTTGCACCCCTAAACCCCGAACTCCCCAGGCAGCCTGATTCAACCCCAACCAAAACCCCTACATCCTATGTCCCTAAGACATAAGCCCTAAACCCTCATTGCCTGACAGGAACCCTTACAGTACCCTCACAGGAACCCTTTTAGTACCCATACAGGAACAATTAACTAAGCATACGGTTCTATAGTAGGGTTCCTTTCGAGGTACTATAAGGCTATAATAATAAGGCTCCTTTAAAGGAGCCTTAAATCCTAAATCCCTTAAAGGAACCCTTACCGTAAGCCCCAAAACACCCAAACCCTTGAAGGAACCCTTATAGTACCCTCATAGGAACCCTTCTAGTACCCAGAAAGGAACCCTTATAGTACTACCCTGAAGTAGCTGTTTAGGAGCCCTAATAGTACCCATATATGTGTGTATGTATATATATATATATATATATATATATAGGAACCCTTAAAGTGGCTGTTTCGGAACCCTTATAGTACCCACATATAGGAACCCTGAAAGGAACCCAGGAGGCCTGTGTGCGGAGGTATCGCAGGAGCTGCCCTGGCGATCGCCAGCGCGTGACCAGCAGCTCCACACAACCAGCCTCCCGCTTGACGCAGAAGAGAAGGCAGAAGGTTTAGGGTTTTATATGTGGTTTAGGGTTTAGGGTTTTCTCGGGTTTAGGGTTTAACGTTTTACAGGGTTTAGGGTTTTATCGGGTTTCGGGCTTTCGAGGGCTTTCTAAGGTTTTATAGGGTTTGACTAGGGCTTTATAGGGTTTAGGGTCTAGGGCCTGAAGCAGAAGAGAATCCAGGGAGCGCCTGCCCCTTAGTTGAGGAATCTACCTTTAAAAATAAAAATATGGGAGTTTCTGAAAATCAGGGGTACCTTTAAAAGGTTACTATAAGGGTACTGAGTACTATACGGGTTCCTTTAAAGGGCTCTAGAAGGGTTTGGGAGTTTCCGAAAACTTAGGGGGTACTTCATTTTGGGGTCCTTACAATAAGGATCCTACTATTTAGGGTGCTATATTAGGGTCCCCTATCTTCGGAAACTCCCATATTGTTTAGCTAAAGGGTATTGGGTTCTCTGTGAAAAATGGTAGGCTTTATGGGGTTCAGGGTCTGGGGCTTGGGGTTTAGTGTAGAGAGATGTGCATGGTGTATGGTTTAGGGCTTCGCGTTTCTTTTGACATAGCGGCTCCTTTTCAAGCTGTCAGGTCGGCTGATTTAAGGCCTTATGATGGGCCGAGCAGGTTAGCTCCTAGCTGGAAGGACACAGGGTTGAGGGTTTAAGGTAGCGCAAGCGGTGTACAATTGTCGGCCCCCATCAGCACGCACTAGCAGAAGAAGTGGTGATGGCTGTGATACGGTTGATGATATAAATCCTGCGTTACTTTAAGGACCCTACACTATTGGAATTATGGTGTATTCCTTATTACGGGTAATGCAGGATTTATGTCATCAACCGTAGTGGTAGTATATGGACCATCCTCGGGACATTTCGAAAGAGTTGTTCTTTGCCTGCGCCCAATGACCCTTAAACCTGATACCCATATACTAAGAATACCCATATGGTATATGTAATCTGTACCTTAAAAAAATAGGGGCCTTATACCCATATACTACGAATCCCCGTGAACCCTTTTAGGGTTCATGTCGTCCGCAGGCATATTCCAATTCTCCCTAAACCCTAGACCCTTAACCCTTAAATCCATAAACCCCTAAACCAACCCCTCAACCTTGAACCTTCTGTGCAGGCTCCCTTGCGTGCCTCGCGCTCGTTGCTGGCGATGTACTGCATTCGCCCGCCACAGTGCCAAATCTCGCTCAGAGCCTCTTAATTCAGGAATAGAGGGATCTAAAAGGGTTCTATAAGGGAGTTCAGGAAATGGAGGCTTCATATTATGATTGAAGCTTAATTAGGTTTATTGGGCTCTCTGGGCTGCTCATCACACGGCGCACATCCCGGCCCGATGCCCTACGGTTTCGGTATAGAGTTTATGGGGCTAAGGCTTAGGCTCTGCTCAACCAAGCCTAGCTTAGAGGTTTAGGCGTTGGGGTTTTGGGCTTGAGGTAGCATTCAGAGAAGTACTATTTGTTGACAAATTTCGTATACATGTTGCCATGGAGGCAACCCCAAACACAGTTCATGATTCTGAACATGGCTTCTCTGTGTCTATAGCAATGGAAATCACAGTGTCAGATGCGATGACATCACTTTGCCGCCGCCAGCTCACAGAGTCACGCACAAGGCAACTCTTCAGACTATCGCAGGCAGCACTGTACTGTAATTAATGATGGCGCATTAAGCAAAACTGTGGTGGTAAGCTGTACACTGTACATTCCCCTCCGCTGCGCCCACCAACGTGCGCAAGGGAGCTATGAAGCAGCCGGCAGGTTGATCCGGTGGTAACCTAGGCGCACTTTGCGCAAGACCTCATGAGCCTCGATCTCACTCTTCCGATCCACCTGGAGGTCAGGGAAAGAAATGACACAGTGCTGGGTTTCTGTAAGAGGGATCCATTGATATCCATCCCTAAACTCTAAACCCCAAACCCTAAACCTGTTAAGGGAAGCTGGAGCTCTCCCTCCCGTAACCTGATGCCCTTACAGAGGCCAAAGAAACCCCCACAAGACCACCATTGTCGGTTTCGCTCCCCTCTTCTCAACCCTACCTTAGGCTACTATTAGAAGCTGCCCCCACCCTGTAATAGTGACTATAAGGATTATATTCGGGCCCTAATATATTCCTATTATATTCCAATTATACCACTATTACAGGGTGGGGGCAGCTTCTAAGGCTACTATAACCTGCTTTCGTGTAGAGTCTTGTTGTGAAGCCTCATGTAAGAGCTATAGAGACCCTACAAGAAAGTGCGTTTTGGCAGGTTAGGTCTAGTCCCACTTGCCGTATGTGTATATATATATATACACATATATATACACATATATATATATATATCCTCCTCCATAAAAGGATCACTTTGAGTGCCGGTAAGAACCCTGTCTTTAAGGCTTCTTGAATCCAGCAAATGGGCTTTCCAGCAATGATGATCCCGCTCTGGGTGCTGCTTCTAATAGGCCCAGCTATAGCCTGCTGACTAAGTGCGTTGCTCCTTGAAGTATTCTTGTAAACTTCCATCGCCAAGCCCCCAAGCCCCGAAACCCTAAGTTTATCGAAGATATCCATCAAATATCGACTTCCCTTTTCCCTACGCCTTAAATCCCAAAATCCTACACCCCTTTAAGCCCTTCAGCGCCGCGCCACCTTTTGCAGCTGAAGTGAATCCAAGCCCTGCCCCTGCTCCACCAGCTGCTCCTGGGTTTAGAGTTTAGGGTTGATTTAGGGGTTTAGGGCTCAAGGGTTTAGGGGTTTAATGGTTCAGGGTTTAGGTTTAAAGGTTTAGAGTTTAGGGTTGAAGAATTGAAGGGTTTAGGGCTTAAGGGTTTAATGGTTTAGGGTTTAAGGGTCTCGGGTTTAGGGGTTTTGGGGTTTAGGGGTTCAGGGTTTTGGGGTAAAGGGTTCAATGGTTTAGGGTTTAATGGTTTAAGGATTAAGGTTGAGGGTTTTAGGGTGTAGGGGGGCTCTTCACGGAGGCACTCTTAGAATCGGCTTTTGGGTTCCGGGGTTCAGTGGGTCCAAGGCCGGCTATAAACGGTAAACAGGGCAGATGGACTTAAACCCTAAACCCTAAACCCTAAACCTACCAGAAAATTGGCTACTGTGGCTAGAAGTAGGGCTTTGGTCACTAAGGGTTCCTTTAGTTTAGGGCTTATTGTTTGGGCTTAAGGTAAGGGTTGCAAGGGTCCCTACAAGGCCTGATTCAAGTTCAGATTTGGGAGTTTCCCAAAATGGGGGGACCCTAATATGACACCCCTAGACAGTAGGATCCTTATTATAAGGACCCCAAAATAAGGTACCCCCTAAGTTTTCGGAAACTCCAAAAAAACTTATAGAGCCCTTTGAAGGAGCCCGTATAGTACTTAGTACCCTTATAGTAACCTTTTAAAGGTACCCCTAATTTTCGGAAACTCCCATGTTACGAAACCGCGTAGGTACCCGTTGTTTTTGAGCGTTTCCAGAAGGCTTCCTGCTTCAAGGGAGACTGGAAGGCCCGGACATACGGTTGGGGCTCCTTTAAAGGAGTCCGTAAGGGTATCTGTAAGGGTTCCTGTAAGGGATCTATAGGGTTTTAGGGTTTAGGGTTTAGGGTAATGATATAAATCCTGCATTACCTGAATGAACCCTCAACTATGGGAATTATAGTAAATTTCCTTATTATGGGTAATGCAGGATTTATGCCATCAACCGTATCTCCACAATTAGAACCTACTTGTCCGGTATCCTAGAGGAACTAAAGGTTAACCTTTCGGGATTGTATAGGGATGCCACTGCCCCCCCAAAGGTTAAAAGATACCTGCTCGACGACTAACCCAGAGACCTCAATATCCCTTAACTAAGGAATATTCCTTAAATCATATTAGTAAGCACAAACCCTAAAACCTAAACCCTATAAATCCCTTATAGATCCGTTAAAGGAACCCTAGGTATTCCTTAAAGGAGTCTCTGGGAATCGCACTTCAACATATATGTAGTTGTCAAAAATAGGGTCCCTTTTGGGGTTTCCTGCCGCATTATAATCAGGACCCAAAAAGGGACCCTAATATAGTACCCGAAATAGTAGGATCCTTATTGTAAGGGCCCCAAAATTAATCTACCCCTACTGTTGATGATATAAATCCTGCATTACCTACCTTAAGGACCCTAAACTATGGGAATTATGGTATATTCCTTATTATGGGTAATACAGGATTTATATCATCAACCGTAGTTTCGGAAACTTCCATATGCCGAGGCGCCAGGGCGGCGATCTCCCGAAGCTTCTTCTCTAGCTTGCGAGCCTTCGGTTTAGGGCTCAAGGGTTTCCCAGAGACTCCTTAAGGAATACCTAGGGTCCCTTTAAAGGGATCTATAGGGTTTAGGGTTTTAGGGTTTAGGGTTGGGGGGTTTTGTTTGTTTAGGGTTTAGGGGCTTAGGGGTTTAGCGTTGTAAGAAACGGTTGAAGTTTGTGGGGCAGGGGTTTAGATTTTAAGTCTTTTCCAGGCTTATGCGGAAATGAAGTATGAGGCTAGGGTCAAGGTTGCTTGCGGGAGGCCCGGCATGTTGAGCTGAAGGGTTCCACTTTATCAAGGCGCTGGATTCAGGGTTCATGTGGGGAACAAGCCTAATGTCGAAGCATCTGATCTAGTAATTAGTAGTCCTCCCGGTCGCCCCACCCCGCCTCCTACTCACCTTAAACCCTGAACCTCATAGTCATAATCATCATCATCCTCCTCATCACAGATCATCCACATCCCCAGAGCCTCCAAAACCCCAAAATTAAGGAATGTACCTTAAACTATAGTGAGATCCCTAATATGGTTCAAGGAATTCTCCTTGAATAAGTGGGTCGTTACTGCTGATGGACAACATCCTGCATTACCCTTTATAAGGAATATACCATAGTTCCCATGGTTTAGGGTACAAAGGTCATGCAGGATTTATATCATCAACAGTAGGGGTAGATTAATTTTGGGGCCCTTACAATAAGGATCCTACTATTTCGGGTACTATATTAGGGTTCCTTTTTGGGTCCTTATCATAATGCGGCACCTAATATAGTAGAAGCCAGAAAGTTGGAACATCATTAGCCTCATGCCCTTAAAGTAAAGTATAAGGGATCCTAGCACTAATCCTCCTAAAGCCATGTTCCAACTTTCTGCGGCACCTAATATTCATGGGTCGTTATCAGCAGGCAAAATCTAGACTGTGGCAGCCTCTCGCTCTTCGTCCTCACTCAGCACCCAATGCTCCGGATGCCACTCTGACCTGGTCCATGGTTGGGATATACTAGTAGTAATACGAGTACTAATACTAATATTAATATTAATACTAATAGTAATAGTACTACTAATACTAATAATTAGGGGTAAATTTTACAGTTGTATTCCTGAGTGGGTTTAAGTACCCATTAAAATATAAAATTGTTACCCAGCTATGGCAAAGTCACCATGCCGTCCTCGACTTGCCCTTCTTCCCCCCACGCGGCTGCCACCAATTCCTCTCGGATCTCCACGAATTCCACGACGAGGCCGCGGTACTTGTTCCAGACTCGCTCCAAGTGTCGCTGGTCGCCTTCTTCTCGGCATGCTCCTTCTGCTTGCAGATTTTCTCCTGGGCCTTGCGTTGCAGAACAGGGCAGGCCTTTACTCCATGCCCGACCATCTTGCAGTACTCGCAAGTTTTGTAGAACCTCGGTTCTGGAAAAATTCATCTTACAGGGGCTGAGGCATGCCCATCTCATCCAAACTGTGCGCACCCAGAGCTGCCAGGGTTTAGGGTTTAGGGTTTGCTGTCCAAAAAATGGTATGGGAGGGAGTTTCCGAAAATAGGGGACCCTGATATAATACCCTTAATTGTAGGATCCTTATTATCAGGACCCCCTCCAAGGAACCCCTCATTTTCGGAAACTCCCATACTAGTATCCTACAATCCTACAACTCTTCAAGAATCCGCCTAGCTTTACTACAAATAATTCTAAACCCTAAAACCTGAACCCTCAACCCAGGCACTAAACCCTTAACCCTATACCCTGAACCCAAAGCCCTGAAACTACCTAGAAAAAACACCCTTCAGGCCCTTTGGACTTTTTCATACTAGAACCCAGAGACTCCAATGTCCCTTAAATAAGGAGTATGGCGTAAGTCCATATGAGGGATCCTACTATAGTTTAACGTATATTCCTGAATTAAGCAGTGTTGGAGTCTCCTGGAAAAAAAATAGGAAAAGTCGCTGCTAAGGACCACCCCGGATGCGGCATCTTTGGGCATTGAGCAGCCTGGTGGCCCTGACAGTTGCACCGAGAGCCTGGGTTCTCCGGTTATCCCTCTTAGGGGTTTAGAGTTTAGGGTTTGGGGTTTAAGTTTTAGGGTTTCGGGTGTAGGTTTTAGGGTTTAGGTTTTTTTTTTTAGGGCTTTTGGTTTAGGAAGGCTTGAAAAGGTTTTAAAAGCCTTTATATCGCTTTATTAAATACAGAGTCGTAGGTGTTTTGCATAGAAATTTGTTCGGGCTCTGTGTGGCGCTCCAAATTCTATGAGGCTTTTACAGGGTTAAACAGAGCTTGGCAGCTCAGTGCCCCCCGTCAACATGGGTATCTTCAGCGCTTAGGATGTGTGGGTTGTGGGGTTTGGGGTGTAGGTTTTAGGGTTGGGATTCTGGGGGATGTTCCGATTGTGATGTTTTAAGCAGAAGCCCCAACGAAAGGGTGAACAGGTTGAACAGGTTCTCGCGAAACCATTAACATGGCCTTATAAAAGCTTATATGGGTGGTTGTCAAAATTCGCCTCGGCCCCGGCCGAAGCGGTCAGAGGTTCCTATTCGGATTCTCCTATTCCCCACCTCTTAATCCCCTCCCCAGTGACCCCCCCCCCAAAATCCTGGCCACCGCCCCCCCCCCCCAAAAAAAAAAATGGAAACGTGTCGATGAGCCCCAAGGTCCGGCGGTGAATTTTCGCTTTCTCCAGTAGATTTTGGCTTTCTGTAGCAGAAAGCCCCTCCTCCGCTCGCTGACAGGTGCGAGCTTTCTGGAGTTTTCGACGACACGGGACTGCAATGTAGCATCTTTATGTGCGTCTCAGGCTTGTTTTAGACGCCCTTTCGTTGGGATAGGCGGAGTAACGTGGTTGAAAAGCTGTGATGCTTCCCTAATCCAAGACGCCCACGAAATCCACAGCCTCAACGGCCCATACTTAAGGCATCCCGCCGCTTGCGAGAGTCTTGGTATCCAGTGTTTCGGAATGACGACACCAAAATTCGTACTGATACTACCACTACTAATACTACTCACAATCATCCTGCTTCGTGTTGCTATGAACATTACTTTTACTATAAGTGCGATTCCAACTGTTACTTTTTTCCTACAAGAGCTTGCTGCAGATAGTAGCCACTCGCCGCATGCGCGTGCAGCCGTGCCGAGGCGGACGACGCGCAGCGTTTCAAATTATGGTCCCTTTTTGGGTACCCTAAATATTAGGTGCCGTATGATAATAAGGACCCAAAAAGGACCGTAATTTTGAGAACCATCCATATAGGACCTTACAAAGAACCTGAAACTCCATAACCTGGTGCACCCAGAAGCAGGTCTGGCTCTGGAAGGCCGACATGGGCGTTGCGAAGGGAGCGAGGCGATGCAGGACGGGGCTGTCTTGGTGAAACATGCTGCGGAAGCCTTGTTGAGGGTTTGGGCTTTTAGGGTCCACCTGGACCCTAAGGAACCTACCTTTTTAGGGTTCCCTCATATGATTTCTTTATATAAGTCCTTAAAATGGTAGGTTACGTGGGGTTCGGGCAGGGTTTAGGCTTGGCGGGAGAATCGCTACAGCGATTTGTGGGGTTGACCCAGACATGGCCCCCCTAAACCCTAAACCCCCGGAACACCGCCCAAGAAGCACCTGAAACCAGGATTTCTTTGTTCTACTCGAAAAGGCGATGATGAAATCGTCGCTCGGAACACGCCCTGCTTCCGTCCTTGCCACTGAAAAGCAGTGTTTATGTTTATGTTGCGTATAAGCGCTGCTCAGACCCAGGATTGGGTTTGGGGTTTAGGGTTTAGGAATACTTGACAACAATACCGGCGTCCGGGTTTCGAAACTCCGTCCATGAACAGCCCGCGGCTCGCCCGAAGCCCTGAATCTTCTTATTCATAATCCTCGCCACAGAAACATGGCTAGTTGTCAAAACAGGGGTCCCTTTTGGGGGTACCCTAAATCATAGGTTCCGTATTATATGAGGTACTCAACAAGGGACCATAATTTTGACAACCACTCACATGTATACCAAACTCTTCTGGGGCCTCCAAGGCCCTTGTGGCTACTTAAAGGCTCATGGGACTTAGTAAGTAGGCTATAAGTGGGGTTGTAAGTCCCCTAAGTGGGGTTATCCCTATTATAACCTACTTATAACCTTACTTACTAAGTCCCATGAGCCTTCAAGTAGTCTGTGAACTGACAGACACTCCATGCCTCGGTTGAGGGTCTTGATCGAGGGACCCGTACAATGCCAAAACCAAACTGAATGCGGCATGTAATATAGGGGCCTTACGAAATAGAACAGGGTTTTGGGGCCCATTTTCCTATAATTCTACTAAGGAACCAAGACTCCACTATCCCTTGATTGAGGAAAATACCTTGAATTATAGTAGGATCCCTAATCTGATTTAAGGAATATTCCATTAAGGGATATTGGGGTCTCTGGGTATGTGCCTCGGCCGCAGCATGCCGCGCACGCTGGGAGTCCATGCTGCCGAGGGAGATGAAATGTAACTGGGATCAGGGAGGCCCCGTAATGTAGGAGCCTAAATAATTCCCAACAATATTCCTTATGGTTCCTACTATACTGATACCTAGGATGAAGGGGATGAAGGGGCCTAAAAACCTACAGTAGAAGCCAAAAAGATGGAAACCCCGTAGCCTCGATCCTTAAGAGTAATGCATAGGGAATCCCATTACTATTTGGCCTCAATCCGGTTTCCAACTTTATGGGGATTACTGTCGGGTATAGGGTTTAGGGGTTCAGCGGCCAGGCTTCGGGGTGTTACAGAAATCCAAAGCACTTTTTGTTGGGCTTCAGACGGGCTCATAGGGCTTTGATAGGGTCTAGCTCTTGTGTATCTTGTGGCTTCGGGCTTGCAGGGTTAGTTATTTGGTTTTAGTGTCCGGACAAAGCCGAACCCCTAAACCCCATACCATGGAACTCAGGTACCCTATGCTGTTGCCGGAGTCTCTATGTGGGAGAAGGCGACACTAATGCGTGTCACAGACTCTATACATCTCTAAGCGCTAAACTCCCACAGGGGGTTCTGAAAATTGCGGGAGTCCCGTTTTGGGGAGTCCTGTATCAAGGATCCTACATTTGGGGCCGAATACAGAGACCTAAATGATTGGGGTCAGTATTGTTTAGGGTTCCTTATTGTGGGTACAGTACAACATATCCCCACTATTCTAGTTTTCAAGGCTCCTATGTTGCATCAGCGTCTCCTACCGAAGAACCATGATCCTGAACAAACCTACTAATGCTTGACCCAGCCGGGAAAGCAAAGGCCCATGCTGCGGCGACGGAAGCTGCAGGTTGTTGTGCCACCTGAGCACGAAGAGCTATGGAAGGCACTTGGGGCTTAAGTTGAGTTTGGACATCATGTCACAATAAACCTGCACACGCTGGATCTTGGCGTTCCGAATATCGGACTTCTTTTCGAGCGCCGGGTTTAGGAACCAGTGTTCAGGTTACGATAATATAGGAGCCTTAAGAATTAGAATAAGATTTTGGGGCCCAGGATACCATAGTTAAAATTAAGGAGCCTCCAAAATAGTATAGGTAATTGTAGTTGTACTCCTTACAGCAATCCAAATAGACCCCCTTTAAAAGGAACCCTTGCAGGAACCAATGATTAGGGCCCCTATAATATGCAATTTCGCGTTCGGGATTAGTACAGGCTGTTGAGAGGCATCGGACTGAACAAAGCTCTTGAGATTCTGCTATTGGTTTAGAGTTGAGGGTTTGGGGTTTAGGGTTTGGGGTTTGGGGGTTTAGGAGTTTAGGGTTGGAGGCTTGGGGTTTAGGTGCGGGATGATGAGTTGACAACGACGACTAGGGAAGTAGGCATGCGGAGTTTTGGTAAAGAAACAGCAGAGCCGTGGTGACAGGTTCAGGTTGGGGCGAAGCCCAAAATGGTTTCGACCCTGAACCCTATAAACCCTACACCCTATAAGCCCTAAGCCCCAAACCCTAAACCCTTGAACCCTAAACCTTAAACCCTATAAATCCTATAAATCCCCTAAACCCTAAACCCTTAACCCTTAAACTATGAACCCTATCAGCCCTATAAATCCTATAAACCCTAAACCACAAGCACTGTCAGCATACGTTGGTCCCAGACGCCCTCACCTAAGCCTAAGCGGTAAGCCCGGAGCACTGAAACCGTGAGGACCTTCAATGTGTCTAGCTATCCTCAAGGATCCTAGACCCTAAAGCCCCTGCAGACCTTTTAATTTTGAGCTCAACTCCTAGACCAAAGACAAGAAGGCCCTGAAGATCTCAAACCCCTGAAAGCAGTAAGTCTCTATGCAGGCTTTTTGTTATGAAGAGGCTGACAGGGTTCCTGTAAACGGTTACGACATGGGTTTCTACATCTTCCCTTTTATTAAGCCTCTGAAAATGCTCGTAAATGAAATCCTCTTAAGCCCAATAAGGGAAATCAAAAAGTGTCTCAAAGCCTACCTAGACCCTACCTAAACCATAATCCCTAAACTCCTAAACCCTAGGTCTGTAAAAGAGTTCATATTGCTGAGGATCCTCATGATAATGTTCCTGGAACGGCCGTAATAATTGAAACAGCGTTTGGGTATTCAAGTTGTCTAGGTCTAAGAATGAAGGAACCCGCAGGAATAATATGACTAATGTTCTTGCCGCTTCATATTCATTACGCCCGAAACCATCAACCCTGAAACCAAACCCTCGCCCAAACGCAAACAGTTCTTTGGAACTAGAATCCCTTTTTGGAGGTAGTTTGCAATACGGTTTGTTGGTCTGTTTTCGGGTCCCTCTATTCTAATCATTCCCTTTTCCCCCAAGGCTGAACAGCACGGCACTGAAACATAATACGCCAAAGGTATACCGCTGAACGCAACCGGTGAATGCTGAAAGGCCTGCTGCGCGAGGAGGCGGTTCCAGCCCTGGAGTTCTGTGATGATTTTGTTCCAGGAACCCCAAGAGACTCCAATACTTCTTAATTAAAGCATAGTCGTGAGGGTAGATTCCTTAAGTCAGGGGTATGGGTCCAAGGCTTTATAATATTAATAGGTTTTAAGGCTTGAGATGGCTTGACAACAATTTCATACGGTTTGATAGGGCTCGAAGGGACATGGCTGATTCAGTGTCCTGGGATTTGGGGATTGAATAAGCAAACCCAGAAGGGACCTGAATTCGGAGAGAAGTCCGAGCGGTCTCTTTCAACTTCCGATCTCCGCCCAGAATAAGCCACGGACGGCATTCTCTGAACGAATCACATAACGGATAGCCTAAACCCTAAAAAACCCTAAACACCCCCAAAAACCCTTAACACCCTTAACCCAAAAAGAAGGGGCTATAAATATGCGGAGCTTTGCCTGTCACACAGCAAGGGGCTCATGCCTCAGCTCCTTGATCCCCACAAGAACAAGGCATCTAAACCAGGTTTGGGGTTTAGGGGTTTAGGGTTGGCTTTACGGGACCTTAAGGGATCTACGCGGTTTGGGGTTTGGGGTTTTGGGGTTTAGGGGCTCGGGAATTAGGGTTTGGGGTTTGGGTTTAGGAGGTCTCCAGCGCTTGCATTGCAGCATGCTCCAGATTTGTCACTGGCGAAAGAACCCAGAGACCAATATCCCTTAATTAAGGAATATTCCTTGAATCATATTCGGGATACTACTATAATTTAAGGCATATTCCTTAATTGAGGGATATTGGAGTCTCTGGGAATGCCGATCTCAATTGCCGTGCATCCACTCCCAGGACCATAGCTTCTGCGCCCGGTCCTGATGAGAAATAATTATAGGATCCTTAAGGGAGGGTGGTTCAAGGGGGGAGGGTATAAGGAATCCTTAGGGGACTGTAAGGGAACCTTAGGGAGTACTAGGGCCCCCCCTCCCTTAAGGATACTACAAAATAATGCTTTGGGTTGAGGGTTTAGGGTTTAGGGCTTACTTAAAGGCTCATGGGACTTGGTAAGTACGTTTATAAGTAGGTGATATTTATAATGTGGATAACCCCACTTAGGGGGCTTATAACCTCAATTACAACCTACTTACCTAAGTCCCAAGATCCTCTAAGTAGGGCTTGATTAGGCAAGCAGGCCACTTCGAAACCCATACCTACAAGAATGACAAGATCTCAATGTCGGAAGTTTATCGCAGGGGATCTGGAACCCCTAGCATTAGCATAAGCCATGAGGGTGTGGACACCGGCTATTACAGATCGGATACTTCGAGGGTCGGGGGACGTAGTAAGAGGATAACAAGTAGACTTAGTAACAAGTATCATAACCCCAATTAGGATCCCTGTTGGGGTACTTTTAAGTCTGCTTACTATCTGCTTACTAAGTCCCCCGACCCTCCAAGTAGGTTGGAGGGGGGAGGGGAGGAAGCAGGGCAGTTAGTAGGAGCGCCTATTTAGAACGTGTTGTAAATCCCCTCGAGGTCTCTGGAAGCAATATCCCTGAAAGCGGGGTCGGCTTCGCTAGTTTGTGTCTATTTTAAGACCCCAAAGTATGGTACTCCCAACCCTAAATCCAGAGACTCCAATATCCCTTAATTAAGGAATATACCTTAAATCATATTAGGGATCCTACCATAATTTAAGGAACATTCCTTAATTAAGGGATATTGGAGTCTCTGGGAACCCTAAACCCTCAATGTCTATGCTGATTTTTGCGTTTCTCAGCCCGGGCCTTCAAAAACCCGTGTTAAGGGAGACCCTAAACCCCCGAAAACCTGTAATAGTGGTATAATAGGAATATAATAGGGCCCTACTATAATCCTTATAGTCACTATTACAGGGTGGGGGCAGCTTCTAAGGGAGACCCTAAAACCCCGAAACCCTAAACCAAAATAAGAATTGAAAAAAGTTCCTCAAGGGCACATTCTACTAGTACCATAATAAGAAACCTCCTAAATAATAGTGGTAATTGCTAAGGCTCCTATATCAAATATGACTCGAACCAGTTTCCTCAAGGGCTTTCTCGGTTCAGGGCTGTGGATTTCTTCTGTAAAAGGCTCATGGGACTTAGTAAGTGAGGCTATACGTAGGTTTTAATTAGGATAACCCCACTTGGGTTTAATTAGTATGTGGGGTTCAGGGTTAAGTAGGGAATGGGGAATGAACCCGCTGATGGTCCCTTTTGGTCCCTACAATCCCTTCACGCATTCCCTACTCAGAACAAAAAAAGATTTAAAACTTCGGCCTTGCTAAAGCCCCGCAGCGGTTGTGGCGCAGAGGTCTTTCTGAAGAGGCGCCGCCTGAACTTGAGGGTGCAGGGTTTATCGGGCATGATGTAGGGCTAAAGGACTACTAGGTGGAGCTTGATAGAATAAGGGTTTGATCAGGCTGCATAGGGCTGCAAATGAGAACTATAGTGCAATAGCACCGTCTTGCAACGTAGCTCTCACATCATGTCACTGCCGAAGAACTAAATATGAAAACACTAACAGCACGATAGCGATACTCACCCTGCAGGGCAAATCTGAGCTGCAATGCCTCAACACTCTCCTTCGCAGCCCTTACAAAACCCGAAACCCTCAACCCAACTCTAAACCCTAAACCCTCAACCCAAAACCCTGAACCCTGCATCTTCAGCGGTTGTTGGCTTAGATCAGATCGAACCACAAAAAACAGCCATCGCAAAGCTTACTCTAAAACCTCGTAACCCTACTTACCCACAGTTACATTTTAATGGGGCTTCACGTTGTGATTTATGGGTGAAGGCCCAAAGGACCAACCCCACTTCGCTCGCGGACTTAACCCCACTTATGACCCCCACTAAGCCCATAGACCCCTTAAGTAGACCTAACCTTCACTAGGATACCCAGTAACCTAAGAATAAAAAGGCCTCTCTTTTTGGTATTGGGTAACTTTATAAGGAACCTAGGACTACAAAAAGGGAATAAGGGTACTACTGGACATCCTAGTTCAGTACCTGCAAACTCGGAATCCTAACGAGCTAAAATGCGCGACGAATGCCAGAGACCACTGAAACGGATTAGCTTAGGTTTAGGGTTTAGGGTTTAGAGTTTAGGTTTTCAGGTTTAGAGGTGCTTTAGGTGCCGCGTCTCTGGAGGCAGTCGGGCTCAAAGCTTGGGGACTCAGGAATATGGTTTAGGCTTCCTTTAAAGGGATCTATAGGGGTTCCTTTGAAAGGGATCTATAAGGGTTCCTTTTAAGGGGATCTATAGGATTTGATCTTTTCGGTACGGAGCTTCCCCCTACACCCTAAAGCCTACACCCTACACCCTAAACCCCTAAAACCCTAAACCCCTAAACCCCTAAACCCCTTGACCCTTAAACCCTCAACCCTAGTTCCAGCGCAGGCATGAACATCTCACCGACAAAGTCACCAGCGAGCTTGTCTCGCAGACACCCTTGTCCTTTTAGAAATAGTAGACAGAGACCTAAACCTATATCCCTTAGTAGAAATTGTTTAACCAGGTCTACTCGCCGGTCTGTTTATTCTGTGGGGGAACTATGAAACAGGACAAGGCTGGTCTCGCACAGCCCTGCTGGCACCACCGCAGTGAGCATCGCCCCAGGTCGCAACAGAGCCATCCAGGGTTTAGGGTTTAGGGATTTAGACCAAGAATAGCAGCAAAAGCGAACGGAGTTGCTTGAATCTACCGCACATGCTTCAGCTGCTCTTGCACAGCACGGCTGTCACCACCATAGTCAGCACGGCCCCAGGTCACGATGGAGCCGTCCCGCAGGATCGCAGCAAAGCTCCATTTGGTTGCTTGAACCTGCTGCACGTTCTCCAGCTGATCTCGCACGGCCCTGCTGTCACCACCGCGGTCAGCATTGCCCCAAGTGACGACCGAGCCATCACCAAGGATAGCAGCAAAGGCTCCATCAGTCGCTTGAATCTGCTGCACATTTTTCAGCTGATCTCGGACGCCACTGCTGTCAGCACCGAAGAAAGCCTCGCCCCAGGTCACGACGGAGCCATCCCCCAGGATCGCAGCAAAGGCTGTATGAGTTGCTTGAATCTGCTGCACATTCTTCAGCTGATTTTGTACAGCACTGCTGTCACCGCCGAAGCCAACATCGCCCCAGGACACGACGGAGCCATCCCCCAGAATCGCAGCAAAGGCTGTATCAGTTGCTTGAATCTGCTGCACATTTTTCATCTGATCTCGGACGCCACTGCTGTCAGCACCGAAGAAAGCCTCGCCCCAGGTCACGACGGAGCCATCCCCCAGGATCGCAGCAAAGGCTGTATGAGTTGCTTGAATCTGCTGCACATTTTTCAGCTGATCTCGGACGCCACTGCTGTCACCACAGAAAGCCTCGCCCCAGGTGACGACGGAGCCGTCAGCAAGGATCGCAGCAAAGGCATAACGAGTTGCTTGAATCTGCTGCACATTCTTCAGCTGATCTCTGACTCTACTGCTGTCACCACCCGATGCAGCATCGCCCCAGGCGACGACGGAGCCATCAGCAAGGATCGCAGCAAAGGCGCAGGCAGTTGATTGAATCTGCTGCACATTCTGCAGCTGATCTCGCAAAGATCGGCTGTCACCACTGGAATCAGGAAAGCCCCAGGTTACCACGGAGCCATCAGCAAGGATCGCAGCAAAGGCACGATCAGTTGCTTGAATCTGCTGAACATTCTTCAGTTGATTTTGTACGGCACTGCTGTCACCGCCGCAGCCAACATCGCCCCAGGTCACGACGCAGCCGTCCCCCCGGATCGCAGCAAAGGCCCCCGAATTTGCTCGAATCTGCTGCACATTATTCAGCTGATTTTGCACAGCGCTGCTGTCACCACCGAAGTCAGCACTGCCCCAGGTCGCCACGGAGCCATCCCCCAGGATCGCAGCAAAGGCCGCCCTTCCACCACATATGTCGACTCGTCGCACCTGAAACGTTAGCGGCTCCTCATATTGCAGCCTAGCATTTTTAAGCGGCGCTTCTGCATCAATAAGACTGCTTCCCGTGGAGTCCACGAGTCGACCTTTGCCAACTCCCAGGGCTCTCTGGGCACGCAGCGTCAGCGATTCCACTGATTCCTCCTCGTCTGTCTGAAGTGACACAGTCTTGCCACTTAATAGGCTAACCTCAAGCGCCAGCGACATGATGAAAGCTCGCGTTTGTTACCAATCCATGGCCAGCATCGCTCATGCCTGGGCTGCTTTCTGCTCCGGCACCTGATGCGCATCATTAAGCATCTGTTGTTAATGCCTCTGTGTCTTCATGCACAAGCACAATCGACAGCAACTGGTGAGAATTGGCCGGCTAAGTGGAATTGCCAGGATTGCACGATGGCTTCGTTCTGTTGGCATTGGGCCACTGCCGGAACCCACACAAGTATTAAGCACATCAGTTCTAGCAGTAAAAATGACTTTCGGCCTTTTCAATGAACCTCACTTTCTGCAACCTTCATCTGAATTGTCCAGTATCCTAGGGGATCTAAAGGCTAACCTCTGGGACGATATCGGGATTGTACTACCCAAGACGGTTTAAGGTTTTTACCTACTTACCACCAATCGAATCGATTAGTCTGAGTTGGTTGAAAAACCCTAAACCCTAAAACCCTAAACCCTAAAACCCTAAACCCTAAAACCCTAAAGCCCGAACTACCCCCCAGGCTGTAGAGACGAAAGTTTAGCTGTTCATCTCCTTCGTTCCGGGCCAGAGCTTCGATTCTGGGATTTGGTGTAATGCAGGGGCCATTAGAATAGGGGTTCCTTTAAAGGGTACCTTAAAGGGATGGTATTAGGGATCTATGGTAAGGCATTATACATAGTTTAGGGTTCCTTTAAGGGCTGCTTTAAGGGATCTTTACGGTCTATGGGGTTCAGGGATGTTTAGGGTTTTGGGTTTAGGGGTTTAGGGTCTGATATAGGGGCCTTTATAATTAGAAAAAGGTTTGGGGGCCCATTATACCCTAATTGTAATAAGGACCCCCCAAGAAAAAATAGTATAGGTCACTACTGAGAGGATCATGGGACTTGGTAAGTAGGTTATAACTGGGGTTATAAGTCCCCTAAGTGGGGTTATCCTAATTGTAACTTACTTATAACCTGAAGTACTAAGTCCCATGAGCCTTCAAGTATGTAGGCCTTGCTAAGCCCTGCGGGTTCTTTCGACTTTATGACTAAGAAGTCGGCAACTCGGGATAGCTTGGATGACCCTATCCTACTTACAGCTTATCAGTCCTTTGATCCTAAGCCCTAAGGTTAAGTTTAGAGTTTAGGGTTTACGGTTTAGGATTTAGGCTAACTCCTAAAGCATAAACCCTAAACCAACCTTGTTGATCCCGGCTGCCTTATCAGCATCTTCAATGCCGCCCAGCGCAACCCCCACGTGCGCCTGCACGGAGGCGTCACTCGGAGTCGTCGGGCTTACGCCCAGAGAGCCCGATACCCGTTAATTAGGGAATATAGCTTAAATCATAAACCCTATACCCTAAAGCCCTATATAACTTAAGCCATATTCCTTAACTAAGGGGTATTGGGCTCTCTAGGCGGTCTAATGGTTGAGGCTCGGAGATTTGGGTTGAAAGGTGCAGGCTCTCTGCCGGCGTTGTCTGGTTGCTAACGGTTTAGGGTTTAGGGTTTAGGGTGATGATCAAAATCACCAAGGTGATGACGTCTCTTGCAACAAGGTTCTTGTTGAAACAACCAGCAGCAACACTGCCAACATCGGAAGGCAGTTCTTGGCAGTATGTGGGAAAACTGGGCCCCGAAAGCGTCCCTTTCTGGAACAAGAAAATCTGCACCCTGAAGGCTTACCCCGCGCCCCCCTCAAGACCTACAGCCTCAAACCCAAAAACCTACAGCCCAAACCCTAAAATCCGAAACCCAGAGACCTAACGCATCCTAAAGCCCTGCGATGTTAATCAAAATCCAAAACCCTAAACCCCTTACCTAAAGCCCTAAACCCTGAAGCCTTACACGATGAAGCCCTAGAGCCCTAAGTCCCCCAAAACCCTAAAGCCCTAACCCGTCGAACACTTCGTTCTGATTCTGGGTCTCAGTGTGGTGAGTCGCCCAGCCCTACTTGGAGGTTTAGGGTCAAGGGGTTTAGGGGTTTAGGGTTTAGGGTTTGGGGTTAAGGGGTTTAGGGGTTAAGGGGTTTAGGGCTTAGGGTTTAGGGTGTAGGGTGTAGGGTTTAGGGGTTTAGAGGTTTAGGGTTTAGGGTGTAGGGTGTAGGGTTTAGGGGTTAAGGGGCTTAGGGGTTTAGGGCTTAGGGTTTAGGGTGTAGGGTGTAGGGTTTATGGGTTTAGGGGTTTAGGGTGTAGGGTGTAGGGTTTAGGGGTTAAGGGGCTTAGGGGTTTAGGGTTTAGGGTTTAGGGGTTGAGGGTTTAGGGTGTAGGGTTTGGGGGTTAAGGGGTTAAGGGGTTTAGGGGTTTAGGGTTTAGGGTGTAGGGTTTAGGGGTTAAGGGGTTTAGGGGTTTAGGGTTTAGGGTTTAGGGTGCAGGGTGTAGGGTTTAGGGGTTTAGGGTTCAGGGTTTGGGGTTACGGGGTTTAGGGGTTTAGGGTGTAGGGTGTAGGGTTTAGGGGTTTAGGGTTCAGGGTTTAGGGGGTTCATGGGACTTAGTAACTGGGGTTATAAATAAGGTAACTATACTTGTTTGTAATTACTTATAACCCCAGTTAAGGTACTACTAACTGTACTAAGTCCCATGAACCTCCAAGTAAACCCCTAAACACTAAACCCTAAACCCTAAACCCCTAAACCCTAAACCCTACACCCTTAGACCCTAAACCCTAAACCCTAAACACTAAACCGTCCTTCCATGCAAGGGTCCCTTTGGGAGGCCTTCGTTGGCTGAACTCCTAGCATTGTAGGGTGCAGGGTTTAGGGTTCAGGGGATTAGGGATTTAAGGGTTAGGGGTTTAGGGTTTAGGGATTTCGGGGTTTAGAGATTTAGGGCTTTCAGGGTTTGGGGTTTAGGGGTTGAGGGTTTAGGGCTTACAGGTTGAGCGTCAAGGGCTTCGTAGTTGCTGAGTTCATAAGCCCAGAAAGTGTACACTTTCAGTTCTACAAGGGTCTCGCATTCTCCAAAAATTGCAAAAAGTGTAAAGTGTACTCATCCAGCTACTAAGGTTTAGGACTTTAAGGGGTTCGGGTTTGGGTTCTTGAGAATGTTTCGAGTTCAAGGGTTTGGGTTTGAGGATGTCGAAGGTTTCGGGCCGGTTTAGTTTAGGGTTTAGGGTTTAGGGTTTAGGGTTTAGGGTTTAGGGTTTAGGGTGTAGGGTTTAAGGTTGAGCGTTTAGGGTTTAGGGTAGGGTTTCTGCTGAGCCTGCCTTACACAGCATGTGGTTAGTATGGGGCCCCTACAATTAGCCACACCACCCGTTAGGCTCTGCAACTTGATTTCCCTGGCCCCCAGAACCGGCGCACCCTGGCTGCAGCTGCATCGTCTCGAAGACCTCTACTGTCGCCTGATGCGGTTTATGGCTTAATGGGTACTTTTTTGTTGCCGCTCAGATTTGTGCATCGTGCAACGGGGAACATACTTGTCTGCTTCCCTTCATGGTGTTGCTGTGTTTAAAGATGGCAACTGTCGCTGCTGCTGATGGTGGTGGTGGTGGTGCTATTGCTGCTCAAGAACAAAAGGTTAGGGATTACGATGGTTTACGGCTTGGGGTTTAGGGTTAAGAATTTAGGATTTGGGTTACTGTTGAACCCTACTCAGAGGATCATGGGACTTTGTAAGTAGGTTACACTTTGGGCTGTAAGTCCCCTAAGTGGGGTTTTCCTAATTGTACCCTTCCTTACTTCTGAACCCTAAACCTCGGCTTGGCTTTGGCTCGCTTTGGTTCGGCTTGCTCTGAGTGGTGCCTGGGCATGTCTGTGTGGGCTTGGGCGCTTTGTAACCGATAAGGAGAGACGGACGACGTGCCCAGCAGACCCCTGAATCTGAAACCCTAAACCCTACGGTGGATGATATGAATCCTGCACTACCCAATAAGAAGGAATAAGGAATATGCCACCATTGCCATACTTTAGGGTCCTTTAAGGCTCATGCAGGATTTATATATTGTCAACCCTACCTTCTGGAGTTCTGTCATCTCCGGCAGGTTCAGGAAGGCCTGGCCCAGTCTCGCTTGACCCCACAGGGGTTTAGTTTAGGATTGAGGGGCTTACGGGTTTAGGGATGGTTTAGGGTTCAGGGGTTTAGAGTTTAGAGTTTAGAATTCCGTAAGGGCTCCATCCAAAAGGGTTCTACCAGGGCTCTATCTCGGGATGTACAGCAGTCGCAAAGGTCTTGTAGGCATTCAGAAAAGTCTCTTCCCCGCGTTTCGTTGAGAACTTCAATTCTGAAACCCTGAACCCTAAAACCTAAACCTTAAACCCCAAACTCTAAAACCCTAAACCCCTAAACTTTCCTAAACCCCAAAGCCTGTGTTGTGGCCGAGGCATTAGGGTTTAAGGTTCAGGACCTGCCTTCTGGTTTTGGGTTTAGGGTTTAGGGTTCTGGTTTGGGGATTAGTGCCTTGTTCTTGGCTTTGAAGTAACCAGGAGCCTCCTTGTACCCTCAAATAAGGGTATATGGTCCCAAATAAGGGGCATTTAGGGTCTAATAGAGGGTAGATGGAGGGTCTAGGTAACCAGGGAGAAAAAAGTTAGACTTTTGTTCCATAATGGATACCTTTACTACTATTTGCTTAAGAACCACCCAAAAAATAAAAAATGATAATCCCTATATTATCCCTATAAGGAACATATTTTTTATTTTTTGGTGGTTCTTAAGCAAATAGTAGTTTAAGTAACAGGTCCCCAAAAAGTAGTACAGGATGGTACTCCAGAGCCCAGTGTTTGGGTTTGAGGCATCTAAACTATTGGGGGTTCAGGATTGGGTTAAGCTCTATGGCTTTGGGTGTTAGGGGCTCGGGGTTTGGGAATTGACGGCACGACTGACAGGACTTCAGGTTTTGCTTGGCTTAAGGCAGGGGGCTGTGGTTTCGGGAGAAGGGGGTGAAGGTTTCCGGGTTTCCGGACTTAGTGTGTCTGGGTTGGGGTTTACTTAGGGTTTGGGCTTTAGGGTTGCTGGTTTGACTTGGTGTAGGGATTTCCGTCTCAGAGTGTGGGATAGGGAACCCAGCAGTGCGCTTAATGCCTGATTGTGTGAAGTTGGGCACTGGCTTGAGGTAGAGCAACTTGAAGCTTCATGCGGTGTAGAAAAGGCTGTTTAGACGTGGCGCGAATCCTCTGTCAAGTCCAGCAAGGGTGCTCCAAGTAGCCCTTGCATGCCTTGAATCTGCCACAGCTGCGCGAGAGTTGTGGAGGGGCGGGTGCGAACATGAAATCCTGCCGCAAAGGGTTGCCAGAGAACCCAATAGCCCTTAATTGAGCAATATCTAAATTAATAAGGGCTTAATAATAGGGGCCTAAAATTGCAGAAGGGACTTCGGCTATATCCGTATTCAAAGGGTATTGGGCTCTCCGGGTTGATCCTGTGATGGTGCTGTGCTTGGGAGAAGACAGGTGCCACGCCGCCGGCAAATATCACACTGTAGACCCTACTTGCAAACTCATGGAACTTAGCAAGTAAGCTGGTAAGTAGGTTATACTTAAGATAACCCCACTTAGGGGACTTGTACCCCCGGTTATAACCTGCTAAGTCCCATGACCCTCTAAGTAGACACCGTGCGCCGTAAAACGGCCCCAGGTGAGGAACCCATCCGAATAGTCGGCGTCTGTTGGGTTGTCACGAAACAGGATCAACAGGATCAACAGGATCACTGGCTCGTGCTCATGAGCTCACCACGCTGACCTCCTAATTCCATGCCCAAAGAGCCGAATACCCCTCAATGAAGGAATATAGGCTGAATCATAATATAAGGCCCCTTATGGTTCAAGGCATATTCCTTAATTGAGGGGTATTGGGCTCTCTGGGTGGTCCCTCACTGCCACACTTAACGGGAATTAGTAAGCAAGGTTAGGTACGGTTACATCGGGTAGCCCTACGTAGATCACTTATGACCTTTATGATAACCCTACTTACTCAGCCCCCTGGGCTAAAACCCTAAATCCTAAAGCCTTAAACCCTAGACCCCTAAACCCCTAACCCCTGACACCCCTAAACCCCAAACCCTAAACCCTACCTTCATCTGCTCAAAGGCTGTGGTCAGGTGCCGGGTCTCTGGAGGAAGTCATGCTTAGAGCTAGGGGATTCGCATTAGGTATGGAGAGACTGCTAGGGCCTACTAGGGTTTAGGGGTTAGGATTTAGGGTTTAGCGGTTGAGGGGTTTGGGTTTAGGGTTTAGGGTTCAGGGCTACGATGAGTATGTCACCGACAGGGTCACCGGAGACGCGCACAGACATGATTCGCACTGTCCGGGTACTCGTAGCTTTGATTGAGCTGATCTCGCACGGGACTACTGTCACCACCGAAATCAGCACTACCCCAGGTCACCACGGAGCCATCCCCCAGGATCGCAGCGAAGGCCTGCGCCGTTGCTTGAATCCGCTGCACATTCTTCAGCTGATCTCGGACGCCACTGCTGTCACCTCCGCAGCCAGCAAAGCCCCAGGTGACGACGGAGCCATCACCAAGGATCGCAGCAAAGGCAGACTCGGTTGCTTGAATCTGCTGCACATTCTTCAGCTCATGTCGCACAGCGCTGCTGTCAGCACCGGCAGGATAACCCCAGGTCACCACGGAGCCATCCCCAAGGATCGCAGCAAACGCATACGACGTCGCTTGAATCTGCTGAACATTCTTCAGCTGATCTCGCACAGCACTGCTGTCACCACCGAAATCAGCACTACCCCAGGTCACCACGGAGCCATCCCCCAGGATCGCAGCGAAGGCTTGCGCCGTTGCTTGAATGTGCTGCGCATTCTTCAGCTGATCTCGGACGCCACTGCTGTCAGCACCGAAGCCAGCCTCGCCCCAGGTCACCACGGAGCCATCCCCCAGGATCGCAGCAAAGGCATAACGAGTTGCTTGAATCTGCTGCACAGTCTTCAGCTGATCTCTGACTCTACTGCTGTCACCACCGGAGAAAGCCTCGCCCCAGGTGACGACGGAGCCGTCCGCAAGGATCGCAGCAAAGGCAAACAGCGTCGCTTGAATCTGCTGAACATTCTTCAGCTGATCTCTGACTCTACTGCTGTCACCACAGAAAGCCTCGCCCCAGGTGACGACGGAGCCGTCAGCAAGGATCGCAGCAAAGGCATGCTTGGTCGCTTGAATCTGCTGAACATTCTTCAGCTGATCTCTGACTCTACTGCTGTCACCACCGGAGGCAGCATCGCCCCAGGTGACGACGGAGCCGTCAGCAAGGATCGCAGCAAAGGCCCGCGAAGTTGCTTGAATCTGCTGCACGTTCTGCAGCTGATCTCGAACAGCGCTGCTGTCACCACCGCAGTTACCATCGCCCCAGGTCACCACGGAGCTATCATCAAGGATCGCAGCAAAGGCCCTCTCAGTTGCTTGAATGTGCTGCGCATTCTTCAGCTCATGTTGCACGGCACTGGTGCTACCACCGGCACGGACATCGCCCCAGGTCACGACCGAGCCATCCCCCCGGAGCGCAGCAAAGACCAGGCTCCTGCCACATATATCGACCCTTCGGACCTGCAATGTGAACGGCTCCACATACTGCAGCCTGGCCTGCTTGAGCTGCACTCCTCCATCAAGAACTCTTCCAGTGGAGTCCAAGAGTCGACCTTTGCCAGCTCCCAGGGCTCTCTGTGCACGCGCCCTCAGCGATTCCACGGATTCGTCCTCCTCTGTCTGAAGTGACACAGTCTTGCCACTTATGAGGCCTACCTGACAGGTCAGCGACATAATGACCTAATGAAGACGTCTGTTTCGGTTCAGTTTATCGTCAAGATGCCGAATACGCAAAGTTCTCATAACTATATCTTTCTCTTTTCGTTTGTTATCAGATGTCTTGTTCTATCTTTTCCTTCCATGAGCCTGTCTGTCGAAGATGAGCGTTGTATCGGTTGCAGTCTTATAAACCTACCTACTACCTCCCTTGGAGTCCTTAAGTACGGCACTCAAAGTGCAGAAATTGATCATGCCAATCCCCCCCCCCCCCCAGCATAACCCTCATAGAAACCCGTATGACTTATGAATATGTAGTATGGACCTCTTCATAGGGTTCTTCATAGGCTGCCTTTTAAAGGGCCCCGGGGGGGGGGGGGAGACTCAGAGGTCGCGAAGCTCAAAAAAAAACAAAACCCCAAACCTTGGGTACCCAGAGATTTAAGTATTAATGGCGGTTCCTTTAGGGGTTCCTTTAAGGGTCCCTTTAAGGGATCTATAGGGTTTGAGGGGTTTAGGGATTAGGGTTTGGGGGACCCAAGAGTAACCTAGGAATAAAAAGGGTGCCCTTTTTGGGTTATAGGGGCTTATAGGGGAACCTGAACCCTAAAAAAGGGAATAAGGGCCTACTCTAGGTCCTAGTAAACTAGGTTGGCTTCTCAAAGCCTCTGAAAAATATTCGTAAACAAGATCCTCTTAACCCCAGTAAGGGAAAATAGAAAATGTCCCAAGGGCCTACCTAGTAAATCATATTACTTACAGGATCATGGGACTTAGTAAGTATTTAACAAGTAGACGTATAAGTATCATCATAACCCCAATTAGGGTCCCTTTTAATTAGGGTACTTATAAGTTTACTTACCATCTACTTACTAAGTTCCCCGACCCTCCAAGTAGGGATCGTACCACAATTTAGAGAATATTCCCTAATTCAGGGATATTGGAGTCTCTGGGTATGGCCCGCCCACCCTGCATTGGGGTTTGGGGTTGAGGGCTTGGGGTTTAAGGTTTAGGGCGTACGGTATAGGGCTTAGGGTTTGGGGTTTAGGGACAATCTATATAACCCTAAACCCTAAACCCTAAACCCTAAACCCTAAACCCTAAACCCTAAACCCTAAACCCCTAAACCCTTAGGGTTTGGGGTTTAGGGACAATCTATATCTATCCTGTTAGGCTCGTAGTAAAAGGGCGGTTGCCAACCTCAACCCTAAGTTGTAAGCCCTAAGTCCGTACCTGGACCCTAAGGAATCTACCTTTTTAGGGTTCCCTACTATGATGATATAAATCCTGCATGACCTTAAGGACCCTAAACTATGGGAATTATGGTATATTCCTTATTAAGGGTCATGCAGGATTTATATCATCAACCGTAGTATGATTTCTTTATATACGTCTTTAAAAGGGTCGGTTACTTGGGGTTAAGGTAATCCCTTCATCTCAAGCTGACATAGAAGCCCTTTCAGGCTCAAGCCCGCAAATCCCGAAGACTCCTGACGCGCAAACCCTAAATTCGAAGTCCTTCGGTTTGTTAAAAAACCTATGTCCTATGCACTTTTTTTTTGAAAAACCTACTTTCTAATGGAGCAGCCTGATTAAGAAACCTTGGGCCTTTTATGAGGGCTCCTTATATGAATCCTACTATTTTGGGGTTAGAGGCCCAGAGTTTCTGAATCAGGTTCCTACCCTAGACTAAAAATCTGGGACTCACCGACCCAAACTCCCAAAAACTCCAGTCCCTAAACCACTGAAGCCTTACTAAGCCTCCTCTCCCCTAAGGGTTTAGGGTTTAGGGTTCCTAAACAAGACGCAGTCTCGTGGAAACCTTATGACGTCTCTATAAAACCCCTACCCTCAGAGAAGACTTCAAAAGCCCCAACAAAGCCCTTGAGAAACCCTACCAGTAAACACCGAAGCCACCAAACGCCCTGTACCCCCAAACCCTAAACCCTAAACCGTCAAACCCTCCTAAACCCGTACTTCAAAAGCAACCCATAAAGGCACCCTTACAGCAACCCTAAAGCCCGGTAATTAGGGACCCAAAAAACACATAAGCGTAAGCATTTTACCGGGATCTCCCTACCTTATTGGGCTTCCTTTTAAGGGGGTTTATATGGGATATCCCTATCCTAAGTTTTGCTTTTGTGCTTTTTTGGGGCCCTAGGTAAACCCCTCGGCCACCCATTGCAAGCCGGCCTCGGCAGACAAAGCGTCTGGAAACTCCATGAGCCTTGACAGGCTGCAAGAAAAAGCTCCAGGGTTTAAGCTTCAATTACATAAGGGTTTAGGGTTTAGGATGGTTTAGGGCTTGCATAGTTTAGGGTTTGTAGATGGTTTGGGGGGTTCTGGGTCTAGGGATTGTTGCATGGATGTTGTCGGCTTTTTCGCGGGTTTCAGAAATATGCGGACGATTTTACAGAACCACATGGCAAATATCACCAATCCCACAACCCTAAACCGTAAACCCTGACCCCTAAACCCTAAACGCCTACACAATTATTACGACAAACAAAACCCCAGAAGCCCCAGGGACACCGAAAGATCCAAACAGACAGCCGTTTTGAGGATTTATGGTGTAGGGCCTAGGGTTGAGGGTTTATTTACAGTATACACCCGATACTATAGTATAATGTAGGGGCCTTTAATTAGAATAGGATTCTGGGACCCATTATAGTATACTAAAAATAGGAACCCCCGAAATAGTATAGGTAATTATTGAGGACCCTACAGTACGCACAAGAACCCCGTTCCAAGTATTGAGGCCTGACTCCTCAAATGCACCCCGGCATCCCGCAAAGCCAAACCCCACCAACCGACCCACACAAACACACTCACTACCTCACTCACTCACTCACTCGCTCACTCACTCACTCACCCACGCACACGCACGCATGCACAAGTTGGCTTTCTCTTTACTCTATCTTTCTCTTTCTCTGTTTCTTTCTGTCTCTCTCTCTCTCTCTCTCTCTGTCTCTCTCTCTCTCTCTCTCTCTCTCTCTCTCGACGGACTGACTCTGATATTCAAGGTGCCGCCTCCGGGATCTTGCCTAGAGACTCCAATATCCCTTAATTAAGGAATATACCTAAAATCATATTAGGGACCCTACCATAATTTAAGGAATATTCCTTAATTAAGGGATATTAGACTCCCCAAAACCCTATACCCTATAGATCCCTTAAAAGGATCCCTTAAAGGAGCCCTAGGTCCCTTAGGTATTCCTTAATTAAGGGATATTGGAGTCTCTGGGTGCTATTTTCCTGCTATTCCTCGGCCCTCGGGGCTTCTTGCGAAGCCCTGGACGCTGCCTCCTCATGCGCATGGATCCTAGGGTTTAGGGTTTAGGGTTTTGGGGTTTAGGGTTAGAGAGCCCAATACCCCTCAATTAACGAATCACGAACACAGCTTAAATCATAATGTGAAGCTCTGCTAATTTCAGGTATATTCCGGAATTAAGCATAAAACTAACTGAAAACATAACATGAAGCCCCTGCTCATTTCAGGTAAATATTCCTGAACTGATTAAGGGGTATTGGGTTCTTTGGGATCATTTTGATGCGATGTTTCGCGATTGGAGTATTCCTTCTTCTTTCGGGTTCCGCTCGGCGAGCAGCTTCCGCCTCTACCCATAAAGCGATAATCTTCAGGGTTTAGCATAACTCTAAACCCCCAAAATCTAAACCCTAAACCTGTGAACTCTGATATCCCCGCCTCCAAAAGTCCACACCCAAAGAACCACGGTTTCGGGTTTAGGGACTTGTGCTGAGTGGAGGAATCCAGAGCGTAGCCCTACTTCTAGTCTAATCACTAGGACGCGTGAGCCTCAACACTTCTAATATTGCAAGGGCCTGAGTATTTACCTATAAGGTAAAAGCCAGAAAGTTGGAATCTGATTATCCTAACCCTTCTATGGTAAATTATAGGGTATCCTACCCTGAAACCATATTCCAACTTTCTGGAGTTCCCTGTACTATTTTGGAGGGCCCATTATTGTAATTACGGTATAACGACATATGAGAGCTTCCGAAAATCGGGGACCCAAGTCTAGTACCCTAAATAGTAGGATCCTTATTATAAGGACCCCAAAATAAGGTAGCCCTCATTTTCGGAAACTCCCATATCACAGGACCCCATGGAGCCCCTCAAAGGAACCGATCTCACGCCACCGATCTGCCAAGGCCGCTTAAGCTTTCATGCAAACCCGATGATGCAAAAAAGGGGTTCCTTTAAAGGGATCTATAGAGCTTATAGGGCTTTTTAAGGGTTTAGGGTATCATGGGGAACTAAAGGTTAACCTTTTTGGTTATATAGGGATTATATAGGGGCTATACTACCCCAAAAAGGTTAAAGGTTACCTACTCTACTACTAGGTAACCGTCGAACACCCACACGCGAACCCCAAGACAAAAAATCATCCACCGCCCCCTCCCAAGAGCACGACGGCTTCAACCCTAAACTCCAAGTGTGAAAGAAAAGCAGACCAGAAACCCTAAACCCTATACCTGAACCCTAAACCCTAAACTCTGAAGCCCCGAAAGAAAACTATACTGAACTTAGAACCCTAGCAAAATTATAATTTTAGCTGTTTCTTCGGGGTTATAATCACCAAATATTAAAAATTAATTCTAAGTACCCCTAGGAGAAGCAGACCAGCGCCAAGGAGCGCCACATGTTCCATGTCTGCGCCTTCGAGTCCCTGTGGCATCAGCCTCAAACCGTTCAGAGCTTAGGGGTTTGGGGTTTAGGGGTCTAGGGTTTAGGGTTTTGGGGTTTAGGGGTTTAGGGTTTAGGGTTTAGGGTTTAGGGATTTTCTTAGGGTTCAATTTAAAGGGGTCTACAAAAGTTACTATATTATGAGGGATCTTTTAAGGGTACTTTAATATATATATATATATATATAATGATGTAGGAAACTGATTAAGAAACCTCGGGCCTGAATTACTATTTGGGGGGTTATACTTAGAGGATCATGGGACTTAGTAAGTAGGATTATAATTGGGGTTACAAGTCCCCTAAGTGGGGTTATCCTAATTATAAGCTACTTGTAACCTTACTTACTAAGTCCCATGAGCCTCTAAATAGGCCCAGCTTAATCAGGTTTCTACATCTGGGCCATCTGGGCTTTGCGATTTGGTGCAAGACGTCTGTGGACCAAACGAGAAGCACGCCGAGATGCTTCACCCAGAGACTCCAATATCCCTTAAGTAAGGAATATTTCTTAAATTATGGGAGGATCCCTAGTATGATTTAAGGTATGTTCCTTAATTGAGGGATATTGGAGTCTCTGGGCATAGGGATTTACATTATCAGTTACACATTCAAGCATTGCGCCGTCTGCATGCTGCTCTTGCCAGCGTTGTATAGCAATTCCACACCGCAACGGGCCTGTGCAATGGAACAGGGGAATGCAGTGCCTGCACGGGTGCACTTATCATCCCGAATGTTGATGGGGTAATCCGAGCCGCTATAACACCTTATGAAATCGCCCAATGTGGCCGCTGCCGGATATCCCGTGGTACAGTGCAACGGTGATGCCACGGGCACTGTTGCAGAGTCTGCTGTCGCTCGATCTTAATTTCAAGCTCAAGCCGTTTACATGCGTCATATTGGGTTTCGGGTTTAGGAGTGAGGGGGCGGGTTTAGAGGTTGAGAGAGTTAGATCGAGGGCTTACGGTTATTGTTTTCGTCAAGTTATGGTTCCTATGTCTCAAAGTTTCAATTTGGTAAGTTTAGCCTAGTTAATCCTAAGTACTCTATCCACTGTGTTTAAAGCTCTGTCCTGAAACCCTACGGCTCTAAACCGTGAAACAATGAAACTCTAGTCCCTGAAACCGTAAACCCCTGAGCTCTATAAGCCAAGGTTACCCTAAACCTTAAACCCAAGTAAACCCTAAACCCCTAAACCCCTAAACCCTAAACCCTAAAACCCTAAACCGCGACTCCGAAGTCGGCCCGGAACCCGACAGCCCCCAAACGGTGCCGCGAAGCCCACAAACCCGAAACCCTGAACCGTTTTCCCTCTGAAAAACCTTTAAAGCGGCCTAAATAAGTACCTATACTACTTTGGGGTTCCTTATCATAACTACAGTATAATGGTCCCAGATGGGCCCCAAAACCCTAATCCAATTAACAAGGCCCCTACAATAGGTTTCGGGATGTGGTGTTTTCGCTTGAGTCGAGGGCTTTGAAAAACATCCTTCGTAACATCCTTCGGCAACCCTTCCAAAGCCACCAACCTCCTTCTCGACTGCCGCTCTCTAACCCTGAGCCGTAAACTCCTTTTTGCCAGCCATGGCACATGCCCTCCAAGACCGTGCGGCCACTGTAAGTGTCTCGGACCACCGGCATATCGATCAAGAAGGTCCCTTCCAGGAATGTTTTTTGTTCTTTTCCGGTTGTGTACAGCCAGAAAGCACAGGTTTAGGGTTTAGGGTCATAGAGAATGTAGCATAAGGATGAAAACAGGGTTTTGGGGTATATTGTCGTATAGTATCACAATAAGGAATTGAAAAGAATAGTATTGGTGATTCGTGATTATTCAGACTTCTATATTGGGGTTTAGGGCTTAGGCCGTGTGGTAGAACGTAGAATTTGGGGCTTATGGGGCTTAGGGTTTGGGGTGGGTGAGGCATCAAAAAATTAAGGCATCAAATATATATATATATATATATAAATATAGATAATTCCAATCATAATAAACAATTCAAACAAGCATCAAACAAAAATCATAGGAAATGCAACAATTCCTAGGATAATTTGCCTCGGCCAATTCTAGGGTTTTGGGTTTCGGGGTGTCTATTCTCATTCCCACGTACATGGACTTGCTGGTTTGCGTGGCTGGTGGGAGGCAGGAGCATCGGAGAGAGACTTGTGCCTATTAGTGTAAATGTTCTGACTTCTCGGATTCATGCTTGTCTTAAACACACCTCCTCATTTGGCGGTTCCGGTTCCTCATATATCTTAAACATGCCCCCTCATTTGGCGACTCCGGTTCATCATATGTCCTAAACATGCCCCCTCAGGTTTCGAAATCATCATAAATCTAAACAAGCCTTCTCTTTCGGCGATTGAGATTCGTCATATCTTAAACACGCCGCCTCAGTTGGCGACTCCGGGTCATCATATACATTAAACACGCCAAGTGACTTCATCATATCTCTACAAGACGCCCCCTCATTGGCGAGTCCGGTTTATCATAAATCATAAATTTTGAACACGCACCCTTATTTGGCGATGCCGGTTCATCATATATCCAAAACGTGCTCCTTCGTTTGGCGAATCCGGATTCATCAAAAACCTTAATTAACACGACCCCCCATTTGGCGATTCCGGTCCCTCATATATCTACAACACGCCTTCTCATTTGGCGTTTCCTGTTCATAATATATCTTAAACACGCCCCCTCTTTTGGCGATTCTGGCTCATCCTATCTTAAACACGCCCCCTCATAGCGATTCCGATTCATCATCATCATCATCACCATCATCATCATCATCAGTTGTATATATATATATACATACAGATTTTTATGTATATATTTTTATGTAAAACATGCCCCCGTCCCAAACACAGTGATCGCATGATAGGTCTCTAAAAGGAAACTTATGCACTTTGAAGCAAGCTTGCACGGCATAAAGCAGCGGGGGGTTTAGGGGCGCGCAACCCCCCCTCACTTGCAAATACGATGCTCGCTCGCGTGATGCGTTTCGAAAAGAACCATATGCTTCAAAGCAACCTCGCACGGCTTGAAAAAGCGGGGGTTATGTGGGGGGGCAGCCCCCCCATTTGCAAACACAATGCTAGCATGATGGGCTTCGAAAACACTCGTTGAAGCAAGCTTGCACGGCTCAAAAAGGCGCGGGGGTAGGTCTTTCGTTCTTCCCTGCCTGTTCCTGTCTCTTCTTCCGCTAGCACTCTTACATAATATAACATAGTAAACCATAACTACCTGGATCCCAAAAGTATGCAGAGTAATTGCCTTACAGGTCTTGGGCATTTTACCTGTTTTTGCTTTTTTTTTGGGGGGGGGTCTACAGGACGTTAAAAGGGAAGTCCTACGGCGCACAACGATGTTATGTGGTGAGCAGATTTTGCTGTCGGCTTGACGCTTTGTTGGCTGCCTGGCCTCCCGAGACAACCGCACCAGGCTCTTAGTTCAGGGATCAAGGCCACCACGTGTTGTCAGGGAGGACAATCACATGCCCAAGAAAGCAGCAGAAGTGCACACCCTGAGCCATCCAGGGAAAATGCTGCCCTTGCTCCAGCCTCAACGTTGCATGGAACACCTTCATGACCCACACGAAGGTGGGAGACTTGCCAGCGCTCGGATCGCCGACGGGACAAGACCAGATGCGCGGGGCGAACAGCAAAGCTCGGGTCACTGTCCGGGTAAGGCAAGATAAACAAGTCGTTGTGGACCAAGCTCCACAAGCACGTGGTTAAGAGGTCCAAAACGAAGCAGGCGGGTTTGCGCATCCTCTCGCATGCATGATGTGCCAAAACTGCAATAGGCAGGGGCCGGCATTTAGCCAACTCTGGCACCAGGGAACACTCTTGCAAGCAGGTGCTGTAGAAGGCATTCTGCGCCACATGCTGGCATCTCCCGGATTCTGTGCCAGCTGCTGTTCCCAATACACTATTCACTCCGCGCATCGGCTGCAAACATAGCTCGGGCCGTGAACAAAGACCTGTCGACGGTTGCAAATACCGGGGTCGGCCGAAGCGCTGCTGGAAGCAACATTGGCGGCACTTGCAGTATCAGGAGCAGAAACCCGAGGCGACAGAGATTGAAGCCTATAGGGCTGTGGTGGCGAAGGCCAGCTGGAACGCGAAACAGCAATGGGGGCAACAAAATCTGGGAGAGACATGAATGCCTGCGCTGAAGCAGAATTGGAAGCTGTCCAGCAGTCAGGGACCCACAAAGGGATGCGCATCGGAGCCAACGGTGTAGCCTCCTGCATGTCATCTGCTGGTGTCACCGGAGACCAATTCTCAGGGGTGCGTGATGCGCCCCTTGCCGCAGGAGAACTGCTCACAGATACGGGCGAAAGCTGGCCTGCCGGTTTCGGACGCGGGTGTGGACGAGGGTCCGGAGACTCAGCCAAAAAGGTTCAACGCATGATTCGCCGCCTGGTTCACATCGCTGGGATGCTGCCGAACCCCTTCCAAGGCTGCATGTCATGCCCGAAGCCAATAAACTCTGCAACAAAGCTTCGCTGGTTGTCGGAGCATGCATACTGCCGTCAATGCAAGCACACAGCTCCAGGTGAAGCGACACTTTGGCATGCAGTTGCAGCTCTTCTGCAGGGACAGCCAGCGGCAGCACGCCGGAGGACTGTAGAAGCGGAACACAGTCCATAAAATGGCCTGGAGCGTGCGAACCACGAGGTGTCATGTACACCAAGTAGTGTACCTTGCTTGCTTGCTTGCTTGCCCGCTTGCCTACTAAGACGCACCACCGGGAACAAATGAAAAAAAAACACCCGAACCAAATGGAAAAACTCTAGAAAAAGAGGGACACCACACTATCGCAGCAAAGGAATCAAATGTTGTTTGAATCAGCTGCACCTCCATCCCATCCTCGCATCCCTGCATGCGTGGCTCACCTTCATACACGCAAGAATGCACACATATCCTTGCACTATACCTATACCTACATATGCACATCCATACGTACATACATCGATGCATGTGTACACACACTGTGCATACGGCGGAAGGGTTTTCTCATAGGTGCGCCGAGCAGGCAAAGCCGAAACACAATGGGCCAAGGTACATACATGCATGCACACACACGCACAAGCCTACATGCATAAAAAGCATATGCCTGAATACAAACATACCTACATCCTTGCATGCGAGACACACAAATACAACCCTACGTACATACATACATACATACATACATACATACATAATTACCTGTATGCATACATAGATTCATGCATGCAGGCATGCATACACCTGATTACACCGTGACACGCAAGTAGGTACAAACAAACGTCAGAACCCTTCACCCCTGGAGCCGGCATCCTAAACCGTAAAGACCAGAAACTTACTATTACGACTTTGATTACTATTAGTATTATTACTATTATTACTATTATTACTATTATTGCTATTATGACTATTATGACTATTATTACTATTATTACTATTATCTGATCGAGCTTAACCGAGTCCCCAACCCATCGAACCCTATAGTACCCATATAATACGCTTATAATACCCTTACAGAGCAATTTAAGGGAACCCTAAACCCTAAACCCCTATGGTACCCTTACAGAGCCCTTTAAAGGAACCCTAAACCTAAACCCTAAATCCTGAACCCTAAACCCTAAACTGCATGGAGAAAGGCGCCTGCTGTCGCTTGGTCACGCAGGGCAGATCTTTTCTTCAGCACGCCACCCAGATACCGTGCCTGAAAGAACAGGATTAGTTACCAGAGATCCCAATACCCTGAACCCTAAACCGTTAAAGGGAGCCCTACTATAGAACCCTATAGGAATTACCCTTTAAAGGAGCCCTACAAGCCCCTACTTACTAAGTCCCATGAGCCTTTTTGTTGAATACCTAGGGTTCCTTTCAGGGGCCTATAAGGGATCTGTATTCAGGACCCAGAGAGCCCAAGCCCCGTAAGTAAGGAATATGACCAACATCATAATATCAAGCCCCTGATAGTTGAAGGTATAATCCTAAATTAAGGGGTATCGGGCCCTCCGGGCGCTTTGTTCTTGGGCTGAATCGAGAGTTGGGGTACTCGAAGGGCATGTTTCTTATAGCTGTTGTTTTTACAGGCCCAGGATGTCAGGTATTGTGTAGGACCTGGTTTCCCCTATCTAACCCTTCTATTTTGGATCCTAAACTTCGGCAATTTTCGACATATCTGATGGGGCTTCAAAAGTAGGCGTAACTCATTCTCTTTCTGTTTAAGATCCGACTACTCAAGGTTGTGAGTCCCTAAGGACGCCGTGGAAGGTCTAGCTGGAATTAGGTCCCAAAAAACCATCCTTACTATGGTTTTGGGACCCTAATTCCATAATAGGAATGTTTATGGACCCTCTTGGTATAGTAGTCCCTATATTATATAATCCCCAAGAATAGTTTCCATGACCCATTCCCCCTTTCCGTACTAAGAACCAGACACTTTCCGCCCGCGGGAGTCGGGAGTGTTGGATGTCCTTCAAATCCTTTCACGGCGTCGCACGGCGTACCCACCTAAGGTAAAAGCCAGAAAGTTGGAATATGATTATCCTAAACCCTTTATGGTAAATTATAGGGTATCCTACCCTGAAACCATATTCCAACTTTCTGGAGTTCCCCTTTAGTTTATGAAACTCCCATATCAATCCGGACGCCTTGCCCCCACAACCCTGAACCCAGAAACCCTAGAGCCCAAAACTCGAAACTTTGGGATCTGTATTTGCTGCCTACTTTCCGAATGTGCCATATTCCGGGCCTAAAGTGGCATCGGAGCTAAGTGAAGCGTATTATTAATTACCCTGTTCAGGTACGGGGGTAGGAGGTATGCTTCTTTAGGTTTAACGGTTCCGGGTTCAGCGTGAAGGGTCGAGGATGCCAACCCTAAACTCTAAACCCTAAATCCCCTAGACCCGGAAACCCTAACCCCTAAACCCTCAATCCCTACATCCCTAAAGCCTAAACCGGAGACGCTGAGCAGACGGCCGTGGCGCCACCGGTGGTTCTCAGCAGAACGTGGCCGAGCACGGGCACAACCCTAGGCTTCCAAGATTGCTTACTTCAAGGCTGATGGGACTCAGTACTTTAAGTAGGGGCCTGGTGTTCCTTCTAATAGGGCTCCCTTACGGAGTATTGGGCTCTCTGGGTCCTGAATATAGATCCCTTATAGACCCCTGAAAGGAACCCTAGGTATTCCTAAAACAGGCTCATGGGACTCAGTAAGTAGGGGCTTAGGCTTCCGTTTTAAGGGTTTAGGGTTTAGGGTCTATGGGGTTTCAGGGTATCAGAACCCGAAACCCTAAACCGCTGATTTAATTTAAACCCTCAACCCCGAAACCCTCAAACCCGAAACCTTAATAAACCCAAACCTGAACCTAATCCTAAACCTGACCTCATCCCTACACTCAAATCCTAAACGCTGGTTTGTTGGGTTTGAGTTATTGGCTTAGGTGGGACTTGGGGTTTTGGGTCGTTGCTTCCCAGAGACACGATTGAATCAATGCGGGTCTTAACAAGTAGAATCAGCTAGTTCCTGTAAGACCCAGAACCCGATGTAGGTTGGCCTTAATAATTAGAATAGGGCTTGGGGGGTGTATTAGACTCTAGTTGTAATTTGGGAACCCCAAAACTGTATAGGTAATTATTAAGTCCTCCAATTTTTTGAGCCCCTAAACCCGAGACAAGTCAACACCTTCTGGCTTGGCTCCATAATGTACTGCTTCCAAAACAAAGCACGCCCTCGAACAACGAACACAAAAGCCCAATGGAGTTTCGTTATAGTAACCGCAACAATAAGTTGTCCCTAGAGGCACTAAAGAAAGCAGCTCATGAACTGATCTTTTGACATTTTCGAGAGGCCCTCTCAGCCCCAATATCTGCGACCTGGTTCTTGGTGACACCATTTAGTCCCTGTGCAACTGTACTAGGGCTCCAAAAGAGCACATAAGCAAACATGAGGATAGGGATATCCCATATAAACCCCCTTATGATGAAGCCCAATAAGTTAGGGATATCCCCATAAAATGCTTATGCTTATGTGCTTGTTGGGTCCCTAATGTACTATGATAGACCGGTAGACCCTCAAGCCGCGGTCTAGTTGAGGCAACTATAGTATACCCTGAGCGCGCTCTGAGCTCTCAATCCTAAGCCCTACCACCTGAGGCCTAAAGTCCCAAATCCCTCAACCCATAATTTCGACTCCTACACTGTGCCCTTCACCCTTTCATTGAAGCTGTCGATCTAAGATGAGGGCCTTAGTACCTAGAATAGCATGTTGACAGTACGTCCCAGAACCCGACATGTCTGCTCCCTGCGAGGCTCACAGCTTCAATCCACAATAGAATCAGGCAAGATCGCACTGCTTGGGCGTTTTGTGTATAGGTTCTAAAGGGGAAACGAGGCCCGCCAACCTTTTATCCTGAAGCCTCAAACTCCTGTTGAACCTCGAAGCCAAACTCCCGGAATCCTGACAGTGCAACCCTGAATGTCCAGAGCCCCCAAACCCTGCCATGCCCGAGAACTCCCTGAAGGGCCTCGGAAAGGGCAGGGCGCATGTAGCGGATCAGAACACCCTCAATTTCAACCTCCGGAGCTAATAAGGTAGGGGGGAGGGCGGGGCGGCGGGCCTTCCACCCATAATGAGGACTTCATAGACCCTTTTCCCCCTAATTACCCCCTAAGGGTCCCTACCAAAACCCAAAGGTACACATAGAAGCACCAGAATAGGGTTTCAAGCTATATGTTTCTATAATTATATAGACGAAAAGTATAGTAAGGAACACCCAAAATAGTATAGGTATTTATGTAGGCCCCAATAGTAATTTAGGAACATGCTTCAAATCATGTTAACAAGCCCTTTCTAGCTTAAGGTATTCCTGAAGCAACAGAGCACCGAAATCCTTAACCCTAAACCCCAAACCCCTAAACCCTAAAACAACCCACACACCCTGAAAACATTCCCTCGAGGCCCGATCCCCGAGGTAACTGTTGCTCCCGGAAAGCGCAACTCGTTGAGGCCGACCGGCGTGTGCATCCGTGACTTGGTGTGCTCCCAGTGGATGCGCGCCAGGATCTCCTCGGCGCCGACCAGCCTCTCTGTCGGGAAGATCCTGGGTTGACCGCCGAACTTGACGTTGTTATAGCGGTCGACGAGGTCGCCCCATTCAGGGAATGTCTTCAGTGGCCGGTCGTCGGGCAGCGCGCCCGGCCTCCGACCACATGTGACGGAGAATCGCCTGCACCAGGGTTCCTTTAAAGGGGTTCCTGTAAGGGTGCTATAGGGCCAATAAGGAATATGTCTTAAATGATAAGGGGCTTAATACTAGGATTTAAGCTACATCCCCGAATTCATGAATAGACCGTAAACTCAGGTTCCTTTCAGGGGGCCTTTAAGGGCTTTATAAGGGTTGTATAAGGTTCCCCTTAATTAAGGAATATGCCTTGAATTATAGTTGGCTTCATATTATGACTTAAGACTTAAGCTATATTCCTTTATTAAGGGCTATTGGGCTCTCTGGGTTTAGGGCTTAGGGTGCGGGACTCGTTAATTTAACAGGGTCTTGGGGTACACTATACTGTGGTTGTAGAGCGACTATCACACAAAACCTTATGGACAACTCCACAATAGCCCCTGTGGAACCCTGCTACGATGTGAAGGATGAAGCTAGCTCTCTAAATTGGGGTCATCTTCTTCCTTTTTACTCAGCAGACCCTTAAACCCTCGACCCCCCTCAACCCTACAGTAGAAGCCAGAAAGTTGGAATATCATTATCGTAACCCCTTTAAGGTAAATTATAGGGGATCCTACCATTAATCCATATTCCAACTTTCTGGAATTCCCTGTAGAAGTGCCAGGAAGAGTCGTGGCCAATGCTGCAAAGCCCGTCGCGGCCCCGGCGAGTCCAGTGACAGCCGCGGCCTGCAGGACTTTAGGCTTTCGATCATTACGGAACCCTTTAAGGAACCCTTTAAAGAACCCTAAGACCCTTAGGAACCCTTTATAGATCCTTCTAGGGAACCCTTTAAGAACCCTGTGGGGCCCTAAGGATTATTCCTTGATTAAAGGCTAGGATGCACAGTGACCTGGGAATGAAAAGGGCCCCCTTTTTGGTATTGAGTACCTTAATGAGATACCTAGGACTACAAAAAGGGAACAAGGGAACTACTGGGCATCCTAGATTGTGATTGAGGGTTTAGGTTGGGTACTGCCCCGAGCTTGTAACAGTTTATAGTCAGGGTCATATTAAGGGCTACACAGAAATATGAGTAAGTACATCTGACTGTTACGGAGCGGGGGCAGTACCCAAGGGTCTGGCATTTGGGTTTAGGGGTTTAGAGTTTAAGGGTTTCTTGTGGAGCTTGTGGGGTTGATAGGTTGAGGGTGCACCTGAAGCCCTAAGAAACCTTCCTCTGTAGGGTTTCCTTTTATGGTTTCCTTGTATTCTGAGTCCTTCAAAACGTAGGTTATCCGGGGTTCAGGATTGGATCTTTCTGGGATTGTGATTGAGGGCTTAGGGGTTAGGGGATCGGGAATCACGGTTAAGGTTAAACTCGCAGGGATTGTGCGGAAGGGTGGTTTTGGAACACGGTTTAGGATTTAGGGCTTAGCTTCAGGGATTGCGATCGAGGTTGGGTTCAAGGTCAGAGGTCTAGATGATTACAATCAAGCAGCCGGCCAATCAGAAACCCTGAACCTTAGAAAATGGAAGCTTCAGAAAGCAAAGGGACCCCAAAGCAATCCATAACGTGGAATTTTGTAGAATCCTGAAAGACAACAATGCAGGCTTGCAAAAGTCGGATCGCGAATTTGCAACAAGACCGCTATAGAATGGACCCCTATCCTTCTGAAGCCCGTAATCAAGGCACATCCAGAGACTCCAAAACGCCTCAATCCAGCAAACTACCTGAAATTCCAGCGGATGCTGAACATGATGTTAAAGACTATTGCTCAAGGATGAGGCCTTGAAAATAGAATCTCTGTGTGGTATGGGGGGCAATGAGAAACAGATTAGAGATTTGGGGGTGTATTGCAGCTGAACAGACAGGGGATGACAAGGAAATATCAGTACTAAATGATGTTTTCGGGCAACTGTATAATACATTATAATTACTTACAAAGAGAGCTGCAGTGAATATTGTCACTAGTTAATCATGCCGACCCGCTATATTACCCACAGTTCCCAAAGATTTGAAGACCGGTTCTCCTCCCCGCGCGCCTTTGCCAGCTGCGTGCGATTTTTCTCTGGACCTGGCGGAGCTCTTCACCCAGAGAATCCAACACCTTTCATTTAGGAATATACTACAGATCATGCTAACAATCCCTTTCTAATTTAACTACGGTATTCCTAAATAAACAGGATTTGCAGTCTTGGAGAAGATCCTCATACGACCCTAATCCCATAGTATGCCATAGTCATTAAACTGAAAATCTGAACTCGACCCGAACATCCTGAATCCTGACCCCAAAAATCAGAAAGCCTGAACTTGAATCGAACCCAAACTTCGAAAACATAACTAGGATGCCCAGTAACCTAAGAATAAAAAGGCCTCTCTTTTTGGTATTGGGTAACTTTATAAGGAACCTGGGACTACAAAAAGGGAATAAGGGTACTACTGGGCATCCTAGATAAACTGCAAGCCCGAGACCGTACAGTATTCTTATGGCCCGATGGTACATGTGTTGGAACCCCTATAGTGTCTGACAGACAGCCCCACGACCCTGAAGCCCTATCAATCCGAAACAAGACTAAATTCTAAACTCCAACCCTCTTCTAGAACCCCGAAAGGAAGCCCTGAGAAAGATCGAGCCTCGCTCTTTCTCGCGGAGGATGCCACGCGGCCGCACCGCTTCGACCTCGCCGCCCTGTCGAGCCCTTAGGGATTACAGTCGAGGCCCAAAAGTTGGAAACCTAAGTTCCTCAATCCTTAAGAGTAATGTATAGGGAATCCCAGCACTATATGGCCTTAATCCGGTTTCCAACTTTATGGGGTTTACTACAGGGCTTTGGGAGTTGTTTAGCGGGTGTCGGGGGTTTAAGGGTTTAAGACTTCAGGGTCTAAGGGTTTTGGGGCTTAGGGCTAGAAAGGTTGAAGAGTCTTAAGGCTTCGGGTTAAGACCCTAAACCGAAGCCCGAAACCGTTAAGGAGCCCCAAGCCCTAAACCCTTGAACCCTAAACCCCTAAACCTAAACCCTAAACCCTGAACCCTAAACCCTTAAACCCTAAACCCTAAACCCCTAAACCCTAAACCCCTAAACCCTAAACCCCTGAACCCTAAACCCTAAAGGGCAAGTGGCAACCACGTGTTCTAGAAGGGCTTGGGGCCGAGAAAGGTTTCCTTAAAGCCTTTAGGGGCCTTAGGAGACCCAGCGACTCCAACATCCCTTAAGTAAGGAATATACCTTGTGATTTAAGGCATATTCCCTAGGATACCCAGTAACCTAAGAATAAAAAGGCCTCTCTTTTTGGTATTGGGTAACTTTATAAGGAACCTGGGACTACAAAAAGGGAATAAGGGTACTACTGGGCATCCTAGTTCCTTAGTTCAGGGATATTGGAGTCTCTGGGGACCTATAGTTGGGACGCTGTAAGGCATTTAGTAACGGTGTTGTATGGGATTTCCGTAAGGCTTCGCTTTAAGGCTTACAGTATGTAGTTAAAGGGTTTTTCCAGACATCCAAAAGAAAGCATCGAGTTTTGGGTTTTGGGTTTAACTAGGTGCTAGGGAGATTATGGCTTGGGAGAAGGTCTCGGAAGCTTTACGGTTAACGATCTTCGGTACTCTGAAAAGCCAGGCCAAGATTGATGTAGGGCTCGGCCTTAAGATTAATAAGAAGGAGTTGGGGGTACATTATGCTATGACTTTGAGAAGGCAACCCTAACGAACAATAGTGGTAAATATTCCGGCTTCTGTTTCAGGGTTTAAGGCAATTTAGGCCTGGGACGGCTTAGGGCCAAAGGTTTGCTACAGGCTCCGAGCTGGTGGTTTAGGGATGTTGGGTTTAGGGATGTTGGGCTTAAGGTCTTAGAAGCGGTGTAGGGCTTAGGGGCTTACAGCTTGAAGTTCCAAGTACATGCCCTTGGAAGCCTTGAAGAACGGCCATCCTCTTGTAAACTTCTGAACCCTGCACCGCAAGGAAAAGAGCAAGTGTAGTCCCCCTCTTGTCAAATGCTGTACCATATGGTCGAAGCCTGTCGTTGTGGTGGGCGGCCCTGTCGACCGTCCCCCCGTTCCTGAGGAAGTGCCTCCACTGGAGTTCCCCACCTCTTTTCTCTGCGGCGCAGTGTCAGAGGGAGGCGTTCCTCTCGGCGGCGTTGGCTTCCCCCGCGGCTTCGCCACAGCGGTAACTTTCACGGTTGCCTTTTCCGCCACCCCGTAAAGTCTGCAAGCTGGGTCGGTCCTGACGTGGTTTTTGCGGAAGCCTGGTGCACAAATGCCCCCCGCCTCTCTGCACAGACGGCACTCTGTCATCACTTGCTTTCAAGCACCCGCAAGCAAATTGTGTATAGTGCGGGTTCTACATCATCCAAAATCGATACCTAACGAGACGTTGGGGGATGACATTAGAGATAACTTTCGTCATAGGGACCCTTAGGACGGGGTAGGGGACTATACTTCCTTAAAGAAGCCTCATTAGGTCCTTATAAAAGGTATCACGGCGCCCCACCCCCCCTCCCTCTACCCCCCCCCCACTAAGGGTCCTTATGATTTAGGTGCATGTCAGGAGGGGAGCTGGGAGCTGAACACACCACAAGCCCATAATTTCCAAAATCTCCTCCTAAACACTGCCTTAACCCCAAGTAACCTACCGTTTTTAAGATTTATATAAAGAAATCATGTTAGGGAACCCTAAAAAGGTAGGTTCCTTAGGGCCCAGGTAAACCCCAAAACCCCAAACTACCACAAACCCTAAACCCCTAAACCCTGAACCCCTAAACCCCTAAACCCCTAAACCCCTAAACCCTAAACCCGAAGCCCTAAACCTCAAACTCAATCCATACCGCTGAACAGTAGGTCCGACGCAAATCCCATCCCTGACTTAGAGGATCATGGGACTTAGTAAATAGGTTAGAATTGGGGCTATAAGTCCAACTAAGTCGTGTTATCCTAGTTACATCCTACTTAAAACCTTGCTTACTAAGTCCCATGACCCTTTAAGGAACCTCAGACCTAAACCCAAAACGGAATTTAGGGGTTTAAGGTTTAGGGGTTTAGGGATTGAAGGTTTAGGGGTTTAGGGTTTAGGGGTTTAGGGATCTAAGGCTTAGGGGTTTAGGGTTTAGGGGTTTAGGGATTTCAGGTTTAGGGGTTTCAGGTTTAGGGGTTTAGGGGTTTAGGGGTTTAAAGTTTGGGGTTTAGATAAACACAAAACAAAATGCTGAACCCCATGTGAACTCCGATCTCTGCCTGTGGCTTCACTAAGCCCGACAGCTGCCGTGCGAAGCGCGACATCAGCAACTCGGCGGTGTTCCGGGGGTTGGGGTGTAAGGTTTAGGGCTTCGGGTTTAGGTCGGCTTCGACTGCAGGATCTAAGACTTAAGACTCTGCTGATTTGGGAGTTTCCGAAAATAGGGGAACCTAATATGGTACCCTAAATAGTAGGAACCTTATTATAAGGACCCAAAAATATGGTACCCCTATTTTCGGAAACTCCCATTTGGCTGGTCAAATTTCGGATCCAGGCTGGCTTGGTTGCTTGGTGCAGGGCACTGGTTGTTCTTAATTGCTGGAGGGTTGAAGCTGCTTTAGGTCTAAGCTTTTACCCTTGACCGGCCGATTTACGCTGGTTTCGGTTTGGGAGGTGGCTGTGGGTTCCAGGGTTTAGGGTCGAGGGTTTTAGGTTGCAAGAGCTCGAAGGAGCGGTTGCTGTACTTGGAGGGGCAGGGGACTTAGTAAGTAGGTTATAAGTAGAGTTATAAGTACCCTAAATGGAGTTACCCCAATTATAACCCTACTTATAGCCTACTTACTAAGTCCCCTGCCCTTCCAAGTAGGGGTGGAGGCTTCCTTCCTGGGTGCTTTGGAGGTTTCTAGAAGTGTTTGGGGGCTCGGGGTTCAGGATTCTTGGTTGTAGACCTAGAGACTCCAGTATCCCTTAATTAAGGAATATACCTGATATCATATTAGGGATCTCACCATAATTTGAGGAATATTCCTTAATCTGGAGTCTCTTGCAAGTTTCAGGATCTGTAGAGATCGGGGAGTTGAGAGTTCGGCTTTAGGGCTTGTTGGGGTTGGGATGCATCAGGGCCCAAAGGACTATATACATAAGCATAGGGATCGCACAACGAAGGGCAACTCCTCCAAGCAGCCCAATGCATTACACCAAGAATGAGATCCTAAATCTTGTGTCTGTGTCATGTAGAAGCCTGGATAATCGGCTCTTTTGTTTGTGGGCTGCTTGCTACAGCTATAGTATAACGTGTGACAAAGCCCTGTTCCAATTGTTAACGCCCCTATCGTATTTGTGGCCAACCGAGAGCGAAGCGACTCCCCCACAATCGAACTGTGCAGCACAGGTCAATTGGGTGGTCGTCAAAATGATGATCCCTTTCTAGGTCCCTAATGTAGTACGGCACCTAATATTTAGGGTACCCAAAATGGGACCGTAATTTTGACAACTACCGTGGTGCAGGTGCTTGGCATCCTTCCTCGACTGGACTGACTTTGCGTGGGCTCCCCCAAATTACTTAGAGGATCATGGACTTAGTAAGTAGCTTATAATTGGGGTTATAAGTCCCCTAAGAGGGGTTATCCTAACTGCAACCTACTTATAACCTTTCTTTCTTCCTAAGTCCCATGATCCTCTAAGTATAGTCCCATGAACAGTAAAAGACTTCCCCCTAAACCCTAAACCCAAACCCTCTCACCCTAAACTCTAAACCCTAAAACCTGAACCCTGAAACACTAAACACAAAACCCCAAACACCCAAAAACCTCAAAAAAACCTAAGCCCTCAAACGCTAAACCCCGAAACCCCCAGACCATAAACCCAAAACACCGCATCGCGTGGGCCTAAGCTCCCAGCCCCTGCCCTGCACACTTGACCCACCACTACTTAAAGGATCATGGGGCTTAGGGTACTATGGGGTTCTATAATAGGGTTCCCCGAAAGGGTTTAGGGTTCAGAGTCGTTTTAAGGATCATGGGACTTAGCAAGTGGCTTATTTTATAACTGGGGTTATAAGTCCCCTCAGCGGGGTTATCCTAATTCTAACTTAGTTATAACCTTACTTACTAAGTCCCATGAGCCGTTAAGTACGGCTTAGGTTTATGTTTTAAGTGTAGGGTTTAGTTTAGGGTTTAAGGGGTTCAGGGTTTAAGGGGCTTAGTATTTGGGCTTTACGTAAGGGGTCTGGTATTCAGGGTTTAGGGTTTGAGGTTAAGGTGCTTAGTATTTAAGGGTTTTGGGTTCGAGCTTAGGGCGTTTACTATTTTGGCTTTAGGGTTTCCGGTTTAGGGTTTAAGAGGTAGTCGTATTTGGGGTTTAGGGATATAGTGACTCTGACTGAGATCGGTACTACCTCCATGTCTGCAACCATCGTCCTCCCTCCGTTCAGTACTACCATCTCAGTGACTAAAGCTACCGATACTAGCAACATAGGGCCCTTGATACTTGGAAGAGTTGTTGAAGAAAGGTTGTGCTATCATCACAGCAGGAACCCGAAGGAATAGTACTAAACCCTAAACCCTAAACCTGCTTTATCGGCTTCACATTTCGGCACCCTAAACCCGACACCCCTTTGTTCAGCATCCATTGCTTAAAGGCTCATGGGACTTAGTAAGTAAGCTTATAAGTAGGCTATCATTAGGATAACCCCACTTAGGGGACTTATAACCCTATAATGGGCTATATAATGGGTATATAATAGCTATATTCAGGGTATATACCTAGGGGTCCTTATTAAGGGTCCCTCCTTTTACCCTTGGATCCATGGGTCCATGGCACCACGGTTCGCGGCTCTTCGCGGGCGCCAAGCGCCACTCGGCGGAGATGTGGCGCCCATGGCGCGGGTGAAAGCGGCATGTCGGGTTTAGGGCTGAGGGGCTTAGAGGGTTTAGGGTTTAGGGGTTATGGCTTAGAGGGTTTAGGGCAGGGTTTGGAGGAGTTTGTGGCTTAGGATGCGCCTGTACCTGCCGTTGAGGGTCGAACCCTCTCCTTCTCGCGGTCGTATGGGGTGCAGGTACAGGTGTTCATGTTCCTCTGTGAAGGAGAGTTTAGGGGTTGGGATGAAGATGTTTGTGAAGGCTGCTGCAAGGATGCACTCTGATTCTGTGATCGGATTAGTTGGGGCTCCCTGTTGAAGACGGGTTTAGGGTTCAGGGTTTAGGAAGCCTGGTTGGACTTGGGCTTTTGTTGCCATCTATAGCTGAGATTGCAGAGCTTAGGAGTTCGGGGTTTCGATTGGGTTTAGGGCTTAGGCCTAGGTAAGACATCACATAAAAGACAATAATTCAATACCAGCTTGCACGCTTCACAAAGAAGTCTTTGACGGCTCTCGCTTTGAACACGCACTAAGACTTTTAAGAATCATGAAACCCTACCAGCCAATTAAGGCAAGCTGCCGATTCAAGGCTAGGGTTGAAGGTGCTGGGACTCTGGATTTAGGGCTTCAGGCTTGGGGCTTAGGGAAGCGCTCAGGCGGAAGCCAATCGCTTTAACTTAAATCGTTTGGCTTGAGCCATGAGCTAGCAAGGTGCCTCCGGAAACGCGCACTTTCAAGAACCTGCAGCCCTACCACTCCTCAACATCTAACTTCGAATCTACCCCACTTAGCCACCAAGCACTACCTTAAACTATTATAACCTCCTTTTTCGTGGGTTCTTATCACAAGTCTTAACATGTGATCTATAGAGACCCTACAAAAATGTGATGTAGGGTTTGGTAGGTTAACTAAGGTAAGCCTCCAAACTCTCATTCCTAGAACTGACGCCAGAAGCCCTGAACCTTAGCCCTCCCCTCCCAAACCTTGTAACGAACAAACTAGATGGCTAAGATACCCAGTAACCTAATAATAAAAAGGCATCTCTTTTTGGTACTGGGTAACTTTATAAGGAACCTAGGACTACAAAAAGGGAATAAGGGTAATACTGGGCATCCTAGATGGTGATGGGTATTACCCAGAGACTCCAATATCGCTTAATTAAGGAATATACCTTAAATCATATTAGGGATCCTGTTATACTTTAAGGTATATTCCTTAATTAAGGGATATTGGACTCTCGGGGTATGTGCGCAGAAGTGCAACGTCTTGCAGTTTCGACAGCCGCCAAGACTGTTACCAACATTGGCACGACAGTATTGAACTGTGGTGGAAGGCACTCTCAGCGTTTGCGTCTCTGTACTAGTGACGACTACAATACAACGACGACTTCGGCATCAACGGCTAACAGTGCTGCAATACACAGTGTTCAGCAAATGCTGTGCTTATCACTTCCGGCACCACCAGCCGACGACGGAACACTGAACAATGAAACTGACAGAAGCAGCTGTAATCGTAGTAACATGCCATATATGACACTGCTAGTAGTGGGACTTAATCAGAGGAGGCAGAGGCTTTTCAGCAGATTTAGCGCTTCGTCGCAAGATTCCTAGCAGTAGCAACAGTGATTAGTAGACTCATGGCGGACCCTTAGCCACATGAAGGTTCGCAGGCGCACCAAATTGGCGAACATGTTCTTGGAGGTGGAAATATTGACCTCGATCGCGAGGGCGGGCGCAGCAGGATTCGGATATTCCAAGTGTAAAAGGAGGGACCCTTAATAAGGACCCCTAGTTATATACCCTTAACATAGCTATTATATACTACAGCCCATCATAGGGTAGGGGTCCCCATTAAGGGTCCCTCCTTTTCCCCTTTGAGGATATCATCGCCTCCAACCCTAAACCCCAAACCCCGCTCCCCAAAACCCTACACCCTGAAACCCCTAAACTTCTTAGGCCCTAAACCCTCATCCCTTAGACCCTAGCCCCCAAATCCCCAAAGCCCGAAGTCTACGATTATTAAGCCCTTTGAAAATTATTTTATATTATGGGTCTCTACAAAATAGTAGGGGAATTGAAAAAGATCCCAAAGGACAACCCAGATTAGGATTTCATGGCTCCAGACATGGCATCCTTATGTATTCAGAGTTGGGGGGATCCAACGCTCGTGACGATAGGGTAAGGTTGTTTTTTTCATGGGCTCTTTGGGGTAAAGGGTTTAGGGTGTAGGCTTTAGGGGTTTAGGGTTTAAGGGGTTAAGGGTTTAGTGGCTTAGGGTTGAGTGTTTTTGGGTTTATGGTAGTTTAGTTTACATGTTAGGAGGCTAGGTATCAGAGCACGTGATACTTTCATTAAGGAACTTTTTGAGGCAAGGTGTTCTTTACTGCTGATGGACAAAATCCTGCATGACCCTAAGGACCCTAAACTATGGGAACTATGGTATATTCCTTATAACGGGTAATGCAGGATTTTGTCCATCAGCCGTATGATTCAGACAACTACATGTACTTATATAGGGGCCTAAACAATTAGAATAGGGTCTTGGGGTATATCATACTATAACCTTAAGCCCTAAACACACCCAAAACCCCAAAACCCTTGTTATAGGGGCCTGGATAATTACCAGTACTATATTGCGGGGTCTTTATTGATATAATGGCCCCAAAACCCTGTTCAAATCAAGCCCCTATACCACCTAAAGGCTCATGAGAACTAGTAAGTAAGGCTATGAGTAGGTTATAAATCAGATAACCCCACTTAGAGGACTTGTAACCCCAATTATAACGTATGTACCAAGTCCCATGATCTTTCAAGTACACTGTCTGGTGCTGCGGTCAGACGATCTAAGGACTGGGGTCTCAGGTTCGGGTGCAGGACATCGGGTTAAGGGTCTAGGGTTCAGGGATGAAGGTATGAGGTTTAGGTTTAGGATATCTACTATTTGCTTAAGAACCCCCAAAAAATAAAAAATATATTCCTTGTAGGGATAATATAGGGATTATCATTTTTTATTTTTTGGGGGGTTCTTAAGCAAATAGTAGATATAGGGGTTATAAGGGTGTCTGTACACGCAGCTTCACTCATGAGATCCTGATTGACAACCGCCCTCCTAACGAATCAGACCCTCAATTATGCTGCACTGTCTGTTGCTGCTCTCAAAATGCTCTGGTGCTGTGGTCAGGGAGCTGACAGTCGGACCGATTGGGATCTATGATAATTTTCGGATGTCGCGCTTAGGGTATGGGGTTTAGGTTTCGGATGTAAGGGCTATGGTTGTCTGCACAGGTAGCTTCATGCATGGGATCCTGATTGACAACCCCCTCGTCAAACACAAACTATAACTATAACTGTAACGTGCACTTTTTGCAGTCCTTGGAGGGTGTTTCAATCAACAACTGAGCCGTTGGAAACCCGCAAGGATCCATCATCGACATGAGATCAGGCATTCTACGCTACACGGGAACTCTTAGCAACCTAGGGGCGTGCCTGAATCCAGGGTTCTCGAAATAGGATCTTGATACTGAGGGTCTATATTAGCAAGGTCCCTAACCCTAAACCAAAACCCTGAACTCTATCCCGTAAACCCTAAGTTTCAAAGCCTACTATTTTGGGCTTATAGCAGGGTCGCCTGTTTTTCCGAGACTCCCAAAGGCTCCTAGCCGATTGAAAGGTTGAATATACAGTATAACATAATTTCAGGAACCCTAAGGAACAATATCGGCGATTAATGATGATTCTGTATTGGGGTTCCTCTTGCTGCATTAGGGTTCCTCTTGCAACCCATCCGGCAGGATTCCTGCAGAGGGTTACAGGCAACTCCAGAAAATTGGAATATGGTTTCATGGTAGGATACACTATAATTTACCATAGAAGGGTTAGGATAATCGTATTCCAACTTTCTGGCTTTTACCTTAGGGTTTAGGGTACAGGAGTCATGCATGGCGAAACGCTTGTCTACCTGTAGCTGTAGCTCAACTGATGTCGCACAGCACTGCTGTCACCGCCGGTGCTAGGACGGCCCCAAGTCACCACGGAACCGTCCCCCAGGATCGCAGCAAAGGCCTCATTATTTGCCTGAATCTGTTGCACATTCCTCAGCTGATCTCGCACAGCACTGCTGTCACCACCGCCGTCAGCGTCCCCCCAGGTCACGACGGAGCCGTCAGCAAGGATCGCAGCGAAGGCATGCTTGGCCGCTTGAATCTGCTGCACATTCTTCAGCTGATCTCTGACTCTACTGCTGTCACCACCGCAGACAGCATCGCCCGCGTGCACGGGGAGTGCCTCCACGAGGCGCACGCGGGCTTGCCGGTTGGCGAGTGCGAAATCTCTCCCAGGCGCAGCCCATACTGCCTTGTTATGTTCTTCTTGTGGATGATTGGCAGTGGGCTTTTCATGACAATTCGATGGGATCACTATTTGATGATCCTGGGCGGGCTGGTTGTGGGAGCCGGCCTGCTGTGGTTTCAGTTTCGATGGTTTTCGAGATCTCGTCTCAGGGCACTTCGCGCCCATGGGCGGGACTCGGCCTTATGTCGCATGCTGGCTGCGGGAGCTGGTGTGCTGCTTTGTTTTCGTGGTGGCCCACGCTTTGATGGGTCATGCTCCAAGAGTGGTGTGGAAGCTGTGGGGGCTCGAGTGCCACGCGCTGTTGGCAGGAGCATGTTTCGCAGGAAATGGTGGAGGCGACGCCGCAGGAAGCGAAAGTCCCTTCATCAGCCTGAGCTGTCCAAGCAGATTGGCGATGTATGGTGTACAGTTGCTTGGTCAGCTCGCTTTGCCGATCGACGACGGCTTGCCGTCAAGCACGGGCGGAGGCGACTTGGTGTTCGCTGCCCTGCTCAGGTTTGGGTGCTTCGAGGTCGTGGGCTTGGATGTCGGAGGCGTGGTTGCCCGATTTATCCTCCTCGCGCTCTTCGAGGCCGCCAGACGCAATCCCTTGGTGGTGCCGACGTCACTGCTTTCAGTTTTTCCCCTCCTGGGGTTGATGTTCCAGGCCTTTGTGCTCAGAATTTTGGTGTGGCTGATGGTGCTGTCCCGCGCATTTTGCCGGGCTTGCTTACGCATGCAAATGATGCCGATGACGGGGCTGGTGGTGGATCAGCCAGGCATGGTGGTGTCGATGACAAGCAGTGCGGGGCCGGAGGCGTTTTGGCCAAGCCTGCTGAGGGTGTAGACCCTTTCCGTGGAGGTGCTGGTGGCTCCCACGCCACGCGCCGTAAGCGCACTGAGCGCCTCTTGGAGGGCCTGCATGGCCTTTTGAGCGATTGGGGCACCGACGAGGACGATGCTGGGGTTGATGCTGGGGCAGAGCTTCTCTATGCGCAACTTGAGCAGCTTCTGTGGGATCGACCCAGGGATCCCTACACGGCCTTGCAGAAGATAGTGAGGTCGTGGAGCCATGATGGTGCCGTTGATTATTCGAGGGCTTGGGCCCCCGAGCCCGCCGGGACTGACTTTGCTGCCTCCTGGAAGCCTGCTGCTCGCTGGAACAAGGCCAAGGCCAAGCGTGATCCGGCTGAGGTTTGGTCCCAAGCCGAATGGGATGCTTGGAATGCTGGGCGTGCCGCCCCAGCCCCTGCTGAAGATGACGGCTGGACTGAAGTTACAAGAAAGAAGGCAAAGAAGAAGGCGCATGCTGATCCTGCTCTTCGTGTTGATTCTCTTGCTGAGAAGTCGCGGGCGGTCACGTTGGCCGGCTCTCCTGCCAAGGGCAACGGCAAAGGTCGTGACCAGTCTCGTTCCAAAGGGGCTGGCAAAGGATCGGGCGGCAAGGGGAGGAACGGCAACAAGCAGGACTCCTCTTCTGACCCCGCTGTTTTGTTCAAGCATTGGAAACCGCGGCCGCAGGACTGGACTCCTGCTCCGGATCTGGTGCAGACTGTTGCAGATTTCTTGCATGATCCGAGCAGGGATGCTGTAGCATTGGTGACTGACGCTCACGAGCTGGAGTGTTTTCGCACTGTTGTGCAAAGCTCTGACAGTGGGCCTGACCTTACGCTGCTGGTTCCTCCTGATCTTCTGACGAACGAGCGGGAGGCTTTTACGGAGGTGGACTGGCATCTGCAACGTGTTCCTGGAGATTGGCAAGGCCGGGTCCGGGTTACCTCGCTTGCTGTGGCTCACTTGAGCGACGATGCGCCTCGCCTGAAGCCCGCTGCTTCAGCTCCTCAGGTGCCCAAGCCTCAGGATTCCGTTGTGCTTCGGGTCCACGCCGATTGGGTTTACGCTGGGCTTAGCGAGCAGGCTTGGCAGGCTATGACAAAGGCCCCCGGGGCCCACTTCAGGAAGTGGGCCGAAGCAGCATGCCAGGGCTGCAAGGATTCGTGGTCATGGAGTTTGGTTCGGGGCCCGGGCGGCCCTTCCGCTACTGTTGAAGGGCTTTGCCGCCTTAGTGCTAGCAAGGCTGCTCAGGCCATGAGCATGTCGGGCTCACGTTGTGCAGGCATGCGATGGTTCGTCTCTAGCATGCATCGCGAGCAGCCTCTTCCTGCTGTGCCTCAGCTCACGGTGCATTGGGTGCCTTGGCAGGATGGCGAAGATTGGCCGGCTTACATAGCACGGTGCCGCCGCAGTGCTCAATCTGCTGACTTCGGCCTTGCTCGTGGCCATCGGCAGTTGGGCGTACGCAAAGTTGCCACCCAAGAGGACTTGGCACGGCCTAAGGTTGTGCGCCGGCGATGGCGCGTCACTGGAGTTCCCCGCGACTGGGACTTGGAGGATGTCCAGGGCTTTGCTACCGAGTGTGGTTTGGAGAACGTCGAGATCGAGGACAGATCGCCTTGGCGAGGGGCTTCGGCTTGGAGCTTCCGTGCCACTGCTGGCGTTGAGATTGATTTCATGACCTTTGAGATCGAGGATGGAGTTTTGGAGTTCATGCGGCTCGGTGGTGAACGCACTTTTCGAAAGGAGCGGGCTCTTCCTTTGGAGTTCAAGCAGGTCTTCAAGCCTGCCCGCAAGGACCCTGCTAAGGAGCAGCACAAGACCTCGCGGACTCGTGTCGCCACGGTTACTGCTGATGCTGAGCCCGCGGAGGCCGACATGGCCGTCGATGGGGGCGATGATCGACCGCGCCTCGACGATGGGAAATCTCTACCGACTCCCTCTGCTGCTGCCGATAGCGCCAACAAGCGCATTAAGTCGGAGGCTCCTTCTGCTTCCGCACGGCTGCTTCCAGGTGGGCTCCGGCTGTGTGACAACACCGGAGGTGGCGAGTGTTTGTTTTTGGCCCTGGCCGATGCCCTTCATCATCAAGGCAGGTCCAAGCGATCCGCGGCAGAGCTCCGCAATGTAGTGGTTACTCATTTGCGGAGACATCAAGACTCCTATGCCGGATTTTGGAAAGGAGACGCACCGAGCGCTGCTCAGGAGCCCATGCTCGATGAAGGATTCGAAGCCTACCTCATGAAACTGGGAAAACCAGGAGCATGGGGCGGCAGCATAGAAATTGCCGCTGCTGCTGCTACGCTCGCTCAACAGGTGTTCGTCTTCAGGCCGCACCCAGAGAACCCGGGCGAGTTCGACATCCGCGTCTTTGGTGCCCCGAGTGCTAAGACGCCCTTGGCTTTGTGGTTTTCCGACCGACACTACCAAGCGCTTGTGGGCGAGGCTAGCGCCTTGGAGACGGCCTCCACCGGGGCTGTGAAGGCGGTTCTCGGTGACCCGGCTGAGCGCGGGGGAGGCAAGGACAGCGTGAGTACTCGGCCCGCCTCCACGCTCGGTGGTTGCACGGCGCGCTCCTCTCGCTCTTCACTTGGTGGCTGCACTGTTGGTGGCAAGGGCTTGTCGGCTAGGCCCATGGACGCGCGGTCTTCTTGCTCTACGCTGGGAGGCCACACTTCTGGTGCTCAGAGCTCTTCGGCACGGCCTCAGGGAGCCACGACCGACGCTGATCCACCTCCGACGCTTAGCTCAAGCCAACGAGCGCTGCTTCAGCCGCGCTACCGCCGAAATGTGCTGGTGACTGGTGATGGCCCACCGCGGTTTGAGTGTCCTCACTGCGACTACGCCTACACCCACTCCTCGAGGACTGTGGTTTCCTCGGCCCGGCGGACACACCTGGTTCGCTGGCACGATGGAGTCGGGGTCCCTGGATCTGTGCGGGTTGTGGACACTCCTTTCCGGAGGCTTACCGTGGCCGAGATCCAAGCCGACAGTTACGACTGGAAATGCCCTGCTTGCCGCTTCGGCATTCCTGCTCAGGCGAGGGACAGCATCTCCAAACATGTCTTTGAGAGGGAAAAGACAAAGCATCGTCGTGAACGACATGCTTCTTACAATGATCGTCAGTGGCAGGCGCTGGCTGCTACGCAGGCTATGCGCCGCCGAAGCGCTCGCCGGAGCCGTGTGGTGTGCGCTGCCAACAAGAGGGCTGTGAAGCGAGTGGCGAGCGGTGCTGACTTCCCCGGCTTCGATGAGTTGTTGTGGCCAGTGCTTGCTTCGAAAAACCGTCGCACTTGCCATGTGCTTTGGCGGCAGGCTTGGAGCTGCCAGGAGTGCTGCCATCTGTTCACACATGTGTCGCCGAAGTCCATCAGGTCTCGCAGGTGTTGCAAAGTGCCGCCCCGACAGGGCACCCATGCTGCGCGCCGCAGGCGCTTCTTCAAGGTTGCTAAGATCCTCAGGCGGGGGCCGCACGGTCTTCCTGAGGAGGTGCTCACCGCCAGGCTGGCTGCCGCTGAAGCAGCATTGCATCGCAGTGATCCTCGCCGCAGACCTGCTTCTGTGACATCATGACGGCGGCTCATCCTTTAGAGGGCCGAGTGACACGTGTTGGCACCATGAATGTGGGCAAGAGCTTGGCGAGTAAAGTGCTGGCTGTGGTCGCGGTTATGCAGTCCCAGGGCCTTGATATTTGCTGTCTTCAGGAGATTGATGTCAACGAGCCGTCGTGGCCCCGTGTGGTCGCTAGCTTCAGGGCTCAGGGCTTCGACATCTTTGCTGGTGTTGCCGATGCCAATTCCATGCGACGGTGTGCCATTGTTAGCAAGCTTCCCGGCAAGCTGCTGCAGCTTGAGGGTGTCGAGGAGGCAGCGAGGGCGGTGGCCATGGTCTTCGAGGTCCAGCGCAACGGCTCCTACCGTAAGGTGATTGTTGGTTGTACCTACGGCCACGCGAGTTGCCTTGAGGCTGCCTCTCGTCATAGTGGGCAGGTGATTGATGCTCTATGTCGTCGGCGTGTTGACTGGATGCTGCTTGGTGACTACAACGTTGCCCTGGACGAGGCCCCTGCCGCTTGGGAGCTTGCTGCCCGTGCTGATGTTCGAAGCCTCGACGAAGCTTTTCTTGAGTATGGCCCGCTCCCGGCTACTTCTCCGAGTCGGCTGAGGCGGATCGACTTCGGCCTCGCTTCCCGGCAATTGTCGGCGGAGGCTCTCCATACCTTCGAGACCATCGCTGATCATCGAGGCACGGCTTATGATATGAGGTTCGCTGGCCCACGGGGTTTCTCTGGTCCGCCTCGCGCCTCTCTTACTGCGGCGGATGTTTCGCCCTCGTGCTGGGAGGAGGTGTGGCGAACCCGAGCTGCTTCTTTCCAGGCGGCTCTCACCACGGACGTCGAGGAGGCTTGGACCATCCTTTCCAGTGCTGCTGAACAGGCGATGGCTGGCCCAGCTCAGCGCTTCAATGGTTGTGCTCGGCACTCTACGTGGCGACCTCACCGAGAACGTGATGTTCACAAAGCTGCTGCCGGCGCCGAGTCCCTCTTGCTGACGCGGATGCGGCGCCTTCAACGACGACTTGCCCATCTGCGCCGTGTCCAGCATGACGCGCAGCTGCGGCGCAACATTGTTGCCGACCTGGGGCTCCTGGGCCACACCTTCCCTGAGCTCTTGGAGTTCCGGCATGGCGGTGAGCTCGGTGCTGTGCGGCTGGTGGATTCCCTTGTGGCCGCGCTTGAGAAGGAGTCTTTGGAGTCTGCAGTGGCTGCTTGGAGGCAGGGCATCGACTTCAACTACAAGGCGCAGTGTGCTTGGGTTAAGCGTCGCTCCGGCCTCGAAAAGGAGCTTGAGAATGCTGGCGAGGTGGACCCGCTTCTTTCTCGGGTCGCCATCCATCCGACGCGGGTCATTGCTGAGGCGGAGGAGCAGTGGCTGCCCCGGTGGTCGCGCAGGCAAGGACGTTGCCATGCCGCCGTTGCGACTGCTCTGAGCTCTCTTCCGGAGCTGCCGCGTGCGAATCTTGAGCTGTCCTTCACTGGTGCTGAGCTGTTTGCCATCGGCAAGACCATGTGTGGAAAAGCTGGCGGACCAGACGGCTGGACGGCTGATTTGTGGTGCCATTTGCCGCTGGATTTCTGGAACTGCCTGGCGAGTCTTTGGCAGGCGGTGGTTCGGCTGAAGAAGTTGCCACACATCTGGCGCCACTCGCGTGTTGCTCTCATCCCGAAGGGCAACGGTGACTGCAGGCCGCTGTCTTTGCTGTGCATCGCCTATAGGATTGGTGCGAGGGCGGTGCTTTCGCAGGTTTCTTCTTGGGCGGAGGCATGGCTTGGGCATCAGACGAGTGGTGGAGTGCCGCGTAGGTCGCTCAAGGATGTTGTCAGTCAAGTGCTTGTTTCCAGCATGGATGGAGGAGTCACTGTCGCTGAGGATTTGTCAAAATTTTTCGATGGCATCGACCACCAGGATTTGGACATGGCGATGGAGCGGCTTGGCGCGCCGCGCCAGTTTCGCGATTTGGTGAGCCTCTTCTACGACGAGCACTACAAGCTTTTTTCGGCGGGAGGTCTGCTCGGAGGCTGCTGGCACAGGACGGCTCGAGGACTGTGCCAGGGTTGCCCGCTGAGTCCGCTCCTCGCCTCGACCGTCATGTTGGCTTGGGCTTTGCGTCTCGAGCAGCTCCCTGGAGTACGAGCGGCTTCCTTTGTGGATGACCGTTACATGCTTCTGAAACCGCAGGCGGATGCTGGCATGGCTTGTCGGTCCAGCCGCGACTTTGACAGTGCTCTGGGTTTTTCCTGCGACAGTGCTAAGTGCAAGGTGGCTGCTCCTTCCTCTTGTGCTTGGGCTGCAGGTGTGGTGCGAGCTTTTGGCTACGAGTCCACCTCCGTCCTCAAGGTGCTGGGCTTGATGCTTGATTTCAATGCTGGAGGCCGCGCTTTGCTGGCCGGGTTCTCGGTGCAAAAGGCGCGGCAGCGACTCCGACTTGCCTCGGTCGTTGCTAAGACTGTGGCGTGCAGGCGGCGGCTTTTTCGGTCCCTGGCGGTACCTTTGTGGACTTGGGCTGGCGCTTTTGGTGGCCTCGCAGCTGCGGAGGCCAACGAGCTGCGGGCGGACATTCTCTGCCGCGTGGGGTCGACGAGTGTCCGAGACAAGGCTCGCCCTCTGGCGCTGGAAATCATCGGCTACGACTGCGACCCTGTCTTCTCTCGCAGGTGGGCCGCGCTTCGTGAAGTTACCAGGGTGGCTACCTCCACGGCGGCTTGGCAGGAGACGGCCCCTCTTGATGTTGCCCTTCGTGCTTGGCCGCTGTATCTTCACTTTGCCATGGACATCCTCACGGAGCTCGGGTGGCAGGTCGAGGAGAACGGCCGAGTTATCTCCAGAGTCGATGCTCAAGGCCGAATCCGGCGTTTCCGCTGCGGCCAGGACCGCCTTGAGGTCTTGCGTGAATGGGTTATGGACTGGCACCGTCGTGAAGCTCTGGTTCAGTGCCAGCGGGTCCACAGGGATTACCATCGCACTGAGCCGGCTCTGGCTCGTGGTGGATGGCTGCCGCCGATTGCCAATGGCACCCTGTGCACTTTTCGTGGACATTGCAAGCATTTCGCTGTGTGTGGCGCCTTTGGCCGACAGCTTTGCCTAGGCCATGGATGCAGTGGATGGGACAAGGCCAAGCGCAATGGTTTGGAGGCCATCCCTCAATGCCGATGTGGGCTTGCTGAGCCTAGCCGACCTCACCTGCTCTGGAGATGCCCGGAGTTCACCACGCTCTCGGCCGCCTGCGGGCCGCCTACTACGCGATTGGCCGAGCGGCTGCTTGCTGTTGCAGTGCCTGAGATCCCGCCTGCTCCACCTGTCCTCGACCCTGGTGAGGTGCTGGAGGACATCGCTGCCGACATCCGACTTCGGTGGCCACCGGATGGGGTGCTGTTGCTCGGCACCGACGGCTCCGCGTTCGACTTGGTCGCTGCTGCCGCTGTCGCCGTTGAGGGAGGGGGGGTCTTTGCTTTTGGTCTCCAAGGTGAAGATCAATCCCCCTACAAAGCCGAGCTCGAGGGTTTGAGACTGTGTCTTCAAGGCCTTTTGCGAGCTGGTGTGCCGGGGCGTCATTGCGATTGATTGCAAGGCGGCGATTGATGCCTGGAATGGTTGTGGGTGTCTCTCTTTTTACGTGACACTCTTGCGGTCGTTGCGAGCCCAGTTGCGGTCGCTCGGACTCGAGGTTGATGCCGTCTGGGTGCCTAGCCATGGCAAGCCGACCCCTCCTGGATGGCGTGGCAGTGCTTTCTTTTCGCTGCAGCGGCTCCGTGCCATCAACGAGCGTGCTGACGGCGCGGCTGGTCCTTTGGCCCGGCGGCGTGCCACTGGCTCCCTCCGCCAACGCTGTCTCCGGGCGCGCGAGGAGGCTGCCAGATGGGAGATGCGAGTCCTCGCCCTCGCCGAGCGCGTGGCCGAGGAGTGGGATGCGTGCGAGACCTGAGGGACTCCCACGGCGGCTGGCAGGACCATTCGTGGGCATCCTGCTGGTCGCTCCACCAAACATTTTAAAGACAGCATCGCCCCAGGTGACGACGGAGCCGTCAGCAAGGATCACAGCAAAGGCCCGCGAAGTTGCTTGAATCTGCTGCACATTCTGCAGCTGATCTCGCAACGCGCGGCTGTTACCGCCGAAGTCAGCATTGCCCCAAGTCACGATGGAGCCATCACGGCGGATCCCAGCAAAGGCAAAACCAGTTGCTTGAATCTCCACCCAGGTTACTACGGAGCCATCACCAAGGATGGCAGCAAAGGCATGCCTGGTTGCTTGAATTTGCTGCACATTCTTCAGCTGATGTTGAACATCAGTGCTGTTCCCTCCGCAGCCCCATCCCACGACGGAACCGTCAGCAAGGATCGCAGCGAAGGCATGCTTGGCCGCTTGAATCTGCTGCACATTCTTCAGCTGATCTCTGACTCTACTGCTGTCACCACCGCAGACAGCATCGCCCCAGGTGACGACGGAGCCGTCAGCAAGGATCGCAGCAAAGGCCCACGAAGTTGCTTGAATCTGCTGCACATTCTGCAGCTGATCTCGCATCGCGCGGCTGATACCGCCGAAATCAGCATTGCCCCAAGTCACGATGGAGCCATCACGGCGGATCCCAGCAAAGGCACAATCAGTTGCTTGAATCTGCTGCACATTCTTCAACTGGTCTTGCACAACACTGCTATCACCACCCATGCTAGCAAGCCCCCCAGTAACCACGGAGCCATCACTCAGGATCGCTGCCTTTGCTCCATGATTTGATTGAATCTGTTGCACATTCTGCAAATGAGATTGCACAGCGTTGCTGTCACCACCGGAGAGGGCATAGCCCCATGTCACGACGGAGCCATCCCCCAGGATCGCAGCGAAAGCACCCCCTCCACAGCATATGTCCACTCTTCGAACCTGCAGCGTCAGCGGCTCCGCATGCGCCAACCTGGCCTTCTTTACCGGTGCTCCTACATCGAGGACGCTTCCAGTGGAGTCCAAGAGTCGGCCTTTCCCAACCCCCAAGGGCTCTCTGCGCACGACCTCTCAGTGATTCCAGAGAATCGTCCGCGTGTGTCTGAAGTGACACCGTCTTGCCACTTATGAGGCTCACATCAAGCGTCAGCGACATGATGGAGGCTCACGCTTCTGATCAGTCCATGGCCAAAATGCCGAAGGCCGGAGCTGCATTGAAAAGTATAGGGGCGGTACGTAATAATGAAATAGGGCTTATTGGAATCTTACACTACAGCGATTTTAGAGGGACAAGGGACTAGTAGACATTACTTCGTTAGACCCCAATGTTAGACGTATCAGACTTGGATTTGGTTTGCTCGGTTCGTAAATGACGAAAAAGGCCAATCTGTTGAACTTCCACTACAATCGGACTATCAAGCACAAGCCCAGAGAGCGAAATGCCACTTAATGAAGCAAAGTAGCTTAAATCTCGATATGAAGCCCCTTATGATTTAAGGTATATTCCCTAATCAAGGGTATTTAACCCTATAAACCCCTTAAAACCCTGAGAAAGCCCTTAACGGCCCCCTTAAAGGAACCCTAACTTTACGGTATAAGCCTTATAGTACCCTTATAGGAACTCCTTTAAAGGAGCCCTAATGTTAGGGTATATTGCCAAATTAATTCAGGGGTACTGGGCTCTCTGGGAGGTCTATCGACCAACTACAGCAGCTGCGTATTGTAGAGCCAGGAAGAGTAAGCAGAACACGCCATGAATCGAAGGTTGGGTTTAGGGTTTAGGGCTGGGTGGAGTAATATAGTGGCCTTGATAATTGGAATAGTGTTCCTTTAAAGGGTACCTTGAAGGGGTTTATAATGAGGGCTCTACAGTAGGGTTCTCTAGTATAGGATCCTCAACAGTTAGAATAGGGTTGCTGGAGGCACTGTTTTTCGAGTATTTTGCATATGTTCGAGTGGATTTTACAAGTTCTTTACTTGTGCCCTGTTACAACTGTTACAACGACGAAACGAAAACTACAATCATTATCACTATTATTGCTCGGTTCTGCCATACATACTGCTTTGTTTTGCACATTGTTCGTTATGCAACGTTTCGTTGGTCCTGTTACTTGCTCTTGTTAAAGCTGTTGGTATTGATGTTGTTACTGCTGCTGTCGCTGCCGTTGAGGTTGCTGTAGATATTACTGCTGTTCCTGCCGTTCTCGCTGCTGCTGCTGTTGTTCTTGGTCTTGATGTTGTTGTTAGTTTAGTTATTGCTATTGTTATCGTCGTCATCGTTGCTGCATGAGGGACTGATACTTGCACATCATTCTGTTCTTGTCTAGTTCATGGTTGGGATAGGATTAACAAGCTAAATTGTTCATCCTTACTGGGTTTAAGTACCTATAAGAATGTAAAGTGTTTAAGTACCTATAGGAATGTAAAGTGTTACCCAACTATGACAAAGCATCTCCCCGACGAACTTTTCAGTTGCGGCCAATTTCTCCTTCATTGTTTGGACTGGCCTTGTGAAGACTGTTTCGGGCTGAGGGTTCGCCTTGGAAAGTGCGTGAGTTTGCCATTTACTTTCGAGGTTCATAAATCCTATAACCAAGGTGGGACACCTACTAAGTCTTGGCTACTAAATCGTTCTGCCATCCATCATCCATCATCTCCTGCCTAATCGGGCTTTCTTGGGAATCAGCGGTTTGCCACCCATCACTTCGAGTTCGACACACAACTTACCCGACTGTTCCGTCGGGTTTTGGAGGCCCAGTCAACTTTGTAGGGTCTGGTGCTGAGTGTTGGCATTCCGGGCACCAATCCCCTCACTAGACAAATTTTTTCCTGCACTAATAATCCTTCGGGAACCGGTATTCCGACGCACAAATCTCTTTCATTGCGGTGGCTTTGCCAGGTCTAAGGTTGAAGAGTTGCCACTCGTCTAGTCGTCATTTTAGCAATACCCTAAGTTCGGTTATGCGTTGTGTGGGGAAGTTGGACACTTTGCCCCATCTGCGTGTCTTCACCATATCCTATTCAAGATTATGGATTTTGGGAACTGAGCCATGCCTTGCAGGAATTGGGGGTTGCCCTCCATCCCGCCTAGGCCTTGGGGTCTCATGCTGGGGTATTTAGGAACCAGTGGTTCCTTTTGGTGTCTCGAGGCCTCGGTGGCACTTACAGATATGAAACCATCCTGATCTATTTGATGTTGTGTTTTGGGGAACCAGTCATTGTCATCGTTCGACGCATGGGGTCTGTAGTTTTGTTATGTCACCTGCAGTACGGGGTCTCGGGTGCATGCCACCATTCGCCCATATGAACCCATCATTACCGGTTAAGTTGTTGTTGCTTTAGTTGCTCGGGAGACAATGATTCCTTGGGCTTCCGGTCTCTGAACAACAGAGTTGCTTTGTTTATGATTGGCTGCATAACCCCTACCATCATCTAGTAATTCGTATTGGAGTTTGATTCTTTAAACCAGCATTCCCTGAGTCTATCTTGATTATCTGTTGCCCCCAATCATACACCACAAACAATTGCTGCAGTAGAGCAGTGCCAGCATTCATTCTGTCGTATTCCCGTTCTCGGCCGCTGTACCGTCACACTTCCTCTCTCGAAATGTGTGCGTGTGTGTATATATATATACACACATACATGTATGTCTGTATGCATGTATGCATCTGTGCATATAGAGATATACATGAATGTACTTCCCTGATGCCCCAATTTGTACCCTTGTATACACGTACATGCATGTCTGTTTTCGTTCGGATATGCGGGCATACATACACATTCATACATACATGCATGTGTATATATATATATATATGTATTTATCTATTTGAGCCACTGCGTTTATTTATTGCTCGGGCTAATTACGCTATCTCGAGGCGGTGCCCCTATCTCGTTTCATCATGTTAAGTACTGGCAGAAAAAGTCGATCTCGTTCAAGTATCGTTATAGTGCTAGATATACTTGATCTCGTTTGAAGCGGCGCCCCTATCTCGTTCCCCTAGTAGGGCTAGTTCCGACAACAAAAATACTGCACGGAGGTATCTCGTTTCAAAGTACTGTAGTATAAACGCAAATAAAAGCCGTCGCTCATTTATCTTGATTGTTTACAGGCATACATACATACTTGCATACATACTCTTATACGCACATAAAACAGATACATGGATTCGCGTAAAATTACATTTATCCACATACACATTTTCAAAAAGATATTCTCATACGAAATGCATACAGACATGTTAAAAGCAGATGTTTTCGTGACACATATATGAACATGTAAGTACACACACATATGTAAGCGCGATGCAACATGTTTGGGTTTTGTGCATGCAAGAATAGTGCCATCTACACCCAAACCACGGAACATGGACTGGGCTGCCCTACCCTGCGAAGGAGGCCGCTTCAGGATAGTGGCGCGCGGAGGAAGAGGGTCCGGTGGCTCCCAGGAGGGAGAAGGGGGGGAGGGAGGCGCAAAAAAAGCGAAAAAAGTTATGTCTGTGGGTTTTTAAATGTCGTTTGTCTTGGATTTTGTTTTGCCCCCCCCCAATCCGCCTTTTGGGAGAGGGCTTAGGAGCCGAGCTCTCAGCCTGGAGGGCTGCATCCCTTAAAACAGTTGCGTGGTCTAGTCCATTTGGGAGTTTCCGAAAATTAGGGGTACCTTATTTGGGGCCCTTATAATAAGGATCCTACTATTTAGGGTACTATATTAGGGTCCCCTATTTTCGGAAACCCCCATTTCACTGCATGAATATGGGAGTTCCGAAAGTAGGGGCTCCTAATATGGTACTCTAGAGAGTAGGATCCTTATTATGAAGGCCCCAAAATAAGGAACCACAAATTTTCGGAAACTCCCATATGTCAATCACGGTTTTAGTATCAGTGTTATTTTGCGGTTACTGCTTGATAGTCATCGTCGTATTTCATCATACATGTTTTATGGAACGTCTACTTTGACTAAACCCGCACAACGCAGGCCTCCACAATGTACTTTTCTGCTGATACTATAACTAGAATAAGGAACCCCGCAAAATGGTATAATAGGTAATTATTGAGGCCCCAATAGGACGTTTTCCTAGAAGCTTCAGTACATTTTCAATGTGGGAGTGTAGCATCAAACCCTGGACCTAAGTCGACGAAACAGACTTTGGGTTTAAGCTTTAGTTTCGGTCTTTAGGGTCTTCAGGGCCCGGTGAATAGGGTACAGGCTGGAGCCTCAACTGCAGGGACAAAGAACTGAAGCTCGTCCCAGAGCCCAATACCCGATAATTCTAGGGAGTGTACATGTGAAACCGTTTTTCGTGCGGAAGAAATCGAAAATCATTCCAGGCTTCATATCATGATTAATTAAAGCTATAGTCCTTCATAAAGATGTACTGGGCCCTCTGGGTAAGCCTAACTTCGGGTAATCTCACTTGGGAGACTTGTAGCCCAAGTGTAACCTACTTACTGGGTTTCTTGAGCCTGAGCTTTTGAGTTGATCCTGAAACCCTACATCCCACACCGTCAGGCCACCTGCCCACTCTTGTCTTCCAGGTTGATCGCCGAAGAAGCTACCTCCCAAGCCGTTGAGGGCTCTGGGGCGTTGTTTTTTGGGGCTTAGGTCTGTGAGGTCTATGGCTTCTTAACATAGGGGCCTTAATAATTAGAATAGGGTGTTGGGGCCCATTATACTATACTATAACGATGATAAAAAAACACCAAAGGAGTATAGGTAATTATTCAGGCTCCTATATTAGGCGGTGGGATCTAGCGTTCGTTCACACGGCTTCTAGGGCCTACCCAGAGACTCCAATATCCCTTAATTAAGGAATATTTCTTAAATTATGGTAGGATCCCTAGTATGATTTAAGGTATGTTCCTGAATTAAGGGATATTGGAGTCTCTGGGTATAGCTGGTGGGCTTGGGTGTTGCAGCAGATTACGGCCTCGAGGTTTGCTCGGATACCCAGTAACCTAAGAATAAACAGGCCTCTGTTTTTGGTATTGGGTAACTTTATAAGGAACCTAGGACTACAAAAAGGGAATAAGGGTACTACTGGGCATCCTAGTTTGTGTGTACGTACGTAGAGTAGAAGCCAGGAAGTTGGAATATCATTATCGTAGCCCCCTTTAAGGCAAATTATAGGGGATCCTACCATTAATCCATATTCCAACTTTCTGGAGTTCCCTTTAGTACGTACGGCTCAGCCATCTGCAGCAGCCCGACTCGACAAATCACTTCACACAAGAACGTCACTAGGATACCCAGTAGCCTAAGAATAAAAAGGCCTCTCTTTTTGGTATTGGGTAACTTTATAAGGAACCTAGGACTACAAAAAGGGAAAAAGGGTACTACTGGGCATCCTAGGCCAGATTTAGGGCCTTAACACCTGCAAAGCTTGAGCCAGGGCCCAGAGGCTCCAAACACTGAAACCCGAAAACCCACTTTAAGGATTACGGCTCGGGGAAAGGATTGTACAGCTAGTTCTAGGCTGGACAAGAGCTTATATAACAGTGATAGAGGCAACCCTGATCGTCGTAATATGTCCTACTACTACGACTTTACTGAAAAGACGTGACATCGAGTCGACACGGGAACAAACGCAATATGTAACCTACTGTAAACTCTATATGTACCCAGTCATGGACCAGGGGCTGTAATAATTAGACAGCAATTTCGAGATATACAGTACTATGACCATACATGTATTGATTCGATTCGAGCCTTCTTCATGAGTAGCAATAATATAGGGACCTTAATAATTAGAATAGAGGTTTTGGTGCCCATTATACAATAGTTAGAAGAAGGAATCCCCAAAATAGTATAGGTATCTAGTAGGGCCCTATACTAAACCCCCCCACAATACCCCTTATAGTACTCCTTGTAGACCCCTTTAAAAAAAGGAACCCGGTGATTATTGAGGCCCCTATAGCAACAAGCGTGCGTCCGTAGCCCTCCAAAAGGGTCCGAAGGATTCGTCATGTCGAGATGCAAGGCCCATTCGCAACTCAACCTGATCCCTAAACTAAAGCCTAAGCCCTGCCTACACCTTGGGTACGGCCCCCACTCAGGAATAGTTGAATAATATTCATAATATATTTCTATTCAAGTAAAAGCCAGAAAGTTGGAATATGAGTATCCTAAACCCTTTATGGTAAATTATAGGGTATCCTACCCTGAAACCATATTCCAACTTGCTGGAGTTCCCTGTAGGACCTTAATAGTAGCCCTCTTATAGACTCTTACTGTATGGGGGCCGTACCCAAATTTGAAGTTTTTCCTAAACCCTAAACCCTAAACCGTTTATTCCCAAATTAAGAGAGCTACCTAACCTAAACCCAACCCAGCCCTGACCCAAGTTATTGTCTTTCAGATTTCGAAAACGGTTGAAGTTTTCCGCAGGGATTGCTAAGGGACCCTAGTATAGTACCCTAGATACTAGGATCCTTACTATAAGGACCCCATAACAAGGCACCCCGAAGTTGTGGATAGGCGTCCAGTTGAGGGGTGCTGTATGCACTGTAGTGTCTGCTCCCCAGTCACGCCACCCGAAGCAGAATCCACAACTATACAAAACCTCAACCCTAAATACGACAACCCACAACCCCAAACCCGAAAACCCGGAACCCTAAAACCCGAAGCCCCGAACCCTAAACCCTAAGCCTATATCGCTAAATCTTCTCAGCAGCGCACAGACTTGGCCAAGGAAGGATACTTCTTGTCATCCTTCACTGAAGCTGGATCCTGGACTGTGGCGGTTCAGGGTTAGGCTTTGCGGTGTAGGGCTTAGGACAAGGATTTCCTAGTGCTGTAGAGGCGCGGTCGGGATTGGGGTTTAGTCTTTTGCTCGTGTTTGGGTGCACTCGCGGATGTTTTTGTTTGTGGGTCTTGGGGGAATCGAGTTTATGGTTTGGGCGGTTCGGGGCCGAAGGGGCGACAATGCAAGCGGAGGCGCTTTGCACAAACTCGTTTGATCTCCGAACCTCCGATCCCATAGCCCACCAGAATCCACGAGCTTTCATGGTCAGAAATGGAACAGGATTGCTGCCTGTAGAATACTGACAATGATGACCACGGTAATCATCATGACACTGATACTGCTACTGCTACTGCTACTGCTACTGCTACTGCCACTACTGCCACTACTGCCACTACTGCCACTGCTGCCACTACTGCCACTACTGCCACTACTGCCACTACTACCACTACTACCACTACTACCAGTACTACCACCATCACCACCACCACCACCACGACTACTACTACTACTACTACTACTACTACTACTACTACTACTACTACTACTACTCCTGCTACTGCTACTACTACTACTACTACTACTACTACTACTACTACTACTACTACTACTACTCCCACTCCCACTCCTACTCCTTCCTACTCCTACTCCTACTCCTACTCCTACTACTACTACTACTACGACTACTACTACGACGACTACTACTACTACTACTGCTGTTGTTGCTACCACCACCACTACTACTGTCAGCAACAACAACACTCATAACGACTCATAACAACTACAATACCTGTAACAACGATAACCACCATAATGCTGATGTCGCGTGTAACATTGTTAATGAACACTAACAGCAACAAACAACAGCCATAACAGTGGTAGTAGAAACATCAACTTCAATCATGAAAATATTAATGCTCACAGTAGGACTAGTGATGTTAGCAATGATAATGATGACAACAGTAGTAATGATAGCAATGACAATAATACTGATAGTGACAATAACAGTCCACGTCAGCACGAATGTTTTAGAGCCAACATAGTACTGACAATCATCATCATAATCATAACAGTGCCCATCATCATCGACATCACCATGGTCATCAATGTCATCATCATCATAATCATGCTAACCCTCATGAACAATACGAATACTCGTAATAAGAACAGTAGCTGGAATCATAATATGGAGCCCCTCCACTGCAGAGACTTCTGCAGACGTCGTCGTAGGAGACGAGTCGTCGCTTGAGCGTGCCCCGAGCCCAAACCGCCCAGAGCTCCAAACGACAGTACACCCTCAACCTAAAGCCTAAACCCTAAACTCCGAACCCTAAACCAACCTGAAAAGACAACCTTTAAGCCCTGAACAACAAGAATGTCAAGGGCGCCTTGTTCTTCACAACGCCCCAGGCTGGGGCAGTCGTCTCCTGCGTGGTAACATTCGGAGGGATCGCGGGATGAGGGATTCGGCTGCGTGTTGTAGAGGGCCTTAACCCTAAACCCTAACCCCTAAACCCTAACGTCTAAACCCTAAATCCTAACCTCTAAACCCTAAGCCCTATGCGGTTTTAAAGGGCTTGTCTAACAGGAGGGGTCGGAGCTCTGGAGCCTCAGGTTTTGGGGTTGAGATGTTTTTGACTATCTTGGGGTACCCTTTTCTGAATGGATCTAACTGAGGTACTGCCCCCAGGCAGTAACAGTCTATAACAGGGCTACTATTGCAGTCCTGATATATCTATGCTATGAATATTATCCAACTGTTGCTGGGTGGGGGCAGTACCCAAGATCCGACTATTATTTAGGGGACCTATCAGGGCACACCCCCATTCTTGCTGGAGCTCGAATATCAAGATGTTCCTGGGTGTTTACGGGGCTTAGGATTGATTGTTGTGGGTGTTTTCTGGTACACCCAAAAGGCTAAAGGTTACCTACTCTGCTGCGAAGTTTGGGTTCAGGGATCTCAGAACGATTGGGCGGTTCAAAAGCTGTGCAGCCCGAATGAAAACTCTAACAAGCCTAACCCAGAGACTCCAATGTCCCTTAATGCAGGGATATACCCTGAACCATGGTAGGATCCCCAATGTGATGTAAGGAATATTCCTTATGAAGGGATATTGGAGTCTATGGGAACAAGTATGATCCTCATTATGATCGACCAAAGAAGCTCCTACATTCGGCCAGCATTGTCGACTGTAGGCATGCTTTACCCAGAGAGCCCAATACCACGTTTTTAAGGATTTTGCCACACAATATACGGGGCTACAGATCCTGATTTGACTGTATTCCCATTTATTAAGGGGTATACCACAACTTTTTCGGGGCTACATATTTTGATCTAAAGCTATGTTCCTGCACTAAGGTGGTATTGGGCTCTCTGGGGATAGATTCCCCCCTAAAGAACCGATATCTTCGAGGAATCCGAGTCTCCAGTCTGCGATGCCACGAAGCCCTAAGTCATTTCGGACAAGATTTGAAGCCCTTGTGGAGGGAGGCCTAACAGAGCCTAAACTACCAACACCTACTTTTTTGGTAGGGTCCAAATTTTAGGTTATGGATGTGATCCGGCCCAGTTCCCTTGCCGCGAGGGTCCGCGAGGGTGCATGTGTGATGACCACGTTGCGGTGCAGAGCCCCTTTGTGAGAATAAGCATGCTTCTCCTGAAGCGACTCCTTGAAGCAGGACAGCACCAAGCCCACATTGTGGCGTTCAAACAACTTCCGGTAGGATGTACGAATGGATTGCGAGTGCAGCTGCGCGTCTCCAGGTGACTGGCTGGCCAACGAAGAGTCCGAAGAGCCAGCAAGCCTCATACGAGTGTGGCTGCGCGTCTCCGGGCTGAGGCTTTGACTGGCTTGACAACGAGGAGCCAGGAAGCCCGATACAAAGGGACTGCCAGTGCAGCTGCGCGTCTACTGAGGCTTTGACTGGCTGGGCAAGGAGGAGCCAGGAAGCCTTAAACGAATGGATTGCAAGTGCAGCTGTGCTCTCCAGGTAATTACAGGCTTTGACTGGCTGGACAACGGAAAGCCAGCAAGCCTTATACTCGAAAGGAGCGCGAAACACCCGTCACTGCCCGTTTTCTGAAGACATCTGCCGTTGCACAGCCATCGGAGGCTCAGGCAGGGTGGTGTGAAAAGGTGTGGGTGCCCAAGTGTTTGATTCTGCGACATCGGGCAACCCTCCAAGCAAAAGCACCGGATTCGGCCGGTCAGGCCGAAATCTGGCTCAAACGGAGCTGGGGTTTCCAAAATCGGGTATAGGGTCTAGGGTATGGAAGTTTCGGAGATTTGGTTCAGGGTTTAGGGTTCTCATCGTGAAAGTTACTGTATGGGTATATTTGTCGTCATGTTCCTATATTGTTTTGAGAGTACAGTTAGTCCCATAAAGTTGGAAACCGGATTAAGGCCAAATAGTGCTGGGATTCCCTATATATTACTCTTAAGGATTGAGGCTATTGGGTTTCCAACTTTTGGGCTTCTACTGTATGTTAGTGTTCTGTGATTGGCAAGCCTCCTGTAGGACAGCTTCTTCAGGATGCGAGATGAGGCGAGAAACCGGCTGAACATCATGATCTCATCCTAATCCCAAAACCCTGAACCCTAATGCCTAAACTAGACCCCGAATCCTAAACCCCTAAACCCTAAACCCAGACCTCCGAACCTCTAAACCCCTTAACCCCAAACCCTAAACCTGAACCCTTAACCCTAAGCCTGAAACAGAAGGACAGAAAGCCTGGGCTTGAAGCCTCTTGGACTGCCTATGAGATGTTTTGGGGGGTTTAGGGCTACCTGAACCCTGAAACCAAAAAAGCCCAACATCCCTTGAGTAAGGAATATACCTTAAATTACCAGGGGCTTATATCATTATGGTTTGAATATAACTTTTTTGAGGGGCTTAATTATAGTATATATTATGATTTGCATATACCTTGACTTATAGTAAGGGGCTTCATATTATGATTCAAGCTATATATCTTCCTTAAGTAAAGGGTATTGGGCTCTCTGGGAAGACCTTGGGGTGTGACTTTCTTCTATCAGTCCTTCGGTTGATGATATAAATCCTGCATTACCCATAATAAGGAATATACCATAATTAACATAGTTTAGGGTCCTGAAGGTAATGCGGGATTTATATAATCAGCAGTTAAGGAGGTGGGGTTTTGGGGGAACAGGTCGACCCTAAGCATCCCCAAAGTAGGTTTAGGGTTTAGGGTTTAGGGCTTTAGGGTTTAGGGTTTAGGGGTTTAGGGTTGTCCGTCCTCCTCCTTCTCCTTCTCCTCTTCTCGCACGAGCTTGCCTGCAGGCATCAGCACAATCAAAATGGCTGGACACGTATATACCTGTCATTCGCAATTGACGCACCGTGGGCTGAGCCCAAGATCCCTCACAGAAGGAATCTACCTTAACATTTTTGCCGTATTCCTTAAGTAAAAGTATCGGACTCTCTGAGTATCTGGGGTTTAGGGACCTTTGTGGTTTACGGTTCAGGGCGCGTTTGGCCGTAGACTTTATGGTTGGAACATGAAACAGGGAGCCACCACACCGAGAGACTCCAATACCCCTTACTCAAAGAATAGTCCTAAAATCATTTTAGGGATCCGAATATGAATTAAGGGATACCCATACTCCTGAATTAAGGGATATTGTTCTAGGGATCCGAATATGATTTAAGGAATACTCATACTCCTTAATTAAGGGATATTGGAGTCACTACAGACGGTTGCACTTTTATAGAGGAGGCTATTGGAGGGCTACGTCTGAGTCTAGTATCCACTAGAAGATACCCCTGGAGCCGAACTTCTGAACGGGACGCCTGCATCCTCTCCCCAAGGCATCCAATCCAAAGTTCACTCGAGGGGGCAGTGTGCGCAACCCTACACCCTAAACCCTCAACCCCTAAACCTTAAACCCTCATCCCTACCAGAATGATACGGACTCGACTTCGTCACGGTGCCGTCCAAACATGTGAATGCCGGTGGCACGTCCTGTCGGGCCCAAGTGTCGAAGCTTTCTACCTAGAGACTCCAATATCCCGTAATTCAGGAATATAATATACCCTAAGGGTTCCTAAAAGGGATCCTTAAAGGGATCTCTAGGGTTTAAGGTTTAGGGGAGTCTAATACCCCTTAATTCGGGAATATACCTTAAACTATAGTAGGATCCCGAATATGATGTATAGAATATTCCTTAATTAAGGGATATTGGAGTCCTTGGGTAGTCTGTTAAGAGTGGGATCCCAGCAGCGAGGACGTCGTCAGATACTGGTGGGATATACCCATAGTTAAGGACCCTAAAGCACAGGTACCCTCCCTGCATTTCAAGAAATGCCCCAAGATTCCCAAACGGCCTTTCCGAACTTAACAGGAAGCGCACAACCTCCGAAAGGGAATCGCACATCGCACTTGGCCTCTCCAAATGCACAAATTACACCCTTAACCCTGAACCCTAAGGTTTCTATGCTGTCAGTGCAGGGTCAACTCAGGACGAAGGCGGAATGGCGCGCCTGCAACTTCCACCTTCATGGTGGCTTGGACTACTTCCTCTTCGTGCCAACCGTCGTCCTGCTTCGGGATCTCTAAGCCCTACCCGTGCGCCCCAGTTAACTACACAGAAAACCTCCCGCACCCCGCACCCCCCCTTTCAAATCCTATAAGGGGTTCTGGAGGTGGAAAATGACCACCCCACCCTGAACCCCAAAATCACGATTGCGTGATAAAATAAGGAAATCTACCCTGCAGCAAAGCTTCACTTTAGGGTTTTTCAGGTTTAAGGGTTTAGGGTTTCATGTTGATTGAAGGAACTGTGTAGAATCAGAGTGCCACATGCTACTTGTACTAAATGGGCACTTCCCATTAACTAGTTCGTCCCGCTTTCTGTCAGAAGCGCGCCCAACAGCCCGAAATGTGCCATGAACTTAATTTGTACTTAAGGTTGAACTTTAAGGTGCTCTGAATCACTGAATCTACACTTTGGTTGACTGAGGCCCGGAACCTGAAATCCTGATCCCCCCCCGGCACAACAAGCAGTATGTTACACTATGAACCGAAGCTCGTGGCAGGTTGCGGGCGACCAAAACAAGCACCTACACATATGGATGTGGATGGTGTTATGGGCTTACAAGGGGGATTTCACAGTCAGTCTGATATAGGCAATAGGGGGCCTCATAATTATAACAAGGTTGTGGGGATATAACGGGACATCTGACAGTTTGGCCATCATAAGGAACAGTAAACAGTACTCTATACTCACCGCCTAGACCTAAGAATAACCTAGGAATAAAAAAAGGGTGCCCGTTTTGGTTCAAAGGGTGTTATAAGGGAACCTGAACCCTAAAAAGGGAATAAGGGCCTACTCTGGTATCGCTCCTCAGTCCACTTGCCGGACTTGTACTCATTCTGCAACACCTCCAAGACATCGAAGGCGAAAGCGAGAGCCCCACTGTCAACGCATGATGCCATCAACTGCGTCTTGATCAGTGAGCAGGCCCTCTGGACATGCTTCTTACCCAAGTCAGTCATCTTGCCGACCCCTGACCCGATCTTGAAATGTCTGTCACGCATCGCTTTCAGTGCGTTCCCGACGGTCGGTTTGGCAACGTGAACACCATGGATGTTCCCGCTCTCAGGGACTGGTTCCCACGACGCGCAGTGCGCGCGGCCCTCCTTCTCCATGCATCCTGCACGATCATAGGTCTGTGCTTGGAAAGAGCCGGACGTGTCGCTCGCAGAACCGGCCGTCAGTTCGGCACGAGACGAGGTAGGCTTTAGGGGTTTAGGGTTTAGGGCTTATGGGGCACAAGAGGAGGAAAGAAGTCTGAAATCCACTTCTTACTGCTACTCGTAGGCTCAGGCTTATGATGGTTTAAGGCGCAGAGTTTAGGCTTAGGCTTAGGATGGTTTGGCACGGCCGTGAACTGTGGTAATTCCCTACCTGCAGCGTCAAGACACTGACGACCTGCAGCTAAAGACATCCTTATGGACACAATGAAGCCGAAAAGGGTTCAAGGTTCATATACAGTATAGGGATTCATAGTATATGGCAATAGGCGGGGCCCCTACTTTTAAGGGTCATTTGGTCCTACAGACGTTGACGACCCAAACCTGACCGCTCCTCTTCCGACTTCTTCTTGGTGTCCTTCTTCTCTTCCTGGGTCTTACCCGCAAAATCCAGAACTACGCCCCAAAAACACCAAAACCCTGAACCCGTAAGGTTCTTTAGAGTTGAGGGTCTGGTGGCGCAGTTCCTCCAGCTCGGAGGCAGATGCATACCTCTACCGAAGCTTACTTAAAGGCTCATGGGACTTAGTAAGTAAGGTTATAAGTAGGTTATAACTAGGATAACCCCGCTTAGGGGACTTATAACCCCAATTATAACCTACTTACTAAGTCCCATGATCCTTTAAGTAAGCACTTCGTCCGCGTCCCCAATCCTCAGCTCTCAACCCCAAACTACATGCGCAAAACTCTCAGAACGACAATAAACCGGTTTAGTGTTAGGGCCCCCCTCCTGCCTGAACGTTCAATGTAAGGCACAAATCCCTCTCTTGGAGCGGAAGGGCGCCATGTGATAGAGCTTTCTCGGCTTGCGGGGCTAAGCCGTATACCCTAATCTTAAGGGCCGAGTACCCCAGCTCAAAAAAGGTTAACCTTTGTTGTATAAACCCCAAAAGGTTGAAGGTTACCCACTCAGCTACTACCCTAAACCCTAAACCCTGAACTCTAAACCCTTAACCCTAAACCCTAAACCCTGAACTCTAAACCCTAAACCCTAAACCGTGGGATAAGATTGTTCGACTCGGCTTCTGAGGGCCTGGAGGGCCTCTGGCTGTTGTGGCCTTTTCGGGGCTTTAGGGTTTAGGGATTTAGGGTTTAGCGGTTATTCCTCAATTCAGGGATATTGGAGTCTCTGGGTTCGGGCTCTTTCTATGTCGGTTTAGGATTTAGGGGTGACGGGTTTAGGGTTTAGGGGTTAGGGTTTAAGGTTTTCGAGGCTGTAACGTATTGTAGCGTTTCAGGTGTACAGGGCTCCAGGATCTTAAGCTAAGTTCCCGCGTACCCCGAGAAAAAACGGGTGCGCTGTAAACGTTCGATTTTTTATTTATAAGTTTTAACTAGCATTGTATTGCTTTCAGCACCTGAAGATTTAGTCGAAGGTTATTAACCTTTACCTATGGTGAAAATAAAAACGCAGCAATCTAGGCACCGAAATAAGCAAAAAGCAAAGCAAGAAGCCAAATCACCGAGAATAAAACCAATCCGAGGAACAGCAGGCTTCTCGTTCGTGGCATTGTTGAGGTTCGTGCCCTGAGCGCGGCATGGGATTTTTGGCTCCCACCGACTCCAATGTCCTTTGATTAAGGATTATACCTTAAATCATATTAGGGATCCTACCACAATATAAGGAATATTCCTTAATTAAAGGATACGGGAGTCTCTGGGCTAGGGACTTTGTTCAGCGGATTTTAGTTCGAGGCTTTACTGCCTGGGGCTTTTCTGCCTTGGCGTCTCAAGTTCGGTGTCTGCGGTTCAGGGATCGGGCGATTCCAGGATCTAGGGAAAGGTTGATTGTTTGTGTTTCGGTTGTTTTGACGGCTTCATGGCGTTGCAAAGGCCTCTACTTCTTCTCAATAGTTCCAGGAGTGCTGAGGTTTGAGGAGGTTTAGGGTTTGCAGCATTTGGGGGCATGCACCTGAGGTTATGTAGACTTGAACCCAGGACCTTGCGGATCGAACTATCCGCAAAGCTCGGTTCACCATGCTCCAAAATGACATCCAAAACCTGAGTCACCCCAGACTCATCTCATCCGACAGAAGTGGCCATGTTCTCTTTATGGTGTCTCTAGGATTCGAGGGTCTTACAGGGGCAGTAGTCAAAAGTATCCGCGGTTTGAACAGGAGTGAAAACGATGCTGCATGCGTTTCTATGAAGCATGGCCCCCTGTACCACGCCTAAACCCTAAACCTTCAACCCCAGAACCCTGTACCCAAACCACACCGTACATCCTAAGTCCTGAACCTCAAACCCTCATCCTTAAACCCAAAAAACCCTGATCCCTCATTCCGAATCCCAGGTTTCAAAGCTTGGAGTCTTCAGGCTCAGAACCTACAGTGGATCCCAGAAAGTTGGAACATGGGTTTAGGAGGATTAGTGCTAGGATTCCCTATACTTTACCTTAAGGGTATGAGGATTAACGATGTTCCAACTTTCTGGCTTCTACTGTATTCCTTGAGAGCCGAAACCCAAACTGCAGACCGGAAGCCATCCGAAACCCTGAACCCTAAGCCCGAAGCCCTAAACCCTAAGCCCCAAGCCCTAAGTGCTAAACCCTAAACTCCAGACCCAAGGCAGGGCCGCAAATCCTCGGAATAGGGTTTTGGGGCAGATGGTAGCATACTTTCACATGTACATATGGGTGGTTATCAAAATCATGGTCCCTTTTTTGGGGTACCCTAAATATTAGGTGCCGTACTACATATACTAAGGACCCCCCTTTTTGACAACCACCCATATAACAATAAAGGATCCCTTCCCAGACCCGAAAAGTAGATCCCCTAATTTGGGGCCCTATACTACTAGGGTACTTTATAGGACCCCCCATGAAGGGATCTACTTTTTGGATCCTCCCGGAGGTCTGGGTTAGGGCCTTTGGGATGACCTTGCTGTGCTAATCATTCCACCGGCCCCCTACATAAAACCTTTTCAACCAAGGACCTAAACTCTGAACCTAAGGTCAGGGTTTAGGGCATTACTTAAAGGCTCATGGGACTTAGTAAGTAGGGTTACAAGTAGGTTATAATGTGGATAACCGCACTAAGGGGACTTATAACCCCAAAATATACCCTTCTTACTAAGTTCCATGATCCTCTAAGTACCCTAAACTCCCCCTTATAGAACCCTTAATGGATCCCTTGAAGGAACCCTACTTACCTCGAACCTGAAAAAAGCCCCTGTTCGGTTCAACCACTTTGGGAGATCAGCCCAAAACCCGATACCGGTGAAGCTGTGAATCCCTTAACCGTTAGGGTTTAGGGGTGTAGGGTTTAGGGTTTAGCCTTAACCCTGAAGCCCTAAACCCTGAAACCCCATGGGTACTATAAGGGTTCTTTTAGTGGGCTACCAGAAGGATACTATAAGGGTTCCTTGGAAGGATGACTAGAAGGGTCTAGAGATTCCGAAAATGAGGGGTCACCCTATTTTGGGGTCCTTTCAATAGAATTCCTGCCATTTAGGGTACAATATTAGGGTCCCCTATTTTCGGAAACTCTCATATCCCCCATGAACCCGAAAGACAGGACGCCCTGAATCCCTCAAAAGGGGTTGCAGGGCCCTGAACCCGAAAATACACTAACATCGGTTTAGGGTTTAGGGTTTAAGGTTTAGGGCCCTAAAACCCCAAACCTCAAACAAACTGAAAGACCAACAGCTCAGAGCCGAAATCAGCCCTGAGAGAAACCTTTAACTGAACCCCTGCTAAAGCCCTGTAAACAGGTTGTGAAATCTTACCTTAACCCCTTTTTAGGGACTTATAAAAGGAAATCATAATAGGGGGGCCCTAAAAAGGTAGGTTCCGTAGGGTCCAGGTAGTGAACCCTATGAAACCCGTTCGATCTACGAGGCGGCAGCCAGTACCCCGAGGTCCAACCCAAAAGGGCGCTGATCTTCCTACGGCTACGGCCCGAAACCCCGAAATAGCACAACCTCCCTGAAGCCCCAAACTGCCGCACCATAAAGTCCTAAAGCCGTAAGGGGGTGCACATAACGGATCCCGAAGCGGGGCACCTTAAAACGAACCTAGTGAAACCCCTAGCCTGTAGAACACTAGAAAAAGGAACCCGTATAAAGGAACCTATAGAATCCCTTAGAAGGGAAGAACCGCTTAAAAAAGAACCTCTGGAAACCTTATAAACGCCTATAAAGGAACCCCTGTAAGATTCCTGAAAAGGAACCCCTACAAAGAAAATTCTAGAGCCCTTGAAAAACGATCCCCTGTAGGATCCCTGAATAGGAAACCCTTTATGGCGGATCCCCGATTACAGTATCCCTTATATGGAACGCTAGAATAGGATCCTTAAGGGAACCCACATGGATGGGCACCTTGATCTTCTTCTTCTTGTCCTTCTTGAAGAAGTCATTTAGCGACGGCGCCTTGGTTTGGGGTTTCGGTGAGTAGGGGTTTAGGGGTTTGGGTTTGGGGTTTGCGGTTTAGGGCTTAGAGCGGGGTTACGGTTTGGCCTCTATGGAATGGCGAAAGCCTTCCCAAGCCACAGCCTTGAGTTTACGGGGTCTGAATCACCGATAAGCTGTTGAAATGTTATGGTGGGTTATGGGGCTGTAAAGGGTCTTATGTGGTTTTAAGAGCCCATCGCTTTATTTTCTTAGCAATTATAGAACTGGGTTTCGGAGCAGGTGATACAAACGTAGTCACATTGCAGAATCTGGGGAATACCAATACTGATTATGCTTCGTTGCAACCTACGGTTAAACCAATGTCCAGGGCAGCGGAAACCACTACAGACAAACGACGCTTCCTGCTCATACCCAGAAACATAGACAGGTTGTGGCTTTTGAGATGGAGGGTTCAAATGCCAAAACACGGATTACAACTAGTACAGCTACCGGCCATCTGTGCTAGACGCAACAGTTATACCACCATAACTTCTTGCTATTTCTCCTACCAGTACAGTGTGCAGTTAGTATGACTAGTACTGGCATCATCGAAGGCCACATTTACCCACAAACCCCTCACACGCTCGACACCACCTGACTCACTCCAGATATACGGAACCTGTACGAACGTCTCACGGCCTGAAGACCTTCAAGGCCCCTCTATAAACCCTAAACCTACAACCCTGAACCCTAAAATACAGCCTAAAGGAATGTATCTAAGCCCTAAACCTTCAACCCTAAACCCTAAAGCCCAAAACAAAGCCACTATAAACATTTATCGAAGCCCTTAACCTTCAACCCTAAACCCTAAACCCCTATATAAGTTTATCTAAACCCTAAACCTTCAACCCTACCAATCAACATGAAAACACTTGGAGGCCCCACGTCCGCCATGAGGGATGTTCCTGCAAGAGGAGGAGATTGGGCTCCGGAAAGGGCAACCGGGTTTAGGGTTTAGGGTTTAGGTAACCTAAACCCTAAACCCTACACTGACATAGGGGTGGTTGTCAAAATTATGGTCTCTTTTTGGGTCCCTATTATAATTCGGCACCTAAAATTGAGGGCACCCAAAAAAGGACCATAATTTTGACAACTGCCCATAGGAGCCAGACTAATTAGAACAGGGTGTTGGGGTATGGTGTAGTATAGAAGGGGCCCTCATGAAAACGGCTCGTAGTTATTTAGGTCCGTGAATTCGTTGGGTTAGGTTTGGAGTTTAACAACTTTTGTCAAATTTTTGAAGGGGCGTTTCAGGGACGAGGAATGCTAGAAATTGGAGCTTGGGTTTGGAACCAACGCATCCTGCAGGACCACAGGTGCAGCCCCGAACTAAATACAAACCCGACGCTTCACGCTTCAGATCACATCAACCTGCTGCATCCCACACAGGTAGCTCTCTGAAGCAGGGTCCGGTTTTAGGTCCCAAAAACATCACGGCAAGCTTGGAAACAGGATCCCAAAAGGGACCCTAATTTAGAGAACATACCCTAAACCCTAAACCCCAAACCCTAAACCCCAAACCCTAAACCCTAAACCCCAAGCCCTTAACCCTAAACCGATTCATGTCAAGCTTGCCATGGAGTGGTGCTTCACAGAGAGGCTCCGTACGGCTGATGGACAAAATCCTGACCTTCCTTTGAAGGGATCTACCATGGGTACCTTTAAGGGGCTGCCTTTAAGGGATCTATAGGGGGTTTAGGGTTTAGGATTTGTAAATCCTGCATTACCCATTATAAAGAATATACCATAGTTCCCATAGTTTAGAGTCCTTAGGGTCATGCAGGATTTTGTCCATCAACAGTATTACATACAACGAACTAATTACGATGTTCACGATTTCCCTCCGAGAGGGTTTAGGGGATCAATAGTTCAGGGTTAAGGTTTAGGGTTTGGGGCTTACCATAGGCTCCGCAATAATCTGCATAGGGTGTTGGGGCCCATTCTACTATAATTATACTAAGGAGCCCCACCCAAAATAGTCTAGGTAAATATCTTTAGGCCCCTATATTGGAGGGAGGAGGAACCCCATTAGCTCTAAGCTGGCCCCAAATCCTTGCAGGAAGCCAAGTGTCTGGATGTGTAGTGCAGAGTGGCAGCGAGCCCAATACCCATTCATTAAGGAATATAGCTTATTATAAGCTTATTCAGTCATTTTTGATATTCCTTAATTAAGGGATATTGGGCTCTCTGGCTACGCCAAGAATGATAACTAATCCTCTTCCGACGTTGTGCAAAACAAGCCGACACGCTAAATGCGCATCAATGAAGCTCGAAACCAAACTGAACCACCTGAAAGCCCTAAACCTCAGGCAATCCTACTCTCAGCCCCAAACCCTAAACCCTCAACCTAAACCCTCAGCCCTAAACCCTAAACCCTAAACCCTAAAACCCTAAAACCCTAAAACCCTAAAACCCTAAACCCCTCAACCTAAACCCTCAACCCTAAACCCTAAAGCCCGAACCCTGGCCGGCCTGCGTAAAGTCCTATAACCAGTAATCAACGACTGCGCAGCTTGATTCACCAACGGCCAAGGCAGCAGTTGCACGGCTTAGGGGCTTGGGGGTTGAGGGTTTTAGCGCTAATTTTGGGGTTTAGGGTTTAGGGGTAATTTTTGGTTTAGGGTTTTGGGCTTAATTTTGGGGTTTAGGGTTGAGGCTTAACTTTGTTTGGGGTTTAGGGTTTAGGCTTAATTTTGGGGTTTGGGGGCTGTGTTTCTACCTGCGGGACCATCTGTGGCAAAGGAGTGGGACAGGAGGTTCCGTCTGTTTCAAGTTTGGGGGTACAATGTGCATCGAAACTACCTCAAGCAACGGCAGAAGCACCAGCAGCAGCATTTGCAATTGCTTTGGTTTCGGCCTTCCTCCCACTCTGAATGTCGATGAATGTGGGACGTGCAAATTCATCATGGAATCGTTCATAGTTTCGGTTAACAATCGCGGAGTAAACAGTCGCTGCTGGCACTAATTATGACAAAGACGACAGTTAGGGTTTTTTTAAGTGCATCGGCCTTTTCTGTGTGCAGCGTTTAGGGTTTAGGGTTTAAGGGAAGCGGAGTCTGTTGTCATCACCATGGCCATCCTGATCCCCAGTCTCATCTTCATCCTCGTCATACTTAAATGCTGATGTGACTTAGTTAGTAAGGTGATAAGTAAGGTTATAATTGGGATAACCCTAGTCTAGTTCATTGTTGAGAAAGGATTAAAAATGTACATTTTTATTCCTTATTGGGTTTAAGTACCCATAAAAATGTAAAATGTTACCCAACAATGACAAAGTTTAGTTAGAGTACGTACAACCCCAATAACCTTAAATACTTACTAAATACCCTGAGCCCTTAAGAATCACTTGTAGGGTCGGAGGGACTAAGTAAGTAGGTAGTAAGTAGACTTGTAAGTACCCCAAAAAAGGACCCTAAGTGGGGCATACCTAGGGACCCTAAGTGAGGCATACCTATAAGTCTATAAAATAACTATCTACTACGTCCCCCGACCCATCTAGCATCATCATCATCATCATGACAATCACAGGAATGCCGACCGCTCTCTACTTCACGAAGGCTGCTAAAGGAAGCTGAAAGCTGGCTTTGGGGCCAGAGGTTTAGAGTCTTAGGCTTCAGGGCTTAAGGTTTGGGGGCTTTGAAGGTTTTGAAGGTTTCAGGGTTACTCTAGTCAAAGCAAACAGTATAAAGCACCCTCATATGTAAATCACCCCATCCTACCCCACCCTCATATTAACAGCAGGAAGACGGAGCCTGCTGACACCCAAAACCCTACCACACCTCATGATCAGTTGACGTCTGTAACAAGATAGGATATTTGGCATTAAGGCAGACCCCGGAATCCCCAAAGCTCTGAAGACCAAATTCCCAAATATCGAGAGCCAAAGCCCTCCAAAGCCTTCAAAGCAGCCCAGAACACCACCAGGACCCTGAAAAGCGTACGGTTGGAGGGCCGTGACTTAGGATTTGGGGTTTAAGGTTTCCTAAACACCTAAACCCTAAACCCTAAGCCCTAACCCCTTAAATCCTAAGCCCTAAACCCTAAGCCCTAAACCCTAAGCCCTTCTTTCTGGGCCTGGTGCTTTCAGGCCTACAGTTGGCTGCATCGGGTTCAGGGTCAGGGGCTTACTTAGAGGGTTAGGGGTAAGTATCTAGGGGTTCCTTCAAGGGATCCTTTGAAAGATCTCTATAAGGGTTCTATAACGGGGAGTTTGGGGTACTTAGAGGATCATGGGACATAGGTAAGTAGGTTATAATTAGGGTTATAAGTCCCTTAAGTAGGGTTATCTTAATTAAAACCTACTTGTAACCTTACTTACTCAGTCCCATGAGCCTTTACGTGCTTGGGAGGGTCAGGGGACTGAGTAAGTACAGTAGGTGGGACACCCTGGCGCTTAGTAGGGAATGAGGGAATGGATTATAGGGACTACTATAAGAAACCCTTGAGGGAACATCATAAGGATCCCTTCCCCACTCCCTACTAAGCACCAGGAAAATGATTTGGGATTAGAGGGACCCCTGGGAATATAGACCCACTCTTGAGAGGGCCAGAGGCAGGGTTGAAAACGGTCCCTTCTAAAGGGGGCTCCCTAATACAAACCAGGACGAAGGTAATAAGTAGAGTTAGAAGTACCCTAAAGAGGATCCTACTTGCGGTCATGATACTTACAAGTCTATAAAGTAACTAGTTACGAAGTCACCCGACCCTCCAAGCAGGATCGAGGATCACATGAACCCCAAGCCGCGGTCTTTTTCTTCTTCTTCGGAGATTTGCTTCGGTCGGGGTTCGAGCCCGCCGCACCTGGGCCAGGGCTGAGTCGCTAAGACTCTTTAGGGTCATTAGGGCTTCACGGGTTTAGGGTTTAGGGGTCTAGGGGTTTAAGGAATTACGGGTTAAGAGTTTGGGGTTCAGGGTTCATTATTTAGTAGGTTTCCGCTGGTTTTGAGAATTAAGGAATAGGGCTTTAATAGGTTTCTAGAGGCATTTAAGGTTTAGGGACTAGGGCTTTAATCGGTTTCTACAGGTTTTAACGTTTAGGGTAGCTGGATTAGGCTTTCACTTGTTTGTAGAAGAGTTTTGTAGTGTTTATGCCCGGTACAGCAGTGCCCTTTAACAACAAGGTGACCTTCTATCCCTTGTTCAATTTTGATCAGGAGATTCAGGAGACACACGAGGGTGCTACTGCTCCTAAGTGTCTATGTTCGGGGTCTCTCGGCACTATCTTGCCTGAAACTGCCAAACTGCAGACGTGCACTATGAGCGGCGGCAGCACTGCTATGATTTCCATACAGTTTCGATTGGTATGGTGCTCCGATAATGACACTTTTCATGATTACTCAATATTCCAATTTGCTCACTCTCACTCTTATGATAGTGGTCATTAGATTATCGCTGTCGTTGTGTTGGCGGAAAAGGTTGCGATGATTAATGGCTGCGTTGCACTTCAGAAACAGCGTCGGGGCTTTGAACATAGGGCCGACTGCGCCGTTGAGGGTTTGCGGTTTCGGGGTTTGGGGGGCTTAATTATATAGGGAGTTTAGGGCTGTTGTGCTTAGGGTTTGAGGATTTAGCTTTTAGGATTGGGGGAGGTATGACAAGGCTGCCCCTTAACAGGATGACTCGTACAGCTCGAAACAAAGCCACTGTGCAAACCTAGGCAAAACAAGGAACCATGGAACCCGAAGATCGTCAACCCTCAGCCCCTTCCAGTCCTCCACCCTTAAACTCTTTACCCATAATGTAGAGGCCTTATAATAATTAGAATTGGGCTTTGGGGCCCATATAGTAAGGAACCCCCAAAATAGTATAGGTAAATATTTAGGCCCCTACAGTAAACCCTCATAATACCCCTTATAGTTATCCTGATATGATAGACCCCTTAAAAGGAACCCCTTTTTTAAAGGAAGCCTAGGACACGGTAGTCATTTAGGCCTCTATAGTAGCCAAACCCAAAAACCCAAACCCGACACTGCCGAGTGCGCCGCTGACCATTTGCATGGGCGATCGAGGCTCTGACCGAGGTCCCCGACCGAGCGTCCCGTCAGAACGGTGAGGGCACAAGCTAATGACTTGTTTGCCGTCAGGCAAAAAAAACACCAAATCCCCCTGCCCTGCTCTGTTCTGCCACCCCAAAACTGCAGCAACTGGTTTACGCTTCGAGCAGCCCTTACACGGCGCGAGTGGCAGGTTGTTTGTTGGAAACCCTTGCTTTTCGTCGAGCGGCCGGCACAGGCCGCGAGGACCCACAACCCGACACCAATCCATCTCAGTTGTGGTTTGCCGTGAAATGTGGTCGTTTATGTATCGAACTGCGAAAGGAAGCAGAGAGCAAGAAAGCCCCCCTTGAGGGGGGGTTTGGGAGGTGAACCCTAAACCCTAATTGAGAATAGTTAGGGTGGTCGGGGCGGGACTACATGCTGACGCAAGCGCACGACAAGTGGGCGCACAGCCATTTCTAAAGAGGCACACCCACCGCGCGCATACTGTCCACACGCCCTCAACCCTCAACCCTTAACCAAACCCCAAAGCTTTCCCCATCTGAGCCCAGGACATCGCTTCAGGGACTGAGCGGACAGGGTTTAGGGTTTAGGATTTTGGGGTTTGGAGCGTTGGGTTTAAACTTGTTTGGGGTTGGGGCTTAGGGTTTGAGGGATTGGATTTAAAGTTTAGGGCTTTGGGATAAAGGGTGTCGAGTCGGGGCTTAGGTTGCTATATGGGTTAATCGCAAGCATCGCATGGGATTTAGGGTCCGTAGGTTTCGTACAGGTTATATAGACTCAACAAGGTGCCGAGATGAAGGCTTTGAGCGGGTTTTTTTTTGGGGGGGTTACTTGAAGGAACATGGAATTAGCGATGGTAAGTAGGCTTATAGGTTAGGTAACTCTGCCCCTATATGCCTATAAGCCCAGCTAAGGTGCTTACTAAGCCAAGTCCTCAGGTCCTGTGAGTAGGCATGGAAATATAGACTGCACTGAACTTGTTAAAGCTTGAACCCGAGATCATCAGCTTCACTTTCGAAGACGCCTCTGACGATTAGGGAATGCCCTCCGCAATACTAGATCTAGACGCGATTCCAACGGTCTCGAGTTTAGGTTTCGGGATGGTTGCGTTTCCCGGGCTCAACAGCTAGATCGAAGGCTTCCAATTTACAGCATAGCGACCCTGTCGAACTCTAAGTCCTGAGCCCGCAACACCCCAAACCCGAAAACGTAAAGTCCGACAAGCACAACTTATAGAATCCTGAACCCTTAAATTACCCAATTGCCCAGACCCTTGTGCGCTCCAAGTTGTACACAAATGCCGCGAAATAGCTTCTCTGTTGCTGCACACTCTCTCAGAGAAGTCCGACAACCACTAATTGGGGCTCAGGGTTTGGATTTCGTTTAGGCGTTTGCTCGAGCTGTTTGCTGTCTGCACTATGCGTTTGCTTTTGGTGTTAGCCTATTAGGCTATGTGCACGAAGAAGACATGAGCAAATATTAGACCTGGTCGGCACCCTTAGTTGTCACGCAGCACAATCGTCAAGCTCGGTTCGGCAGTACCACTTAGTTGTCCCGTATGCTGGGGGAACGCAATGTCAACTAGGATTATTGGGATTATGATACCCTTTTTAAAGGTTGCCTATTCAAACAAGACGGTGGGGAAGCAGCAGATCATCTTGGTACGATCGGGCCATGGCTCAGCCTTTGGGGAGATAGAGACCTGAACCCTGCTTAAGGCTTCGGATCTAGGTTGTTAGGATTTAGGGTTTAGGCTTTCTGTAGCTTAGCGGTTTAGGGTTTCTGTAGCTTAAGATCAGTGCCGAAGATCTCACGCCTGCTCTCAGCCTACGATCAATGCCCAGTCCATAGCTAAAGCCAAGCTCAAGCGGCCAGTCTTCGGGGGAGATCTGCAGGCCCAAAAGCACAAACGGTTGAAATAGCTGCCCAGCTACCATGTACAGTACTACCAGCTATTGCTTCCCCAATCTCTGAAGCCTAAACACAAAATAGCAACTGGGACTAGCTTGTCACTTCCTGCTCCTCTCTCAAACAGACCCTCAACTTGAACTTAAATGAAAGGTATGCAGCCCTGGAACCTGAACCCGACGCCTTCCTTCTATGTGATCGTTTGGCCCATGCTCTTGGCGCCCAGGCTGATTCGAAATCCAGGACACGCTTGTCAGTTGGCAGCTCCTGCGAATTGAGCATAACCACAGCAAGACAAGAATTAGTCTTAGGGCTGAGAACCCTAGCCCCAAAAGGTTAACTTTTCAGTTAAGCCTAAGCCCCAACCCCCAAAAGGTTAGAGGCTACCTACTCAGCCATTAAGTAGTCGAAAATATTGAATAGCCTTCTTCTTCTTCGCCATGGTCATTATCACTATAAGCAGCACAATCTTCTTCCATCATCATCATCATCATCACACCAGATAGTAGCAGCAGGATCAGCAGCCGTAGCTTCTTGAAGCCTGAGCGTTCTGACTGTCCATTTCGTCAATACTACCACCGCCTGCATGACTCCACTAGGGTTTTGGGTTCAGGGCTTAGGGCCCCTATAGGCATTGCAACTCGAATCCTACCCTAAACCCAACACACCCGAAACCCCAAAAAGGAGATCGTAGGGATGGCCCAGGGTGCAAGAGTTGCGTGCTTTGGTGGCAAAGGGGCTTTGGAGGCTCCGGTCCTGTAGGAGCTTTTGAGTTGGGCCCCTCAGTTAAGTCGAAGAGAGATTTGGGTCAGTTTGCAACATAGGAATGAAATCTTCGGGGACTATTGGTGGATGATAGTAACGATCCAACATGATCCAACACCTGAACTCCACCTGGGTAGTTGTCAAAATTATGGCCCCTTTTTGGATACCCTAAATATTAGGTGCCGTATTATAACAAGGACCCAAAAAGGGACCATAATTTTGACAACCACCCACCTGTCGAAGGCCCCAAGCAAAACCCCAAATTTCTCAGGCCGTGGCAGTCTCCACGCCGCCTTCGGGGGCGCTTTCCTTGGCGACCTCGGATGTGCTGCAAAACTTCGACCCCAAGCTCGCAATCCGAAACCCAGACCCGCGGGAGGATCCAAAAAGTAGATCCCTTTAATGGGGGGGCTCCTATAAAGTACCCTTAGTAGTATAGGGCCACAAATTAGGGGATCTACTTTCTAGATCCTTCCGGGGGTCTGGGAACCCGAAGCTTCGCCCCAGGACCCCGGATTTTGGGCGGGCCAGGATAGAAAGCTCATCACGACATGAGACCCTAATACAGTATCCAAACAGTAAGATCCTTATTATATTATAAGGATCCCAAAATAATATTATAAGGATCCCAAAATAATATTATAAGGATCCCAAAATAATATTATAACCCCCCCAATTTTCGGGAACCTCCCAGATACCATCTGGTAGCACGGAGCCTGAGGGATCCGAAATGCTGGGACCTTAAGGCCCCCGTCCCCAACCCTGGCCCTTGGGGTACGGTTTAGGGTTTAG